>CM052438.1:86883325-86916471 GCA_028533085.1 Varecia variegata
TCATTCACTTAGCACAGCCACCGCCTGTTGTTGAGTGCTCACTGCCCTTTACCAGGCACTGAGCGGGCAGTGAGGAATGAGAGGGACACGGCCACCGTCGCAGAGCCGGTACCGACAGATCCTCAAACCAGCTTTCCCTGCTTGGCAGGTTGAGTATTACTGTCCACAGTTTACAGAGGAAACTTGGGTCAAGCATTTGGTAAGTGGCAGTCAAGACTTAAATTCAAGCCTTCTGATTCCAAGGCAAGAACAACCCACACCAGTCTCTACTTGATTTAAAAGGCAGAACAGGTACTGAAGTAACATGACCAACAAGAGCCAAGAAACAGATGCTACATGACATAGTTTGCAGTGGGATTTCAATGACTACTCCTCATGTACATTTAGAGCTGAGTCTAGGCACCTGGTAGACACCAATGAGTAGAAAAGACATGGAATAACATGTTAACTTTAGGGGAAGCTATTCAAGGGCCTATGGGAATTCTCTATACTATTTTTGCAACTTTTCTGTACAGCTGAAAGCATTCCAAAATAAAGAGTTCAATTTCTAAAATGTTAACTTAGATATGTTATAACAAGTTAAATTAAAAAAGCAAACTTGCATATAAATTATGTGTTTATACATGAGTAGTTAAAAGTTATATGTATATTTTTATATATATTAACATATACATATATATAATATACAGTTGCATTGTAACATTGGAAAATGGAATTGTGATATCCTGGAAAATAAATCAGATGAACAGTATCAACATCATAAAAATTGCCCACTATAAAAATATCATACATCAGTTGGCTGTTCTCAAACTGAAAAGTAAAATTTCTTGCTATATCAAAGAGTAAAATCTCCAAGCATGACTATACATTCTCAGTACATACCTGAGGATGTAGCAGCGTAAAACTCTGATACGTGACGGGGATGGGAGCACAATGTTCATTATGGTGGAAACCATTGGCGCAAGCTTTAGCACACTAGAATGTTGCTGAAAGATTCAAGAGTTCAGTTTTTCCCCAATGAGAAAGTCCTCAACTTCATCAGGTTCATCCTAACAGAGCAGGAGAACAAGGCCAAACACAACGGAGTCAAGTCAAGGAGGGGGTTTGAAGCCAGGGAAGGCAAAGGGTCTGAGTGACAAGGCCCATGAAGCTGACCAGGAGTAAGAAAAGCAGCAGGGACCTGCATGGCAGCAGCTTCCAACACACCTCCCACGGAGGACCTGACTTTCAGGCTTACTGCTCAGCCAGCCTGCCTCCCTCTGCCCAACAGAGGAAGTGGGGGACAGAACACAGTGCTTCATCCCTGGGGTACACAACAACCAAGTCTGGAGAGAGTGCCATGTGGTTTGTTCTCCCTGCGGGGCTGAGAGGACACAGACAGAAGCCAGTGAGGTGCAGCCCCCACTTTGGGGAGGAGCTAGCCAGAGGGTTCGGGGCCTCCACCCCTCCCTATTCTGCTCGCCAGAGCCAGGGGGCTGATTGACCAATCTGATAAATAATGTCATTTGCATTTTCAATAACTGATTAAAGAAAAAATTGTTACTTTTCCCCCAAAACATTTCCATTTTTAACTTGCCTTCAATGCTTTAACTTACAGAAATAATTGACATGCAAATTCCAGAGAGGGGAAATTATCTGGGAGGAAGCGGTATTTGGTGGTCCCCAAATTTACACAATATAGCACTTGCCTATTCTTAGAGCCAATAAGGCTATGCTGGGTTATTTATTGTGAATTAAATGTTTCTGTATCATTTCACACAAAGGGCTCAGAATGAAAGGAAACTAAACATATTGAATGCATATATTTTTTGAAAAAAATTTTAACAACTAAAAAATTCTACAGAGTTTCCTTTTCTAAAGCTGATAATAAAAATTACCTGAGAGCTCCACTACGGACTGCAG
Organism: Varecia variegata; assembly: GCA_028533085.1. Taxonomy (NCBI): domain Eukaryota; kingdom Metazoa; phylum Chordata; class Mammalia; order Primates; family Lemuridae; genus Varecia; species Varecia variegata. Next base: position 86,885,228 of record CM052438.1, read on the forward strand.
CCCTTTAGACACCTTGATTTTAGCCCGGGGGACCTGTGTTGAACCTCTCGCCTACAGAAGTGTGAGATAATAAATTTGTGTTATCTTAAACCACTATGTTTGTGGTGATTTGTTACAGCAGCAGTAGAAAACTAATACAGGTTTTAGTTGATTAAAAAATAGCCATCTCCTTTGGGAAAGGCATTGAAGTAATAAATTAAAAATAAATAAGTAAATAAATAATCAAATGACTAATGTTGCTACAACAATCAGACAACATCCAACTGCTTAGACAATTTTTCAACACACAAAAATAGAGTCGACATGATAGACGCTGAGCTTCCCCAAGGACCACTGCAAACAGGGACCCCTAGCTCCCTACCTGAAGGTGAGCTTCCTTAGTCCTCAGCTGTCATCAGTCGTTGACACCCAACTGATCTTCATCAGATAACAGACTCTGAGAGGACATTAGGGAGGGGATGGATTAAAATGATGAGACTATCTCGATGTCGGGAAAGAGAGGGAAGGGCCTCTGTAGAAAAACATTGTCTGTGTCATTATTCTGTCGACCACCAGTTTTAGTGTTCAGCCTACTGGGACCAAAGACTTGTCAAAAGATTCAATTTATTTCCGGAGAACCTCGTGCCATATCTACAAAATCTTTGGAAACTATTTGGCGATACTTTCCACTTTTCCTGTTGTTTTGTTGGAGGACATAAGATGACTCAGATAAAAAGTAGCATGTCTCAAAAGACATATTATCCTTATAAAAATATTTTTCCACAATTTTTTAAGGAAAATGTTTTTAGGAACACATTTGAAGTAACAAATAAAGAGCACAAGTCTTTGGCAAATTATTTAACTTTCCTAAGCCTCATTTTCTTCTTTAAAAGGGGATATGAGTTGTTTGTACTATGTGAAATTGTAGTAAGGTTAAATAAAATAATACGTGCAGAGCGTTAAGCACAGTGCCTGGCATGTGAGCCCTCGCACACAAATCACTCACAGCATGGTTTTGAAGCCCCTCAGCCCACTGCGTGTCCTGACAAATCTGCATGCAGGGTGGGCTTATGGAAAAGAAGAGGGCTTTGCCCCAACGCATAGGAGCTCACCTGTCTTCAGTCCCACAGCTCCACATCTCTTGGCTTCTCAGCTGAAGGAAAATGGGTGAAAGTTCATGAAAGCTGTAGCCAGAAAGAAGCCTTGGGCTAGAGTCCACTGTGGGAGAATGGAAGCAGTCCCTCCAAACCACGACGAACGATGTTCTTCAGGCAGCTACAGACACTGTTGTTCCTTGGCATGGTTTTTCAGTTATGGCAGAGAGGGAGGAGGAAATATTCTGTGCCGAGTTGGTGGCTACAGAGGCATTTGTTTACAATGGGACAGCCATTCTACCACAGGGGTCCCCAGCCTATGGTGAGTTTCATAACTATTTCATTATATAGTACAATGTAATAATAATAGAAATAAAGTTCACAATAAATATAATGCTCTTGAATCATCCTGAAACCATCCCCACCTCCTCGGTCAGTGGAAAAATTGTCTTCCATGAGAATGGTCCCTGGTGCGAAAAAGGCTGGGGACTGCTGTTCTGCTGGATAAAGATTTAGGCTTTAATTGGAAGGGAATTCAGTAGCAAAAAAGTGTCAAGAGGAATATTAGAAGAAATGGCGCCACTGGGCTCCTATTTGGGGCAGTGAGCAAGGGTCACAGGGCTAGAATTTGAGCCAGGCAGTTAGGGTAACCCAGGCATCCCGACATCCTGGCAGGAGTCCTGCGGTGGCAGGCCAGCCGGAGTCCTGCAGACGCAGCCTGCTGGTGCCACCGCACTTACAATGGGAGTGCCTCTTGTCCCTTCCTTGCCTGTGAGCACGGACTTACGCTTCTAAATGCGTGCTATTTGCACAGGCCATTCAAACAGCCCCTCCCATGAGAAGCCCTGAGCAGAACCCCGCTGGCCGGGAAGCGGGGCGTGCATGGTGATGCTGCAGAGGGTGCTCTCGTTCAGACACAGAACTCCTCTGACAAAACAGCGCTTGGGAAATTTGGGTTGCTGAGCTCCCCAATACATAAATATAACCCCAAAACTATCCAACAAGCCAACTCCAGTAGGTAAGTATTCATCTTTTGGGGGGACAAATGTTAACATAGAGACTGGCAGAAAAATGAGAGAAGGGAACTGGAGCAGGCGGTCTGCAGGGGGCCGAGGGAGGTAGGAGAAAGGAGGGTCCCGGGCTGTGTTGACCCCTCACGGCGGACGGTCAGAAAGTGAGCTTGCCAGGGGAACTGTGGGCTATGGTAATGGTAAATTACGGATGGCACAGAAATTTTCTTGGAATGCAGATATTTTATATTTTATTCAAACTTTCCCTCAATTTGATTACAGGTTGAGTATTTTTTCTGTAATTCCATTTATGTTTGATTCAAATTTCACTTCCGGTAGTATCACTTTTTCTCATCTTTATTGGCCAAATCCCTCTTTCAAGTACCTATTTTCATAAAATATCACAAGTTTATCACTGAGAGACAAGGAGGCAACACAGCCACGCACGGAACTGTCTGTGCGTAACTGGTAACGGACGCGCGGCGACAGACTTTGAAGGGTGAGCTTGGTCACCGAGAAGGACGAGCATCTGTCATTCACGTAGTGATTCGTGGGCGGAGGGCTGGCAGGGATGTTCATACGTCATGCGTACATACGTTACTTACAGCTAATATGTCATGGTAACCGAAACCTTACCTGTGAACTGTGTTCCCGGACGGAACCCGGGTCCAGTCCCCCGGCGGAGCAAAGCCAGGCCCCCACCGAGATTCACGGTGAGAGAAAGGCGGGTGTTCATCTGCAGGGCGCCAAGCCGGGAGAATGGGGGACCCAACACCGCAGTGGCTCACAAGCAAGGGGTATCAAAGGCAGTAGTTACAAGCAAAATCATAAATCTATACGTGGAGGGTATACTTTGGTTTCACCCCAAAAGGTGGAATATCTTGAAGCGGGGGCTTACGGGTCACAGGTAGTCCAGAGATTCTTTGATTTGTAATTGGTCAAGGAATCAAACCCTTGTCTAAAATCTTGGGGTCAGAGGAAAGGAACGTTAAGGTTTGGCCTGTAGGTGTGACTCTCTCCAGGCCCCTCAGGAAGAAATTTGGAACAAAGGACACGGGTCAGAGTTCAGTCCTCAGTGCCGCCTTATCTGAGGTCTGTGTGACAGTGATCAGCATTTTCCATCTGGTGGGGGGCCAGGTTTCTGAAAAACACCCCAGGGACATATGTTAAGATGCTATCTTTAGTTTCTATAGGGAACCGAACATCTGTGACTCTCACTTATTTGGGCGGGTTTTGTTTTAAGCTATGACTGTGTCCTTGCTTATCCAGTTGCTCGTTCCCTCCTCTAGGCTGGCTAGGTGCCTGCGATTGCCCTTGCAGGAACTCACGGTTTTCCTTTATTTCCATGCTTGGGGAGCCGCTGTGTCTCAGTGGTTGTCAGGGGACCAGCTTACTAACTTGAACTGTGGTAACTGACACTCATGCCTATTAGAATCATCAAAACAAGCACTGCCAGTGTTTGTTTTTCACTCATATGTGCCATAATGCGGAAGAATCTTAGGGAGAGAGCAGAAACTGACCACTGCCTCCTACTCCCACCTCCCATCTCTATGCAAAATCTTTCCTTTACCTGCTGGCCACGGTAGCTAGGATTCCGTGGATGGTCAGACACCCTTTGGTGTTACTATTAAATACATTGCCCTCATTTGAACAGTATTTGCTGAGTACGTGCTGTTCTATGCACAGGGATATAGTGGAAAACAGGTAGAGATGGCCCCTGGCAAATGGAGCTGACATTTCAAAGGAGAGAGTCAGACAGCAAAATTAACAAATAAAGCTAAAGCATGATTTCTGGCTGTGAAACTTTTTTGGGAAAATAATAGAAAGAGTGATGTGATAAAATGAGGCCTGTGTGAGTGGGAAGAAGGCTGTTCAAGGTTGAAGGGTTAGCAGAGGCCCCTCTGAGATTCCAGATGAGCTGAGCCCTGTGTGATGAGAAGGAGCCAGGTTACAGCAAATGAAAATGAAAATGCATTTGAAGTGTTTGAGAAAAGGCAAGGAGTGTGGTTGGGTCCCACGAGTAGGGAGAGGAGTGAATGGGGAGCTGGGCCAGGTCACAGATGGTGTCACAGGACATGGCAAGGAACCTGGGTTTCATTCTCACTACAACGGGAAAATGCTGAACATTTTTATGCAAAGGACTGACTGATAAGAGCTTTGTTTAGATGGAAATATATCTCGGATGGGTGACAAGCTGTTGCCAGTTGGAAATAGAAGTGGTAATTCTGTAGCTGAGCAGAAAGGAATAATTTTGGATGATGGGTGCCAGCCATACTGAGAAAGCCTAATTGGGACACCACAGTGCAGGGCAGGGGATGCTCCAGGGTGCCAAGGACCAGCGTGAAGACAATGGACGCCTTCTGGGCAGGAGGCAGAGACGCACTGCCAATGTACCCTCCTGGCTGGGCGACGCTGGCCAACAGCTGTCACTGCACTAGAGACACAGACGCTTCCTACTAAAAATGGCACTTTTGCTACCCTGAAGGTCGCCATTGCCTGGCATCCCTTTTCATTTTTCATCCGATGTCACCAACCTAGATCCCCTATGCCCCACAGAGATAAGAGTCAGCTAAGAAAGCAAGAAGATGCAACGGTGACAAGCAGGAGAATCACTAAACTCTGTTTCCAAAGTCTCTGAAGAAAGTTGAAGTTTTCCCCAATGTTTTGGGTTCTGAAAGTAAATCTGCAGTTCTGCAAACTTGGAGGAAATCAGACTGAGAACCCTGTGAAAGAAGTTCTTTCGTTAACAGAACTCCTTCGGGTAGGGCGATGGAATAGAGACTGCCTGGGCTTTGAAATCAACCAGGCTCAGATTCCAATTCCAGGGGCAAATCAAATTATTTTGGTTTTTTGAACCTCGCCTTCCTATTTGTACGGAAAATGGGTCCTATAACCATACTGACCCCATACTGTTCCTCTGGAAATCAAATGAAGCAAATATATAGTATATGAAAATCTCTGGCACATAATGAATATTAAATATTTAATATATAAAATATATTTCCTCTTGCCTCCTTCCCTTGAATGTGATGCGTGAAAAGTCAGGACCCTACTGAATTTTCCTAAGTATAAAAATATTATTATAAGGTGCCAGGATAGAAAAAAAAGAACAATTAGAAAGTCAACAGAAACATTCAACTCTGAGCAGTTCTGGGGGAGGCAGACAGAGGATTCAATCAATACTCCCCTTGTAGTGCTGTTTTATGAAGCGGTTTGTTAAAATGATGGCTATCATATTCAACCCTGTCCCAGCCCTGAAGCAGTTGTAGTCAATTCCATATGCAGAGTTCTTTGGCGCAGATGTTCTGTGAACTGCACAGGGAAGAGGGCCCTCTAGGCAGGCAGGCTCATGAAAACATTCTAAACTTTTTAAAAGATCAAATGACTGTGAAATTGAGTTGAATGTTAAAATCAGAATGGCAAGCCAGATATGAATCTGCACTGGTCATCCAGCTAATTTCCTTGTCTTTCTGTCCAAACAGGGAAGACCCCAGAGATTAACAGCATTCAGTTTAACAAATATTTAATAATGCACATGCTCTATTCTTGAGACCAAGCTAGGCTGTGAGAATGCACAGAGGAGTGTACACAAAGAGAAGAAGATTCTAAACATCTGATAGCAAATTATTTTTCCATTTAACAATCCTTGGCCAAGTTGTCCCTGATTCCTTATTCTGTCCCTGAAGTAGAAAAAGTCCAGTGATGACCTCTCTTATGGGAATACTGGAGACATTTAAAGATGACATGCTTATCTGGTTTCAAAGTTTTGGCCCTATCAAACAAAGCAAATAAATAGTGTCAAACCATTTGTCTTTCACAAAATTTTTAGCTGTAGTTAACTGGCATATTAGCGTAGGACAAACAAACTCCTGTCATTTATGTATCCTATAATTTTTAAAATTTGAATATAATGCTGCCTGATTCAGAGGTAAATCTTATTTTAAAATTAAAAAAAAAATTTAAGCCAGGCAAATTCAGCAGTGGGGAGGTCCTTATACTAACTTTAGTGGCACTAATGTTTATAGGTTCTTATAACCCACTAAAGCTGTATTGAAATAGAATTGAAGTAAGTTAGTTCTCCTTTCTGACTTAACATATTCTTGCATTTCCATTCTAAGCTTAAGCTATGCAGACAATGTCATGCTTTCCTGGTATGAGAGGGGAAAGAACCAAAAGAGAAAAGAAAGACACAGAATGATAAAAAAAATTTCTCAGGTTTACTGAGGGAAGTTACAAACAGAGGTGGGGCAGACATCCTGAGGTTAAACCTCATCCTGGGGCAGAATTTTCCATTTATGTTAGAGTCACACGGATGTGCATTCTGTTGTTGTCATCCTAGCGTAAGAGCCACAGTATAATTGATAAATCATTTAGGAAGCAAAGTCAGACTGGGCTATGTGGTTTGCTTTGTGCCTTATGTGATATGCATGTAAGAATCACCAAGCAATAAACAAAATACTAGGCAAAACTGGGAAAAAAATATACCTCAGATAGATATGTTGACCTAAAAAAAGGAGAGCTTTATTTCTTACAAAGGGCTACAACCTGCAGGCTGGAAAGTGAATCCTCTAGCTGAGACAAAAGCAGGCATTTCCACCAGAGAAAATGTGGGACAGGAATTTATGCCCAATGGTTGGCTAAAAATACATATCCAACAGATTATAAGAGGAACTATGAATATTCACAAAGGGGGGTCACGTACATGCATGTGGTAAGCAAACATATTTGTTACATACATCCCATGTTCACTTTGGGGTGGAGATTTAATATTAAAATGCAGTAAAATTAGGCTCTATATGGCAAAAGGTGAAGCAAAAAACACAAAGGCACTTTGTGTACAACCTCTGTGAACTAGCCAGAACCATCCATGAGCGGTGGTTAAAATCAGGAAGGAATGCATTGCATTGTGAAACTCGCCAGCTGTCATATCAAAACTGCAAAAAGAGGTGGAGTCCAGCCACAATGTCAGGCAGTTGGTTGATGCCAGTGGAGGAAGGAGTCTTCCCTTCCTTGCTTTTCAGGGCTGGTTTCTGTTTAACTCTTAAGAGAAAATCCTGGTAAATGTTAGCAGAGAAGGGAGTGTACTGCAGTGTGATTGACTGCTATCCTGTCATGGCTGGGAAACTTAGTTTTTCTGGGGTCACCTTGGCCAAGAGGGGTCCTTTCAGTCAGTTAAGGCAGGGGATTTTAATTTTATTTCACAGGAACAACTCAAGCCATTCCTACACCCTATACTTTCTCCTAGTTTTCAGCCATTTAATCACTTTGATCTTTTTTTATTTTATATTATATTTTCTTTTTGTTTCTCTTGAAAATGTGGTCAGTAGAAGATTAAATATTCAAATAATCTACCAACCTTATCTGCGTTCAAAAATAAACAAGATTTATTGCAAATCCAATTACAATCCCATCAGTCTTTTTCATAGGAATTGACCAACCAATTCTTAAATTTATATGGAAATGCAAAGGACCCAGAATATGCAAAATTATCTTGAAGAAGACTGAAGTTGGAGAACTTATACTACCTTACTTCAAGATGTGCTATAAATCCATAGTAATAAAAATCAAAAAATGCAGAAAAAATTTAATTTTGAGCAAAGGAGCCAAAGTAATCAAGTTGAAAAAGGACAATCTTTTTCATCAAATGGTGCTGGAACAACTGGATATCCATTTGGGAAAAAAATGAAGCCTGATCACTAACTGACAACATCCACAAAAATTAATTTGAGATGTAGCATACAGCTACATTTAAAAGCTCAAACCATAAAACTTTCAGGAGAAAACATAGGAGAATATCTTTGTGACTTGGGGTTAGGTAAAGTTTTCTTAAGAAAAAATATAGAAAACAACAACATAATAGTAAAAAAAATCATCATTAAAAACAAAAACACAAAAAAAAACCAAAACTTGATAAATTGAACATAATCATAATTTTAAAATTCTGATTAAAAGATACTTTAAAGAAAGTAAATAAACCAGACTTAAGCTGGAAGAAACAGATCTGATAGAGGACTGATATTCAGGATATACAAAGACCCCCTACACCCAATAATAAAAACAACCTAATGAAAAATGGGTCAAAGATTTGAGCAGACACTTCACAAAAGAAGATTTATGAATGATCAATAATCTCATTTAAAAATGCTCAGCATCATTAGTCATTAGGGATATGGAAATTACAACCATAGTAAGATATCATCTCACACTCACATTCAGAAGGTTGATAATACCAAGTTCTAACAAAGATGTCGAGCAACTGGAGCTCTCATACATTATTGGTGGGAGTGTAAAATGGAACAACCACTTTGTAAAATTACCTCTAGGTTTCTTTAAAATGTAACCATACACCTACCCTAGCGTTTCTACTCCCACAAAGTACTTTTACAAGAATGCTCATAATAGCTTCATTCATGATAACCACGTATCCATCAATACGTGCCAAGCATCCATCAATGGAATGGATAAACAAGCTGTGGTATATTCATTAAAAAAAGGAACACTAACTACAATTAAAAATGAAGAAACTACTAACACACAATAACTTGGGGGCAATCCAAAAAGCACTGTGCTGAGTAAAAGCCTAACACAAAAGAATAGGTTTTGTATGATTCCATTTATATGAAGTTCTGGCACAGGAATAACTAACCTGTGGTGAAAATGAACATAGTGGCTGTCTCTGGCTGGGCAGGGACAAAGATTGACAGACTTGAGGGAGATGTGAGGTGAAGGAGATGCCCTATACCTTGGTAGAGGTTTAGGATGTGTAGTAGTATCCATTTGTCAAAACTCATAGAATAGTAGACTTAAGATTTGTCTATTTCATTGTGTGTAAATTTTATCTTAAAAATAAAAACCTGAAAACAACATTGAGTTTGGGGGAAATGTGCTGTTTGCAACTTACTTTGAAATGCATAAAAAAATAAGATGGGTTGATGGATTATAGAGGGATCAATAGATTGATAGACATGCAATAAGCAACTATAGTAGAACATTAATGGTAAAATCCAGATTGTGGGTATACAGGTATATGCTGCAAAATTCTTTCAACTTTTCTGTATGTTTGAAATTTTTCATAATGAAAATGTAGAGAAAACGAACTTCAACAATTTTTTATACTTCTCATAAGTTTAGAATTACTATGGCACTATATTATTCACATTATTGACATTCATCTGGGATTGTCTACATCTTCCAAATCACTGGCCATATTGGGCATTGCTCACTGTGTTCCTAGCCAATCACCCCCTTTCTATTTGCATAGTTCATTTCCCCCCCATGTGCACTGTGCTCTGTTCAAACCTGTGATGAGACATCATGGTAATTATTGATCATGCCTCCATCTTTATGATCATTTTGAAATACTTGTCAACTCCCCACCCTCATCCCCAAAACAGGGCTTTGGTTTTTCCAGGAGTATTTATAATGTCTGATCTCTCTGCAGGAAGTGGGAAAATGGCAATCTCCTGGCTGGGCCAATAGCCAGTTTATTTGCCCGGGTGTCTCATTTCACCAGATTCATCATGTTGAGATTATTTTTAGCCCCATAACTTTTTCAACCAGCAGGCACCTCACACACCAGATGGCTCCCTGCTCCTGCTTTTCTCAACAAGGTCTTCTAATGAGACTATTATATGGCTTGCTTACTGTGTCACAATTAGTCAGAGGTAAAATGAAGAGAGAAACCCAGGCCCTCTGATTTCACAAAGGCCCTTCCGTTAATTCCCACTAATGTAAATTACCTTAATCTCACTTTAGAAAGAAAAAGTACAGATAAGGGAAAAGTTTGCCTTCATGTGACCAATTTAGACAATATAAATATTATTTCCATGCTTACTTGTGGAAATAATGTCTTCTAGGAATACATTTACTCCATCATCTTAAAAAGCGCAGCAGGACTTCTTTGCGGTCAGAAGGCTGGATGCTGCCAGCCCACCAAGACCGTCATTAGATGGAACCAGATACGGCAGTCTGGACACCAACAGCCAGGGGCCATCACGACTCTTAGAAGCACAGATATGGGTGGGGAGCATGAGTCAGATGGGAGAGCAGGAGGGAGTAGAATAATGAAAATGAAGATGAAACCCCTACTGTCATCTTTTCAGTTCTGCAATGCTATTTTCTATAATTCTATAATATTGAAATGTTATCTTATTAATGACCATGAGCACATCTCAAAAGATTTCAAATCCCTGACCCCCTCTGGTCTTTCAAAGATATTTTGGGTGATCTCCTGGAGGCAGAGAGAAAAATGATGGTTACCAGAGGCTGGGAAGGGGGTGCAGTGTGAGAGAGGTTGGTTAACAAGTACAAACACACAGTTAGATAGAAGGAATAAGTTCTAGGATTCAATAATACAAAAGGGAAATTGTAGTTAATAATTTATTATATATTTCAACATATTAAATAGCTAGAAGAGAAGATTTGAAATGTTCCCAACACAAAAAAAATGATAAATGTCTGAAGTGATGGATATCCTAAATACCTTGATCGGATTATTATGTATTGTGTACATGTATCAAAATATTACACATGCCCCATAAGTACATACAATTAGTATGTATTTGTATCAATAAAAACAGGATTTTTTAATGCAAATTCAGACATTTTCTAGGAGACTCTGGAGGGAGCCCTTTCCACCAGCAGGGACCCCACCAGGACCAGTGGCCCAGGAGCCTGCGATCAGGCAGTGGCAACTGGAACAGCCGCGGCTCACATCCCGGGAGAGCTCACAATGCCCCTTGAGAGCCCACAGAACACCTGTCAACCTGGCACTCTGGTTCCTATCGAGTCCACTTTCTACAGTGAATGAACTCGCCTCTGTCTTTTTCCTTTCAACTCATCACATTGGTTAAAACATGGTTTTCAGAGGTGCTGTGCCCCTGGACCATCTCTTATTTTGGTTAACCCTTTGCATTGCACCTCACACCCTTGTACTGATAATGTCCATTTTTTAACCTTACAGGTTGTTTTCCTGTCGTAATCTCATGATTTACTTATTGGTCTTTACACATAAATATATACTTTCCTCTGTCCATCCTCACTGTAGTATCTACCAACCTTGTGGACAAGAACCTTGAATACAAGGATTCAATATAGGGATTCAAGACGTGGGGAAAAGAACCCAGAGTTTGAAGTCAGAAGACTGGCTCATCTCTCAACTGAGCTTACTACATGGAGGCTTTGAAAAATGCACAACATGTTTCCTTTTTTAAAAGGGAAATAATATTATTCTGCCAGAGGTGTGTGCAGGGCCTTGAGAACATGCACTCACACGCTTTCAAAATGGCATAAGTCGTATCATGACGCTCACTCCCAAGAGCCTCACCATTTGAGTCACAGGCACCCCATCACCCTGCATTCTGCCACCCTCCTTGTGTTGATTCTTCAATACGCTCTAGCATCAGCACACCTGCCAGTGATCTTCATCTCCACTCTACATACCCATAAATGTATGACAATCATCTATTGCCTCGAACTCCTCCACCTCCAAAGTCTTCAACTCTGAGATTTTCTTCTTTGAAGTCAGTTATCCTTTGGCCTTTCCTGCCTTCTCACTCCAGAACCTTGCGTTGGTCATCTTCTTAATCACCAGTTCTTCCTTATCTCACATGCCTGTGAGGACACTCTTGGTTTCATCTGCCTCCTAACTTACCATATGGTCAGTGGTTTAGTCTACAATCCAGATGGCAATGTAGAAATCCATAGGCAATCGCTCTTCTAACAATTCATATTGCCAATTCCCAAACTTAGCTGTTTCTTGTGTGTTCTCAACGTCTCAGAGCATTGTGCTCAATACCTTGGATATTGAATATTGAATTGGATAAGAATACAGCTCAGAGTCTCTCTCATGTCAGCATTGAAAGAGCTAACAAATACAAAAAAGTAAAAGCTCCTACACATCATATCAGACAGAATTACACAAACCTTTGATATGTATCAAGATTCAAAGGCTTATGATCATCTGACTTAGAGCAGATAAATATACTCACATGCATTATGAATATTTAAGAAGACATATTTGGCAAAGTTTTTCAAATTTGTTTGACTCTGAGGGTTCCACAGAATAAACTTTGGAAAACATCGATTTATTATAATCACAAATCACTACATGTCACAACCTTCCAGAAACAGGTGCATGATGTCTGGGTACTCTATGTAGCTAGGCAAGAGGGCTTGGGGCTGCTGCAATCCCAAAAGAGATATGCTTCATTTTGACTGGGGTTTTTTCAGTTGTGTTCAGCTGAAACATTACAGAATAAGTTCTAGTATTTGTCTACTACTCTTAAAGCATAAACCTTATTCTTAAGGGGAGAGCATTCCGGTAATTTTCAAGCTAGGATAATTGGTAGTTCCAACCTCCAGGAACTTTTACCTCTGTTCCTCAGTGACTTCCTGTATCATGATTATTGCTCAGGGCATAGTCTTTCCCTGCTAACTACAGTGTCTCAGCCCTGCCAGTCTGGGATTAAAACCAAGGTCACATGTCCTCCAGTGCCCAAAGTGCTGTGGCTCATTGCTTCCCGTTCAATTTACTGGCAGGAGAGAATCCCCTAATATTTCTAAGACTCCTCCCACCTCTAACCCCTCACTACTACAAGCGTAAATGGCATTTGTTAGTAAGTTGGTCTTCCACATAGCTTGCCTGCTGCCCATGGGGAGGGGAGAACTCGGTGCTCCCCTGAAGGTAGACTCTGCAGCCACAATCACCAATGCCCTACTGATGGTCCCGCATGTCCTCAGTGCCACCACCAGCTGCCAGTTAATGTCTGCACCAAAATGCTGGAGGTCCAACTGAGGTAGGACAGTAAGACAAACCACTCCTACTGACCCTTAGTGGTTCACCCATCATTGCCACCTTGAAACCGTAGGCTACCTGTGGCCACTTTCTGAACACTTGGCAGTTCAAGGAACTGAAGTCCCACCTGAGCCAGCAGCTTTTCAGCCTATGCACTGGCACTAGAGCAGTAGATGCAGTTTCATGCCAATTTACATATTTTGAGCTAATCTGAAAAGTATAAAAGAAGATACCTTCCCTTTGATGTCATCAGGCTTGGTCAGGGACATCGCTCAGCAAAATTGCCTGGACCTCAAGGTTTAGATGTTCCAACCCCTTTTATTCTCACTTGTTGCCATTTTCCCTGGCCACTAGCCCAGAATGTCCCTCCAGAGATTAAAACCCCTGTCATCTACAGGAGGAACTCCCAGTGCCATGCATTCACTGTACCCTGGAGAGTAGTTTGCAGACTAAAAAGTGTCAAGCTGATGTTTTCCACCATGGAAAAGGCCCCTGACCTCCAAAGCAGATCTCATAACCCGCCTCATTTGAAGCCTGGATCCTGAGCTCAAATGATGAAGAAATAGTAGTCCTACATTTAAAACTAGCATTCAGAAGAAAAGAAAAATCATTTAGGGTACCAAAATATCATTAGATAGAAGGAATAAGTTCTAGTATTCAATAATACAAAAATACAGAAGGGAAATTATAGTTAACAATAATTTATTGTATATTTCAAAATAGCTAAAAGAGAAGAATTGTCATGTTTCCAACACAAAGAAAAGATAAATGTTCTAGGTGATGGATACCCAGTTACCCTGATTTGATCATTACACATGGTCAAAATATCACACATATCCCAAAAATATGTACAATTATGATACAACAATAAAAGAAAACAAAGAACAGAAAAAAATCATGCGGTAATACAAGAGAGTGCCAGGAGTTAACTCACGGGAAGCACCGCACAGTGCCGGCACATGACAAGCTGTCATTCACCAGAACCTGTGATAATGGCGACTGTTAACACATCACTGGGAGTGAAAGTCATCTCCCCAAAGTAGAGCAGAAAATTTCCCTGATGACTGCCGGTGAGGAATCACTGGACCTGTTCTCTTCCTTGGCTTGTGGAGCATTGCGGTTGGTACACAACGGTGTGTGGATTAAGCTGTGGTTTCTGCCATAAATTCCCTCCCCCGTGTTAAAGAGGGACAAAGACCTCTGCAGTGACCAGCACAGCAAGCACTGCCTTCGTGCATTGGCCTGGTGAAGGGAGACACCCAAGAAGAGACCACTGAGCAGTTCCCGGGGGGGAAGAAGTCAGCGGGGCGGGGGGATTATGTGTTAGAAACGGGGTGGGGGAGGCATTGCATCTACATAAACTGAGGACCGAAGTTGCTCCCCAGATAGGATGAGTCTGAGCGCTGTTGGATAAGACAAGTCCAGCTGTCCGCTTGTCGGGGGGTCTTCGTTTGGCTTGTGGAGCATCTGGCACAGAGGGGCGTCCACAGTTCCCACTCGTTCATCAGCTGCAGCTGGTACTGAGCCCTGCTCCGGCCCAGCACCGTTCCAGGCACGGGGGGTCATGTCAGTGGCGAGGGCATTGGCAAAACAGTGACCAACCCCTTCAGCTATATCTTTAGAATCACAAACATCAGAGGGTTATTTGTCCTTGAAAGCACATCAAGAGCATAAATCCAAAAACAAATCAGAAAAAAGCAACTCTATGAAGGGCCCAAGCCGTGATGCCCAGCTGGCCTGTCTTTACATGAGTACAGAATAACCAGAAATAAATTCTACTTGAGGGCAAGGAAAGGTGATGCCAAGAAAAGAGAACAGCGTAAGGAACCGCATGGCTGTGCGAGGGTGCATGAAGCGTCCAGGGCACAGCTCAAGACCATCTCGAGCCCCAAAGTCACTAGCACCAACACAGTCTAAAATTCCTCCCATACAAAACAGTGAAGTATTACTTAAAATCTGCACTTCAGGCCCTAGGTGAGAGGTTGTTTTTTTTTATTGTTTGTTTTGTTTTGTTTTGTTTTGTTTTGTTTTGTTTTTTTGAGACAGAGTCTCACTCTGTTGCCCTGGCTAGAGTGCCGTGGCATCAGCCTAGCTCAGAGCAGTCTCAAACTCCTGGGCTCAAGCAATCCTCCTGCCTCAGCCTCCCAAGTGGCTGGGACTACAGGCACTTGCCACCATACCCAGCTAATTTTTGATTTCTATTTTTAGTTGTTTGGCTAATTTCTTTCTATTTTTAGTAGAGAAGGGGTCTCGCTCTTGCTCAGGCTGGTCATGAACTCCTGCCCTCAAGCTATCCTCCCAGAGTGCTAGGATTACAGGGGTAAGCCACCGTGCCCACCCCCTAGGTGAGTTTTTAAACAAACATTCAGAGAAATGCACAAGGCTATTAAGATAGATTCTGCCATTTTTTCCTCCTTTACAAACACCTCCTCTCTCTTGAGGTGAAACAGATCTGTGCTGGCTGTGAACTGCTGCAAGTTTCCGGAAGCACGTGCCATTGTTATTTCAAGAAGAGGCTGTGGGGGTCTAATTCGGTGCTCTCCCAAACTCTAATGTGCACACGAGTCACCGAGGGACCTTGTTAAAACGCAGACTCTAATTCAGCAGCCTGAGACGCCTGAGAGTCTGCATGTTTAATAAACTCCCAGGCGATGCCCAGGTGTTGATCCAAGAGCCACAGTCTGATTCACGAGGTTTAATGTCTTAGATTTTGGCCACCTCTGAATTTGCCATGACACCCTAGTTTATTTAAAACCCTTATTATACTGCAAGATTCATTACTTTCTAACACTGTCCAGTTTCTTTCACGCCCATCACCAGAACCAGCAGTTTAAAGTAACAATAGTAATAATAATAATAATAATAATAATAAGTGTTTCTTCCCCACCTGAGAGTTACTTTGTGGAGGACCAATAAATAAAAAACAAAGCCTCACTTAGAAGCAGATTCTGGGTTTTCAACCAACACGTGCTCCTTAAACTTTAATGAGGGACAGGCGTGGTAGCTCACGCCTGTAACCCTAGCACTTTGGGAGGCCAAAGCAGGAGGATCGCTTGAGGCCAGGAGTTTGAGGTCAGCCTGGGCAATAACAAGACCCTGTCTCTACAAAAAATAAAAAAATTAGCTGGGCATGGTGCCATGCATCTGTAGTCCCAGCTGCTCAGGAGGCTGAGGCAGGAGGATCACTTGAGCCCAGGAGTTTGAGGTTGCAGTGAGCTATGATGATGCCACTGCACTATAGTCCAGGTGACAGAGTGAGACCTGTCTTAAAAAAAAGAAAATAAAATAATAATTATGCCAGAATACAGGATAACCCTGAGTTTAGATATAATGAAGCTGATCAATTTGAAAACATTTATAAACTTTGTGTGAATAAACATGACCTTAGAATGTTAGTCAAATTTAAAATGTCTCACACAAAAGCATTCCATGACAAATAATCTCACTCTAAAATCTTCAACTGTGAACTAAACTCCAGTAACTTCTCCTTCTCCTGCAGTTAGGTGCTTTCATACATTCATATAAAAAATATAGTTATTCATTTGAGGTTCCTTGAAGATTAGCATTTGTATTATAAAACACACAAACTTTTCTTTCTTTATACTTTCTGTTCTAGGTTTGACCTTTGTTAATAACATTTAATTTCTTTTGCCTCTTGAACAGTAGTATGGAGAGCGTTAAAGGTCTGTGCAAATACGTTTTAATAATCTCTCTTTTTCCTATTGGGTTATTCAAAAATACTAATGAAACCAAAAAAAAAAAAAACTGGCAAGTTCAAGTTAATGGTCTTCCATTAGATTTTATACAGATTTTTTAAAAAGTCATTCTCTCCTTTTTCTGAAGTCTCCCAGGAATGTTAAATACAGACCTTCTCTCTCCTTTTCTCCTCCTGTGTGCTCCCAGCCTCTCAGAGCCAAGAGCATTTCCTTTTCAGTGGGAGCCTACTGAATTCGGTCATCCATTCATTCAGTCGTTCACTTACTCAGCATTCACTCCTGTGATAGCTACTAGGCTGCAAGCACCATGTTGGCATTTAGAGAATCCTCAGTTTTCACAACGTGAATGTTTCTAGATTACTTTGAAAACAGAAAAATAATGAGGTCGAAAGAAAGCATCTAACAGTAGATAAAAGTGTAAAGATCAAACCCAGACTCCACTACCGACTTGCTATGTGACTGTGGGCCTGTGAGCTGTCCTCTCCGGGTCTCAGTTCCATCATCTGTAAAATGGAAAGAACAATATTATAGACATAAAATTGGGGGTCATTGTGAGGAACTGCAGGAGAGTCGAATATGAGAAGCTCGCAGAACTGTCCCTGCCAATGAGCAAGTCTGGGCATCTTTTGTTCAGGATTTATAACCTCGGCTACCCACATCCAACTGCGAGTTTCTCTTGCTCGAAGGTGCTGGCAGCACACGGGACGGGCAGTGCGCACACGCTCCGCACAGGGGGCGACGGCGGCCCACTCGAGCTGTCCTGAAGTCCGGGTGAGAAACGACCCTGGGAAACTCCATGGGAACCTTGGGTTCTGACCTGACCCCTCTTGCAGGCTGGGCTTCCAACCGCCAGAGCGCCAGGACTTTATGCCTTGCACTGAGGAAGTATTTGTTAGAGCCACCCTGTCCCGTGTAGCCAACTAATCATCTGTCCCAAGCACGCTGTGCTCTTTCCCTCCTGCGTTCGGCTGTTCCCCGTCTTAGCACGTCATTCTCCATCTTCCCCGTCAAAATGCTGCTGCCCTTTCCGGGGCTGGTGCGGACGCGACCCCTCCCGGAGCCGGCTCCGCCCGCCCACGCCCGCCAGGGGCAGAGCTACCGAGGCTCCCCGCAACTCTGGCCATAGAAGAACTTGGCATTTTTTACCTCACAAATGTCAAGAAGATGCTAAATGGAGTTCTAAGATTGACAGGAATATGTTTAGGACGAAGATAGTTGGCCCGAGAGACTGCTTCTCTTAAAGAGACAGGTGGCAAAATAGCCCAGACCCCTTAGCAACAGGCAGCTGGCCCAGCGCCTCTCTCCTACAGGACTCTTTCCTGCAGCCTGGTGAAGGCTTTTGTGCATTTTCAAAAAGAAAAATAGAAGATTATCCTGGATAAACTTTCAGCTCATCAGAGTTAAACTGATCAACTTACAGCCCATCCTCATTTGGAAGCACAGCTGACATTTTCAATATCTCCCACTTCGCAATCAATCTATCTAGTCAATACCACTTACACTCCCATTCCCCGAAAAGGGGGCAGGAGGTACTTTGTTGCGGTTGTGGCTTCTAATCTACCTGCGGGTTTTTTTTGCCTATGTAATGTGTATGTAATATGTAATGTACCTACATAATGCTGTATTTTGGAGAGTATTCAATTCTGACAGTGAAAACACAAAAAAATGATATGGATAAAATTCATCAGATAGGTTAAGCATAAATAGTAAATAAGTAAGTCACCCATGAGATATATTAAACAGTTAAGAAATTAGAGCATTTGTGTGGAACACTAAAAAAAATGGAAAGATTCGATATTCAGAAGATCAATTCAGCCACCCGGGAGTGACACCATTCAGCCCCAAAGAAACACTGGAGAGCCCATGGCCATCCATCAGGCCAGCCTGGGTCACAGCTGTGGCCAGGGCCACTTGTCACTGTGTCTCTCCACTGAAGCAACTGTGTGTCCTTGGCCCAGGCCCCTCTGACCCGAGCCCCTTGCTGGAATGCCCGCTGCGGACTTCAGGGCCACACCCAAGGTGGGACAGACTGGACAAAACACTGTGCTCTGGCCTCAGGGTGTGCATCCTTCCAGCCCTGATGCACCCTCTCCTGAGTGGGTTAACATGCTCCTCCTCTTCCCCTTGCTTCTGGCTGTGTTTTAAATTCATCAAATGAGCATGTGCCTCTAGCAATTTACTTTTGCCTGCGAGAATTCTGTTCTGGACGTCTGGGCAAGCCTGCCGGGCGGGAAGCTTGGCGAGGCCACCGGGCATCACGACGACCCCTGTGCAGTCTTACAACGCAGACTCCCTGCCCGCTGCTGGGGCTTTCCTTCAAATGCTCTTTTGTGATGATGATTCAACACTTCAGGCCCACTCTCCCCACACTCACGCCTGCTCTCATTTCTTGTGGAGGGTCATACCGCTCTACATCTGCTCACTGCATGTCAACCCTTCCTGACAAAATGGCCTGAGATTTCAAAACCCAGGTATTTCCCTGCTACAGCCATGGCTGCTCTACCCCAGCCCAGTGTGCAGGCATTTGCCCTTTCTCAGCCCAGTGGGCTCAGATGCAAAATCTGTGATTGTGGAATCACCAAAGGGAAATGGCTTTCTGTTTTAAAACCTGAGATCTTGAGGTACAGAGTAACATTTCCAATAGTGCTATTCATTTATTTATACTGGAATTAAGCAATTAATTAAATGGCTGGTGGATGGTGGGTGGCGGGAGCCACCTTCTAAGTGTGGGAGTGGGAGGTTATAGACAAGCAAGGGAAGGAGGCTAGAATGAATTGTGTTGAAGACATCAGTGTGATCTCATTTTTAGTTTAATATAGTTACAGACGGTTGCATATAGAAATACTTACAGATATATGCATGTGCCCAGGTTAGTACACACACATCTTTCCTTCACCTGTCAGCTGAAAGGGCCTAGAAGCAACAACACCCCAGTGTTGAGCCTAAGAATACTGAGTTATAGAAATGCCCCCTGCATTCTTGGAGACGAGATTTGATTTCAGAGGTCAAATAAGGCTTTGCCTTAAAGAAAAAATAAATGTGTTAGTTCAAAAGCTGCCTCACCTCAGGTGGGCATCTCACTGAACAGTGATAGCTGCATTTCAAAGAGACAGCTGTAAGCTGGGCCTATGGTTCTCACCTGTTTTGAAAGACAGGACAGGTCTTATTTAGAGCCATGGGTGACCAGAGGCTGACCACCAAAGACCACCGGAGATGAGAGCTGATGTTATAGATATACTAATCTCCAAGCCAGGCCTTGACAAGAACCATGCGGTTAAAGTAATCAACACAAGGCATCGCTCATGTTGACTTCTGAGATCCTCTCTGTCTCCAAGAACACAATCACCGGAGCCAAGATGTCTCTGTTTTTTGCTAAAGTATTAGCCCTATCATAAAACTTAGATGTTTGCCCTAAGAAGACTTTATAACTCATTGTTCCCCTGGATAGAGCTAGTTAAAGAATCTGTAGTAGCCTTTTAGGAGACTTTGACCCTAAACCAAACTGCCTGTTAGTATGTAAATCCCGTTGCCCTTGGCAACGGGGGCCTGTATCTGCCCTATAAAATACCTGTGTGGAGTTTCAGTCTTTGTTATATTTCTGCTGCGGGAGAAATATATCCATCCGGACTCCTCCTTTGTCTATTTTCATAAACCTTTACTTTATAAACTATATCTTTGGCTCTGTGTATTATTATTATTATTCTTTTATATTCTGTTTCCTACTATTTTTTCATCCTTTGCGACGACCCTGCCTGAGAGACCCGGTCGGAGGAAAAACCTCTTTGCGGGGAGCGTAGCTAACTCCCCGCACCCCAGCAGCAAAGAGCACACACAGCACCCAGGTCTTGGTTTCTAACACTATTCACCAATAAAAGGAGCCCAAGCTTCTTGGAGAAATGGCTGATTCCAGGTCTGGGGCAAGAAATATTCAGGATAAGGCCAGGCACGGTGGCTCACCCCTGTAATCCTAGTACTCTGGGAGATAGAGGCAGGAGAATTGCTTGAGGGCAGGAGTTCAAGACAAGCCTGAGCAATAGCAATACCCATCTCTACAAAAAATAGAAAAATTAGCCGGGAGTGGTGGAGCCTGTAGTCCCAGATACTTGGGAGGCTGAGATGGGAGGATCACTTGAGCCCAGGAGTTTGAAGTTGTAAAGAGCTATGATGACACCACTGCACTCTAGCCCCAGGTGACAGAGAAAGACCCTGTCTCAAAGAAAGAAAAGAAAAGAAAAGAAAGGAAAGAAAGAAAAGAAATATTCAAGATAAGACAGGGGGGAAAAAAGGATTATCTTTTAGTGCCAGAAATTGAGAGAGTGCTTAAAACACACACACAGTTATGGGAGTCTGTCAAAGTGACACAGGAACCAACTGAAAGAGCTTCCAATGGCAGAAGGTGGAACAATTTGAACAGCCAAATGAAATAGTATTGGATTGTAACTCAAAGCAGAAAAAAACCAAACAAATATTCATGAATCCATGCAGATATAAATAAATGACTGAATCAATTTTGAAAATAGGGGAGAATAGAAGATCTCCTGTGCATGAGAATTCCAAATAATTTACGTAGATACTCCGCCCTCGAGTGAAATGTAAATCTCCACTCCGAAAGCGCTGGCTGTGCACAGTAACTTCCAAAGAATAACATGATGGGGGTGGGGGGAAGTAACTTCATAGTGGAGAAACCTGACAGCTACCACCACATCAGCCTCTTGATCAAGGCCAACACTGACAGTGACAAGTCACGTTGATGTTTATCCTTGAAGTCATATGATAAAAATGGTACTTTACTTCTGCAATCTTCTCTCCCAAAACACAGAATGCCAGTCTAATCAAAAGAAAAACATCTGAAAAATCCCAAGCAAAGTATATTCTACAAAATACCTGACCAGTACTCCTTAAACTGTCAAGGTCATTAGAAACAAGGGAAGTCTGTGAAACTGTCACCGCCAAGAGGAGTCTGAGAAGACACGATGACTAAATGTAATGTGCGATCCTGGAAGAAAAAAGGGTCATTAGGCCCAAACCAAGGTAATCTGAGAGACTGAGCTTCCCAGTAAGCAAAAGTTACTTTCAAACAGTTTGGTTTTACATTTGTTAATAAGAATGGTTTTTAAAAATGAATCACTTATATACAAAGTTCAGTTTTCTGACTGGGTCAATTCATATACACAACTGGCAGAGATAGACAATGAATTCAGAGGTTGAGATGGAGAAAAGTATTTTCTCACTGGACAAATTATTTTCAGACAACTAAAACTTTATCGGGCTCTCCCCATACAGCAGAGGCAGGACAGGACTGCATTCCAACAACCTTAACTCCACGAGTCCAGGGCTCGGCCACAAAAGCACAGCACTGACTTGAGGCTATTAGAGCTTTGCTGACCTTCCGGCACCAGAATGACACACTGGTCCTTTGGAAGACAAAATTTCAGCTCTACGAACACAAGAAAAAATGATATTTTTAGAACATGTATATGTTATTGTGTAAACAAAGTTAAAAGATCAGGAAAATGATCATACCTATCTGTAGGAGTATTTGTTTTTATTTGCACTCTAGTTTGTTTGTTTGTTTGTTTTTGTTTTGTTTTGTTTTTTTGAGACAGAGTCTCACTCTGTTGCCCGGGCTAGAGTGCAGTGGCATCAGCCCAGCTCATAGCAACCTCAAACTCCTGGGCTCAAGCAATCCTTCTGCCTCAGCCTCTCGAGTAGCTGGGACTACAGGCATGCACCACCATGCCTGGCTAATTTTTTCTGTATATTTTTAGTTGTCCAGCTAATTTCTTTCTATTTTTTTTTTTTAGTAGAGATGGGGTTTCGCCCTTACTCAGGCTGGTCTCAAACTCCTGAGCTCAAATGATCCGCCTGCCTCAGCCTCCCAAGTGCTAGAATTACAGGCGTGAGACACCGTGCCCAGCCTTCTTTATTTCTTTTTTAATAGACAGGGTCTCACTATGTTGCCCAGCCTGGTCTCGAACTCCTAAACTCAAGAGATCTCCTGCCTCAGCCTCCTGAGTAGCTGGGACTACAAGTGTGTGCCCCCACACCCAGCTTGCACCTTGGTTTCTGTGTAGTCACTTAGCACTGATGGGAGGATCCAGTTATTTTTAGTCATAATAATTTTTCACTTTTCCATCAATTTAAGAGTAATGATGAAAATAAAATATTGATATACAATGAATCATTTATGTAACACCTTGTCCTAGACAGGATTTGATGTAGCAACCCAGTTTCATAAACATTCATTAGTTTTTAACCGAAAACATAGACTGATGCTCTGGGCAGTCTAAACACATTCCTTCCATTGTGCCTCAGGAGGCTGGCGCGACCCAGATCCGTAACAAGCAGTCATTACACAGCCCTCTAGTCTAAGGGATGTGTGCTGCCATTCTCAGGGATTGCTACTAAGGTCTCACCTGCTCAGTTCAGGTCACTGCCTAGGCCAGGCCTGTCGCACTGTGCTTCCTGAGGGGTGAGAGAATAGGTCTCACCACCAACCACCCCTCCACAATAATTCCCTGCTGCCACCCTCATTCTGCAGAAAGGAAGCCTGGCCCCAGCCACTGCAGGTGACTGAAGAAGCTGTTCTTGTGTCTCCCTCAAAAGGGGCTTCTCTTCCTTTGGCCAAGGCAGGAGGGCCTCGGGAGTCAGCTGTGAAGACCGCAGGCTTACAGGAGAAGAGGAGACCAGCGCCCTGTTCTCTGGCTGGGCGCCTGCCTACCACGGACTTGGAGAAGTTCCCCTGGGTACTGCAGCAGTGGAAAGGAAGATGAAGGGGAGACAAGGCAGTGGGAACTGCCAGCCAACACCCTTCCTCATCCTAAGAGATATGGAATAGGTCCCCAGTGTCTGACGGCTTGAGAGTTTGGCCTCAGAAAAGCAGACACTTTGCAGCTATGGACTTGCCTGGAGCACCTTGTACATGAGAGAGCTCAGCGTGATGCCCCCAGAAGATAAGAACAAAGCTGTCTGAGGACTGCCAGGCCCAGGAGAACTGCCGGGAATGATTCCTCACCGTGGCGACGTGTGGGAGCACCATACAACCGTACTGGGCACACCCATGATGAATTCTGAGGGTTCAACCTGCCCCCGGCAGGCATCGCTTTAAACATTTTCTTCTCCGTTATTCACTTTCCCAAGGGAATGGAAGGAGGTACCTTACCCACTGTGCTGGTCTGGAAGAAAGCTTTGACGTTTAAGAAAAAAAAAGCAAAAACAAAAAACAAGTGTGAGCTTCACATACTGGAGTGCGTGTTCTGATATGTGACACTGAAGGCTCAGTTAGGAGTGTGGCCGGAGTGGCATGGGGGAGCCACTCCCCAGTGGGAAAGGTGATTTAATTTCTCCTGTTTAGGAGACAGGTATGGGGGGGGGAACCTTTTATGTTTATACCTCACACATTGAGACTCCTCAGTACACAAGCAACACCAACAAGAATTTAACACCCGTGGGGACTTACACCATGTAGACAATTGTGAAATGTCTTTTGTTGAGAAAAATAATAAGTGTTGGCAGCACAGATTTCCCTCTTCTCACGTCGCAATAAGAAAATGCCAATATCTTTAAAATTGGTTGAACTGATTTTATCTAAGGCCCTTGTATTTTCCTCCAACATGGTCCTGAGATCTCTTGTCTGGAGAGCGGCCATACACCTCCGCCCTGTCCCGCCGGGCCCGGGGCGGCGGCCGTGGGAGCTCCCGGTGCCTCTCCTGGGATACGTCTTTATCCTGGACGATGGCCTGAGGTCTAAATGTCCGACCCGCGGCCAGGTGCTCACAGGAAACATGTTTATTCTGGTAGATGCCCGTGCGACTCTGTGTGACCTGTGTCGTTTACTCCTACCAAGATGGCCACACCCAGGAGAGCCCTGGCCGGGAGGACGGTTAGGTCCGGATCGGTCAGTCAGGCGAGCTACAGAGGGGGCAGCACAGCACAACAGAACACATGAAAAGACAGAAGCGGTTTTGATCGCTCCTCCCAGAGAACACGGCAGCACGCCTCGCAGGGCCAGTGGGAAGAGGAGAGTTGTCAGGGCGCACACTCAGCCAGCGGACGGGGAGGGAGGCTGGGGGTAAGCCTCGATTGCCGTCCAGGGCGTTACCCAAGCAGGGTTCCCGTTGGGAGTTCTAATTGCTGAGGGTTTGGGGGGGTTGTTTTTGTTTTGAGACAGACTCTCACTCTGTGGTTGGGGATAGAGTGCCGTGCCGTCAGCCTAGCTCACAGCAACCTCAAACTCCTGGGCTCAAGTGATCCTCCTGTCTCAGCCTCCTGAGTAACTGGGACTATATGCACAGCTAATTTTTTAAAAAAATTTTTATGGAGATGGGGGGGGGCTCTCACTATGTTGCCCAGGCTAGTCTTGAACTCGTGGCCTCAAGCAATCCTCTTGTCTCAGCCTCCCAAAGTGCTGGGATGACAGATGTGAGCCACTATGCCTGGCCTAATTCAGCAGCCTTGATTGACTACTACACAATCTATGCATATAACAAAATTGCACATGTGCCCCATAACTTGTACAAATAAGTAAATAAACAAAATAAGCAGGCAGCAGCTCTAGGAGGTCACACTGTGGCTGAGAGGTGGTCACTGTGGCATACCTGCACAGTTCACGTGGGGTGAGAGGGTCAGTGGGGCGAGTCAGGGAGGTTCCATCCAGCTGCCCCAGGGAAGTGGTCACCAGGAGGCAGTTGCACAAGGCCGATATCTGGATCGACTACCGTGAGGAACTGAGGGGATGTGGAGAACTGGAAATTGTGTCAGGGGGACTAAACCTCACTTTTGGTATGAGAAAGTCCAACTTATATTCAAAATGGATGCTGAGGCAACACAAAATTACAAGAATTCACTGCAGCCTGTAGAATAGAATTATTCCACCTACTAAATCTTATGGAAAATTATTCATCTACCTATTTAGATTTCATTTACAAACTATGGTGAAGAACATTCTTTAAGCCTTTTCTGCTTAAAAATATATAGTTCCCATGACATGATAAAGCTATAAATTGAATCATGTTAGCTATCATACTAGCTTCTTGAGATGTTTGAAAATCTTATAGTACATGAAAATCAATGTCGTCTTTAGAAGCTGCTATAGCTTCAGGAATAAGGACAGTGACTGACATGTCTTAACAACTGCTGTTATAAGGTAACAAAAACATGGAATATAAAATTCTGAAAGAAGGCATGTCTTTGGGAGACTGCCAGGTTGAGACTACATGATGCCAAATATCCAGATAAAACCAGAATATTTCCCTTGGATAACTGTTTGCTTACAGATATCTCGATGTTTGACATGATGTAGACATAGTATGTGAACAACTGCCTGCATTTATCAAAATATTCTACTTTGCTTGGAAACAGCCACAGATCTGCAGTACTAAGATACAAAAGGAGCTGACTGTCCCCTTTGAGGCTTGTGCCAAACACAAATCTGACATCGGGCCTTTACAGCAGTCACTCAACATCCAGCCACTTTTAAAACACATCGAGTTTTGCAATTAGTCTGAATTGCCTAGAGTTTAAGACTAATTCTAGAAATGTAAACAGAAAATACATTTCATATTTTCTAACTTCCAACTGCAAAAATTAGACTTTCTTCTGTATTGTCATTTTTAATTGTATTTTTAATGATGCATAATATTTATACATATTTATGGGGTACATGTGACATTTTGTTACATGCACAGAATGTGTAACAATTAAGTCAGGGTATTTAGGGTGTCCATCAACCCAAGTATTTGTCATTTCAATGTGTTGGGAACATTTCAAGTCCTCTCTTCTAGCTATTTTGAAATATACAAAATACATAAATATATACATTGTTGATAACTATAGTCACCCTCCTCTGATATCAAACATTATAACTTATTTCTTCTATATAATTGTATGTTTGTACCCATTAACCAACCTCTCTTCATCATACACACCCCCATCCACACACCCTTCCAAGCCTCTGGAAACCATAATTCTACTCTCTACCTCCAAGAGATCAACTTTTCTAGTTCCCACATATGAGTGAGAACATACACTTTTCTTTCTGTGCCTGGTTTATTTCACCTAACATCGTGACCTCCAGTTCCATCCATGTTGCTGCAAATGACGGAAATTCATCCTTTTTCATAGAAGAATAGTATTCTATTGTGTGAGTGTGTGTGTGTGTGTGTCTATGTGTGTGTGTGTGTGTGTGTGTATGCCACATTTTTTTCTGTATCCATTTGTCTGTGGGTGGATACTTAGGCTGATTCCATATCTTGGCTATTGTTAATAGTGCTACAATAAACATGAAGGTACATGTATCCCTTTGATATACTGATTTTCTTTCCTTTGGATAAATATCCAGTAATGTGATTGCTTGATAGTATGGTTGTTCTACTTTTAGTTTTTTGAAAAACCTTCATACTATAGTGGCTGTATTAATTTGCACTCCCACCAATAGTGTATAAGAGGTCTTTTTTTCTCTGCATCCTTGCCAGCATCTGTTATTTTTTATCTTTTTTTAATAATAACCATTCTCACTGTGGTAAGACGATATCTCATTGTGGTCTTCATTTGCATTTCCCTGATGATTACTGATGTAAGAAATGTCCTTTGCCCACTTTTTAATGGGATTTTTTTTTACAATTTTTTTGAATTGTTTGAGTTCCTTATATATTCTGGATATTAGTCTTTTGACAGATGAATAGTTTGCAAATATTTTCTCCCATTCAACAGGTTGTCACTTCACTCTGTTGATTGTTTCCTTTGTCTTAAATTTATTAATAAATTTAATAGCAGCTATTGTGATAATCTCATTAGAATAAGAAATGATACAGAGGAGGAAGATGAAGTGGGGGTGAGGTATTTTCAAGAGAAATAATTCCAAATTGGTGGATGAAGTTTTAAAACAACAGCAGGAACTTCTGGACCTAGATTGTTTAGTATAGTCCCATTTGTCTATTTTTGTTTTTGTTATCTGTGCTGTTGAGGTCTTAGCCATAAAATCTGCCTACAGCAATATCCTGAAATGTTTCCCCTATGTTATTTTCTTTATAGTTCCAGGTCTTACATTTAAATCTTTAACTCATCTTGAGATGATTTTTCGTTTACAGTGAGAAACAGGGATCCAGTTTCATTCTTCTGCACATTGATACCCAGTTTTCCCAGTACCAATTATAGAAAAAGCTGTCCTTTCCCCAGTGTATGTTCCTAGCACCTTTGTCAAAAATCAGTTGGCTGGCACGGCCGGGTGCGGTGGCTCATGCCTATAATCCTAGCACTCTGGGAGGCCGAGGCGGGTGGATCACTCGAGGTCAGGAGTTCAAGACCAGCCTGAGCAAGAGCGAGACCCTGTCTCTACTAAAAAATAGAAAGAAATTATCTGGCCAACTAAAAACATATAGAAAAAATGAGCTGGGCATGGTGGCACAAGCCTGTAGTCCCAGCTACCTGGGAGGCTGAGGCAGGAGGATCGCTTGAGCCCAGGAGTTTAAGGTTGCTGTGAGCTAGGCTGATGCCACGGCACTCACTCTAGCCCGGGCAACAAAGCGAGACTCTGTCTCAAAACAAAACAAAACAAAACAAAAAATCAGTTGGCTGTAAATAAGTGGATTTATTTCTAGGTTCTCTCTTCTGTTCCACTGGCCTATGTGTCTGTTTTCATATCAATACTATGCTGTTTTGGTTACTATAGACTTGTAATGTATTTTGAAGTCAGGTAGTATGATGCATGCGGCTTTGTTCTTTTTGCTCAGGACTTCTTTGGCTATTTGGGCTCTTCTTTGGCTCCATACAAATTTTAGGATTTTTTTCTATTTCTGTGAAAAATGACATTGGTATTTTGATAGGGATTTCATTGAATCTGTAGATTTCTTTGGGTAGTATGGTCACTTTAATGATATTAATTCTTCCAATCCATGAGCATGGGATGTCTTTAGATTTGTTTGTGTCCTCTTCAATTTCTTTCAATAATGCCTTGTAGTTTTCTTTGGAGAGGTGTTTCATCTTCTTGATTAAATTTATTCCTAAGCTATTGTGACTATTGTAAATGGAATTGCCTTCTTGAATTCTTTCTCAGCTAGTTCATTATTTGCATATAGAAATGCTGCTGTTTGTATGTTTATGTTGTACCCTGCAACTTTACTGAATTATTTATCAGACTTAAACATTTTTTGGTGGAGTCTTTAGGTTTTTCTAGATATAAGATCATGTCAGCTACAAAGAGGGACAATTTGACTTCCTCTTTTTCAATTTGGATGCTTTTTATTTCTTTCTCTGGCCCAATTGCTCTGGCTAGAACTTCCGGTACTATCAAGTAGAAGTAGCGAATGTGGGCAACCATGGCTTATTGCAGTTCTTAGAGGAAAGGGTTTTAGCCTTCCCCACTCAGTTTAATGTTAGCTGTGGATTTGTCATATATAGCCTTCATTGTGTTGAGGTATGTTTCTTCTATACCGAGTTTGTTGAGAGGTTTTATTATGAAGGGATGTTGAATTTTATCAAATACTTTCTCTGCATCCATTGAAATGATTATATTTTTTTGTCCTTCATTCTGTTGATGAGATGTATCATGTATGTCTATTTGCATATGTTGAACCATGATTGCATCCCTGGGATAAACCCTGCTTGATCATGGTGTGTTATTTTGATGTGCTGTTAGATTCAATTTGCTAGTATTTTGTTTAGGATTTTTTTGCATTGATGTCCATCAGAGATATTGGCCTGTAGTTTTCCTTTTTGTTGCACCTTGTCTTATTTTAGTATCAGGAAAATTCTGGCCTCATAGAATGAGTTAGGGAGAATTCTCTCCCCTTTAATTTTTTGAAATAGTTTGAGGAGAACTGCTGTTAATTCTTCTTTGTAAGTTTGGTAGAATTAAGCAGTGAAGCCATCCAAATATGGGCTTTTCTTTGTTGGGAGACATTTTATAATATAATATGACTGATTTAATCTTATTACTTATTATTGGTGTGTTCAGGTTTTCTATTTCTTCCTGATTCCATCTTGCCAGGAATTTGCCCATTTTTTCTAGATTTCCCAGTTTGTTAGTATATAGTTGTTCTTACAGTCTTTGATGATCTCTTGTATTTCTTTGGTATCAATTGTAATATTTCTTTTGTGTTTTTGATTTTATTTATTTGGATCTTCTATCTTTGTTTCTTGGTTAGTCTAGCTAGCAGTTTATCAATTTTGTTTATCTTTTCAAAAAAATGGCTTTTCAGTTCGTTAATTTTCTGTATTGATTTTTAGACCCTATTTTGTTATTATTTCTCTCCTTCTACTAATTGTAAGTTTGTTTTGCTTTTGCTTTTCTAGTTCCTTGGGGTGCATCATTAGATTGTTTATTCGAAATCCTTCTCCTTTTTTAATATAGGTGTTTATTGCTACAAAGTTGTCTCTTTGCACCGCTTTTACTGTATCCCATAGGTTTTGGTATATTGTGTTTCAATTTTCATTTGTTTCAAGAATTGTTTTTTAATTTTCTCCTTAATTTTTTCCTTGACACAATAGTAATTCAGGAGCATGTAATTTAATTTCCATGTATTTGTAGTTTCCAAAGTTCCTCTTATTATTGATTTCTAGTTCTATTCCTTTGTAGTCTGAGAAGATACTTGATATGATTTTAATTTTTTAAACTTTGTCTAGATTTGTTTTGTGTCCTAACATGTGATCTATCCTGGACAATGTTCCATGTGCCAATGAGAAGAATGTGTATTCTGCAGCTGTTGGATGAAACATTCTGTAAATGTCCATTAGGCCTATTTTGTCTAAAGTGCAATTTAAATCCAATATTTCTTTGTTAAATTTCTGTCTAGATAATCTGTCTAATTCTGAGAATTCCAACTATTATTGTATTGGAATCTATATCTCCCTTTATATTTTGTTTTTTTAATTAAAAAAAATTTTTTTGAGACAGGATTTAACTCTGTCACCCAGGCTGGAGTGCAGTGGCATCATCATAGCTCACTGCAACCTCAAACTCCTGGGCTCAAGCGATCCTCCTGCCTCGGCCTCCTGAGTAGCTAGGACTACAGGCTTATACCACCACACCTAGCTAATTTTTTCTATTTTTGATAGGATGGGGTCTCACTCTTGCTCAGGCTGGTCTCAAACTCCTGACCTCAAGTGACAATCCTGCCTCAGGCTCCTCATTGTTTTTAATTCTTTCTCTAGCATTTCATAAATTTCTTTTTCATTGGAATATGTTGCTGGAAAATTATTGTGTTCATGTGGAGGCATCACATTTCCTTGGTTTATCATGTTTCTTGTGTCCTTACATTGATATCTGTGCATCTGGCATAAGCAAAACTTCCTTCAGTTTTGTGGATTTGCTTTATAGGGGAGGACATTTTCCGGAAGATGTATCTATGGTGTTGGTTGGGAAGGGCACCTTGGCTTTGATTCTGGGGGCATGCAGTAGTGTAGTATGGGTATAGTTCTTTGGCTGTAAATAGCATCAGTGGCGTTTGTGATTTTCTCAGAGGCTTAGGGTGCAGCTGCTAGTGGAGGCTGTAGTGAAGTTTGCTAAGGAGAGGGAGGCCAATGGGGCCAGACCTCAGGCCCCAGTGGTGGTGGCAGCAAGCCAACCATGCCTAATTTGGAGTCCCAGGGTGGCATACACTGGCAGTGGTTTTAGCAGATCCACATGGGCCAATTCTTGGGCCTCCAGGCAGCT
>CM052438.1:86916571-86990012 GCA_028533085.1 Varecia variegata
CAGCTATGGTAGTAGCGGCAGGTAGGGTAAGCCTGTCCTCAGGCACCTGGGAGGGAGTGCTCAGGTGCCAACTGTGGTGGAAGGGGCAGGGTAATTCCCAGGCCCCCAGAGGGCATGGTCAGGCACTGGGTGGGGGGGGGGGGCAAGGCTGGAATTTACTGTCCTCAGGTCCCGTGGTAGTGCATGTGGGCACTGGCTGTGTGTGATCCCCAGGAGCCGGGTGAGGTGCTCAGGTGGGGGCAGCTGTGGCTGCACCGAGTCCTATTGCTGGGGAGGGTGGAGTTGCTTTTGGGGGCAGCAACCATAGGCAGGCAGACGGTGAGTGTGAACCCCGGCCCCAAGTGGTGGTTGCAGTCAGGGGAGCCTGACCACAGGGCACTTGAAAATGCATGGTGGCCCTGCTACTGGGGTCAGCACTGGCTGCTGCTTCAGCCCCAGTGGTGGCAGCCAGCAGTGACAGCAGCTGTAGCTAGGGAGCCTATCCTCAGGGCGTGTGCAAATGCACAGCAGCTCCTCTGCTGGGGGGAAGGGGGGTCACTGCCAGTGGCTTGTATTTTGGTCCTGATAGGAGCAGCCAGCAGCAGTGGCTGCACACAGGGATGTCAATGGGGCACCACGGATGTGGAGATGCAGCGGCTGTTGGACCCTAGAGCCAGATGCAGTCTGGTGGGGGCTGGACTCTCCAAGTGGCATGGTTCTGTAGCTGCTTAGGACTCAGGGTGTGTGTGGGCCCCAAAGTGAGCTCTCTCTGGAGCAATGCCTTGGTGCAGTCTCCAGGCAGCTCCCTGTCTTAGGCTCCGGACCCACAAGAGTTTAGAAGCTCTCCTGTGGCTGGGATTGTAGGAGGCAGCAGGAGGAATGTGGACTTCTGGGAGTTTCTCACCTACACTTGCCCTGCATTGTAGAGCCTCTCTGGCCTCCCAGCCAATCCTGGCCAAGCAGGCTGCGTCTCTTCCCACTCCTTCCTTGCCTTTGGGTTTCTTGCTACTTCTCTGTTGAATTCCACTGTTGCCTCTTAGATGCTCTATTTGAAGTGTGATCATCTACTCACTATTCTGGTTCTTCTTTGTGGAGGAGGTGAGTACCAGATACCTCTAGTCATCCACCTTCTGTATTGACATTTTTAAGACAACTCTCTGAAAAGTATTCATCTAAGATTAATATTTTCCCATAAAGTTACCACCAGAAATAAATTTTTCTAGCTTCATTTAAAAAACCATTATAAATAAATAGGCATGGTGGTGACCTGGTGTGAGAGTATTCTGTCATGCGTAAGGGTCTGCTTTCTGAAAAGCCACTTGTATACGGTGTTGCTCCTCTGCTTGAAAACATTACTACCTGTAGACCAATCACCAATTATATTAATTCTAAATGTATCGGTCCACTTTGAAAGATCATATACCAACTGATACACTCCTCCCACCAACCTCATGAGGTAGGTTCTGTTATTATGTCATTTTATGGAGGAGAAAATGTCAGTACCAGACGCAGAACTCAAACTCAAGTTATCTGGCTCAATGTGCATGTCCTTAATCCTCACTGTGGCATTGAATTCCGGTACAGCCAGAATTCAAATCCTGGCTCTGCCTCAGACAGGGTGACTCTGAGCAGCACCATTCCACATCAGACTCGTCAGCACGTCCTGCTTCTCCTACCTCCAAAGCACACCCTGAGTTTGCCCCCTTCCCCCACATCTCTCCTCTGGAAGACTGTAGCAGCCTTCAACTGAGCTGCTTTCCCTGCTCACTCTCCTGTCTGCCCCTTCTGCCTGTAACCACTAATCTTTCAGAAATATAAATCATATGCTGCCATTCCTCCAGTTTACATCTCTTTAACAAATTTATATTTCTCTTAGCATAAAATCCAAATTCTTTCCCAAGCCCACAGGGCCCTGTGGGTGCAAATGCCCGTCTCTCTCACTGAGCTCTTACCAGTGTCCCATTTAATTAAGCTCTGGCCATTCTGAGCCCCTCTCCATATCTCAGACATAACAAGCCCTTTCCCACTTCAAAGCCTTTAAATTTTCTCTTCCCTCTGCCTGGATTGATTTGTCTCATAGTTTTGAATGGCTAGTTCATTCTCATCCTTCAGGTCTCAATTCAAATGCCATCACCCCAAGACCTTGAAGACCACTGATCTAAAGGAGCCTCCCTCCCTACCCCATCCTTCAATTCTGTTTAGTGCTATAATGCCACTTTTCACATCCAATGATTGCCTTTTCATTCTTTATTCATTTGTGTCTTTTAGGTCTCCCCACTACAAAGTAATCTCCATGAGGACAGGAACCTTGTTGACCTTATCAAGGGATACTCCTCTCTCAGACTCTTTCCTAATCTGTAAAAATTGGAATAATAATGTTCACTTCTCAAGGTAGCTAAGAGTTTGAGGTGAAATTAATCACTAAATAAAGAAATTTCTATAATTTTTAGAGATGCATATTGAAGTATATAGGGGTTTCATGCCATAATGTTAGGATTTACCTTAAAATTCTTCAGCAAAGAAAAAGTAGAAGAATAGATAAAGCAAATAGGTTCAAAATCTTGGAATTTGGGTCATGGATATATAGTTGTACATTGTATCTTTCTTTATACTTGAGTATATGCTTTTAAGTGTCATTAAAACAATTTTAAGCAACAACAGTTTAAAAGTTTTGCAAGCCAGAATCATTCCGTCTCTTTGCAATTGCTTTTGTCAACCTAGGTAAAAAACACAGGCTCTCTAAAAGAAAGTGGTATTTATTCAGGAAAAAGACATTGCAATAGGAGTACTTGTGCCATAGTAAATTATGTGAATATTCCCATTGTAATGCCCTATTCCCAAGTAAATACCATTTTCTATTAGAGAGCCACTCTCTGTCTGCTGGTTAGGTTGCCATAAATGGTATCCAGGAGCAGGACCTGTAGCAAGATCACTTTTGAAAGGCATCAGTGATTCTTGGAACCAGGTTGCAGGACTCACTTGAGCCCTTTGAGCTCTCCGCATCCACGGCTTGCCTTTTCCGACCTGGTGAGCCTTCTCTCAAGCTGAGCCTCACTCGTTTTGATAGAGGCTTTTTATTTTTATTTTTATTTTTTGAGATAGAGTCTCACTCTATTGCCCAGGCTAGAGTGCCATGGCATCAGCCTAGCTCACAGCAACCTCAAACTCCCAGGCTCAAGCAATCCTCCTGCCTCAGCCTCCCGAGTAGCTGGGACTACAGGCATGCGCCACCATGCCTGGCTAATTTTTTCTATATAGATTTTTAGCTGTACAGATCATTTCTTTCTATTTTTAGTAGAGACACAGTCTCGCTCTTGCTCAGGCTGGTCTCGAACTCCCGACCTCAAGCAATCCTCCTGCCTCGGCCTCCCAGAGTGCTAGGATTACAGGCGTGAGCCACCGCGTCCGGCCGGGGCTTTTTATTTTTATTTGGCATTTGTTTGGGTTATGAGGCCACCTTTAATAAAGGACCTTACATTTCTCCTGGAATAATAAAAGCCTTTTGTCTTTTCTGGTAAGTCCTTCCTGGTATAAAGACACATTTCCTTCTGGTTTGAGTACTCTGGTTTTACAGAATTTATGCCCTGTCTCTGAGGCATGTCTTTTCTGATAAATTTACTTTTGGTTCTTTCTGTGTGCCTAATTTAATCTTTTGTTTGATCTGCATGCCTGGACTAAAATTTTTGTGAACACTCTGATTTTGGTTTGTTTACATGCATCTGTAAATGATTTTGCTCTTTTCTGAAAATCCTCGGAGAGCACAAATGCACATTCTAAAGTGTAGATGTTGTTTTTTGAGGGGAGCTTGAGTAAAAAAATTTTTTTAGGTAAATAAATAAATTGTAGGTATAGGATGGCTAGTTAAAAGCCATTGTGGTGGTCATCACCATCTAAAACACCCAACCATGGCTGAGCGCAGTGACTCGTGCCCATAACTCCAGCACGCTGGGAGGCCAGACGTGGTGGCACGCCTGTAGTCCCAGCTACTCGGGAGACTGTGGCAGGAAGTTCACTTGAGGACAGGAGTTTGAGGCTTCAGTGAGCTATGATGACACCACTGCACTCTAGCCTGGGCAACACAGCAAGACCTTGTCTCAAAAATAAATAAATAAATAAATAAATAAATAAATAAATAAATCACCCATCCAAGCTCCTGACATTCTCTGACAGGGTTTATAGGCTTTTCTTCGCTCTTAAGAGATTAATAACAAACAGAACGGGATTCTCAAACATTAAGGCATGCCAGGTTTCCTGTGACTCCAGCCAGCTACATGGCCCATTCTTCTACACATTTTTAAACTGATGGGCAAAGTACATCAAGGAATATTCAGAGTATAGATGGTTACTATTCAAACTCTCTAAAAAAAACTTGCAATTATAAAGTTAACATGCAGGGCCTTCTAAGATCCTGTCTATATCTCTATTTTTTTCTGTCTATTTTGGTTTTTGGTGTTTGGGTTTTGTTTTTGTTTTTGTTTTTGTTTTAGAGATGGGGTCTTTCTCTGTTGCCCAGGCTGAAGTGCAATGGCACAATCGTCATTCAATGAAGTCTCAAACTCCTGGGCTCAAGTGGCAATCTTCCTGCCTCAGTCTTCCGAGTAGCTGGGTTTATAGGCATGAGCCACTATGTCCAGCTATTTCTGCCTACTTTGAATCAATCTGTTGACTTTTCCGTTGATGTTGAGATTAAAATTTGGCTGGGCATGGTGGCTCACACCTGTAATCCTAGCACTCTGGGAGGCTGAGGCAGGAGGATCACTTGAGCTCAGGAGTTCAAGACCAGCCTGAGCAAGAGCAAAATCTTCTCTACTAAAAATAGAAAAATTAGCCGGGCATGGTGGGGCATGCCTGCAGTCCCAGCTACTGGGGAGGCTGAGGAAGGAGGATCACTTGAACCCAGGAGTTTGAGGTTGCTGTGAGCTAGGCTGATGCTACAGCAATCTTGCCTGGGCAACAGAGCAAGACTCTGTCTCAAAAAAAAAAAAAAAAAAAAGAGAGAGAGAGATAAAATTCACTACTTATGGCATTCCAGTCAAGATTAAAAAAGAAAAAGAAAAAGCCAAAAAAACTGCTAGAATGCTTCCCTGCCCACATTGACTAATCAAGCAAACCAGACCAGCAAACAAAAGATAGATTTACTACTACAAATTTAAGGCTACTTGGAGATTTTGTTTTCCTTATACAATTCAGCCAGTCCTAGCTAAAATGTAAACATTTGAATATTTAGCCTTAAACTCCTTTGAAATTGACAAAAGAGGAAAAAAATATGAAAAGAAAATTTTTAAACCAAACTGCTTTACCCAAAATTCTGGTCCACAACCTTTAATAGATTACCTATCAGGAGAAATAAAGTTTTAGTCATGTGAACAGGTTCCATTTTGTCAGATATATAATTGGGATCCAACTGTCTTTCATAAACCAAAAAGTTTGTATGTGTTAGTGTCTCAGGACTAAAATTCTAAAATTAAAGCTGTAAGATCTTTGTGTGTGTATATATGTTTGGGTGTGTTTATGCATATGTACATGTATCATGTTGTATGTTATGTCTACATGGTAAAATCTGGCCTACTTAGCCAGAAATCCCTTAAGAAATTCTAATCAGATTAGCTTAGATAAATGAGCACTCATATAAAATATATAGTAATTAATCCAAATGCTTTTTAGTTCATGTGACCTAAGTAAATCTTTGATAAATAAGCTGATTTTAAAATTGTTAGTAAAACAAAAATAGAATTGCCTTCAAAATTGTCAGCATATGGCCGGGCGTGGTGGCTCACGCCTGTAATCCTAGCTTTCTGGGAGGCCTAAGCGGGTGGATTGTTAGAGTTCAAGAGTTCAAGACCAGCCTGAACAAGAGCAAGACCTCGTCTCTACTAAAAAATAGAAAGAAATTAGCTGGACAACTAAATATATATATATTTATATATATATATTATATTTATATATTATATAAGTATAAATAATATATAAATATAATATATATATATTATATATATATATAAATTAGCCAGGCATGGTGGCTCATGCCTATAGTCCCAGCTACTCAGGAGGCTGAGGCAGGAAGATTGCTCGAGCCCAGGAGTCTGAGGTTGCTGTGAGCTAGGCTGATGCCACGGCACGCTAGCCCGGGCAACAGAGTGAGACTCTGTCTCAAAAAATAAAAATAAAAATTGTCAGCATACATTTTCACCTGATTTTATCAGTAAGACAGTTTTATGTTTGTCTCTGTTAGATGTTTTAAGTTGTCAGGGTTTGGCACAAAAGTTATAAAACTATAAACCCAGTCTAAAAATACAGCCCAGAATTATTAAAAATGGGAACTGCTCTGTTCCTAGAGCCCTATAAGCTGAAAGTAGATTAATTTTAAGGAACATGTCCTGTGTCTGATACACGGACCACACATAAAGTTTACCAGACCACCCAGTGCCATAACCAGAGACATTCAAACTGCAAACCAGGATGTGAAGATGACATTTTTATGCTGTAGACCACTTTTCCCAAGATGTTAGAATAAGACTCTATATCACAATGAGATTCTTACGGCTCTTAATGCCTACCCTGTTCACTTGACAGGATTATGATCGTTTGATTTATTCAATTGGTTTTGCCCGTAAGCCTAGATTCACAGGTTAAAACTGTTATGCGAACTGGGATTGTCATATTACTGTTAATTTTAGTTTGTATTTTCCCTTTTAAAACTTTGTATCTGTTAATTGTTACTTGTTAAATTTTTGCAGAAATACAACTCATAACAGAATAATGTTGGTCCAGTACTTTAAGATGATAGCAAAAGACTATAGAACAAACAAAATTGAGCTTATAATGGACTCCAGGTAGACTTAGCTTGAGATCCACTCCTTTCAAACCTCCTTTATTGCTCAAATGTGGCTAAAAAGGGTTTTGACACTTGACTCTTAGCTACCAATCACTTCCTCCAATGTGGGATTACACCAGCACCTGGGACAGATTCATCCCATCACTGGGCAGAATCAAAACCTAACTATAAGGTGACTGATCAGTGATGCTTTTTGAGAAAGATCTTGATCAAAAAAGGAAAATGTGAAAGTTGTCAATAAAAATGGAGTCACTTGTGCTAAAAAAAAAAAAAAAAGGAAAATTCCTGACAAATAGAGCCAGGGAAGCCCATGAAAAGAGGGTTCTCATGCAAAAATGCCTTCTAACACAAACTAGCACAAAAGACTCAAAAAAACACAACCTGTACAAAGGCCATCACAACCTTAACACAAAAAAAATACTTCTGTGAGGACATCTGCCCAGTAATTGCCTGTCCAATCTCAGACCTGAATTACCCTTGTTATTGATCTTTCTAGCCAAGGATAATCATTTCAAAATAAATACCTAATTCTCTTCATATTTCCTTTAAAAAACTTTATCTTCCTTTATCTCCCTGAATACGCACATTGTTTACTATGGCATTTCTATTCTCATCACAATGCTCTATTCCCAAATGAGTATCATTTTCTTTTAGAAAGCCTCTCTCTCTTATTTAGATTGACTTTCAATGGTTCTGCTTTGATCCCTATTATGTAAATTATGTAAATATAATTATATTATGTGAACTCAGAGAATAATTTTATTTGCCATTTTTATGATTTTGAGAAGCAACTCATTTTGCTTTTATTTACACCTTTATCTTTATAAACATCTATTTCTATTTTTTAAATTGTGTAAGTTTTTCCCCAGCAGTAAAAATTTTTTAGGAAAATTTTAAAAATAGGAAAAATTTTCTCCTGCCAAGCTTCCTTCTTCCCCTGTTCCTAGCAGAGCTGACACAGAGCAGAGGTTCTTAATGGTTGCTTTTCACTTACTTAGAATTACAACATATCACACTTTGTAAAACCTAGAATTAAAAAAAAATCCAAATTTACTTACCAATCATATTAGTTAGGCTCTTTGGTTACAAGTGAGATAAATGCAACTCAAAGCAGGATAAGAAAAAAAAGGTTTGCATAAATAGAACATGAAAAGGGCAGAGGAGACAGTGGCTGAGTAGGATGTGGAGACCAGCAAGGGTGAGAATCTGTTAGCCCCTCATCTCACATCTACTATCAATCAAGTCAGTTTTCTCAGATTCTCAAAGGAATGAGCTGTCCAGTGGGTAGCTCTGGACTTACTTCCTGATGGTCTCATTACTGCTGAGGAAAGAGACCCTCCAATCTGACATCCAGTTAAAAATACCCCAGGGAAGGACTTTGATAGCCTGTTCGGGGTCATCCTGCCCTTGCTGGCCTGATCACTGTGGCCAGGAGGTGAGGAATTAAGACTGACTTAGCTCAGTAAGAGGTCTACCGAATCATAAATGTGACAATGTGTAGAAGATGGTGCTCCCATTTGGACCATATGGCCTACGGTCGGAGTGGGAGTGCAATCTGACCATCCCAAGAGATAGGAGACATGTTGGGCAGACAATCAAATAAACGTCCTCCATAACTGACAAATTAGATGAATGGCATTAACTTATAGAACAATTCTTTATTTTACAAAGAAGAAATGTATTACTTAAGGTCGCTCGATGACCTGTTTCAACCATGGTCCGTCATCATTTATAATCCCTCCTTTGCAAGCAATTCTAAGTCCCTGGCTCCACTCACCCTTCATTAAACTTGCCATAGTACAACCTTGACGTATCTGCCTTCTCAGAATCTTCAACTGAGCAGCTAACGGTTCATGGAGATCAACCCGTGATTGCACTGATGGATGTTACATTACATTTATGGCTACAAATCCAAATGGGCATTCAACAATTACTTTTCCCTAGTATTATAATATTTACTTTAACACTCAGAAAAACAACAATATCTTACCTAATCCTTCCTCTTCAAGCCTCCACTACCTCCTGCATCACTCCCTCTTACTCAGAGCAGATGACTTTGCAGGTCTTCAATTAAAAGGAAGAAAGCAATGAATGGGCATCATTAATGAAACCTTTGTGGTAGTCAAACACATATTTGCCAGATATTTCCAGCTCTACTTCCCTCTGTGCCATGGAAGGTTCATACTTCCCGGCTTCTTGGAGTGATTTGTTCCGGCCAATAAGAGCAAAAAGGATGTGTGTCAATCCAGAACTCTCCCTCTCTCTCTGCTATGATAGCTGATAGTATTGAAGATGGTGGCTGTTCAGTCAGCCTGGATCCCTTACTAGCGACAATGCCTGGAGCCTGACACGTGCCTCAGCTGGGCGGTGGAAGTGCAGCATGTGTGAGAAATCACTTCTATTGTTTTAAGTCTCTGAGATTTGGGGTTGTGATATTACGGTATACTATGAAATACATAGCTGGTCTCTCCTCCCTGGTTCCTGGCACAGAGCTCCTAAAACACTTGTAAATAGGGGCATTAGGAGAATCTTTTGTTCTGATATTTGCTCTTTGACACCAGTTCCTGACACAAAGCTTCTAAGACCTTTGTAATTTCTGAGTGGTATAAGCATCTGACACAGAGCTTCTAAATCCTTTGGCATTTCCTGGGTGATAGGACCACCTTGTGCTCTAATGAGGGGCAGGCTCATGGATAGTCTCGGGAAAGGGGCTGGCTGCTAGGGAAACCAACTGTGCTTAGAGGGTTGACACTTTCAGCCCCACCCCCCAACCTCCAGGGAGGGTAGAAGAGCTGAAGTTTGAGTCGATCACAAATGGTCAACAATGTAATCAACCAATGCCTATGTAATGCAGCCTCCATAAAAACCCAAAAGGACAAGGTTCAGATGAGCTTCCAGATGGCTAAACACGTGGAGTTTCCTGGGGGCAGCACTTCCAGAGAGAGCATGGAAGCTCCAAACACTTCCGCCATACCTCGCCCATACCTCTTCCACCTGGCTGTTCATCTGTGTCCTTTGTAATGTCCTGTATAATAAATGCTTAAGCATAAGTAACATTTTCCCCAGAATTCTGTGAGCCACTCTAGCAAATCAGTCAAACCAGAAGTGGAGGTCATGGGAACCCCGATTTACAGCTGGTTGGTCAGAAGTACAAGTTACAACCTGGAACTTGCAATTGGCATCTAAAGTGGGGAGCAGTCTTGTGGGACTGAGCCCTCAACTTCTGGGATCTGACACTATCTCCAGGTAGGTAGTGTCCAAACTAAATTGAATTAATTCAATTAATTAATTGAGGTCTCCTGGAGAATTGCTTGGTGTGGGGGGGAAAAACCCCAAATGTCTGGTTTCCGAAGTAAAATATCGAGCGACTGGTAACAGAGAATAGGAAAAACTTCTAGGTCCTTGTATTGCTCCTCTTTCCTATCTATAATTTTTCTAATTTTTCTCATCTGGTCATGT
The DNA here is from genome assembly GCA_028533085.1 of Varecia variegata. Lineage (NCBI taxonomy): Eukaryota > Metazoa > Chordata > Mammalia > Primates > Lemuridae > Varecia > Varecia variegata. Next base: position 86,926,845 of record CM052438.1, read on the forward strand.
GGTTTTTATTATTATCAACACGGTAATCAGTGTCCTAGCCTCCTCCCAAACCTAAGCACTGTCTGCATAGGAGCAGGGTGATGCAGGTGTGAACTCCCTAAGGTACTAATCTGATGATGTCATCAGCCAGTTTAAAAACCTTCCCTGGCTCTCCCTGAGCCATTTAGCTTGTCATAAGTAACTTCACAATCTTGCCTCAATTTACCTTTTGTCCTTTATGTCATACCATGGATGCTACACCCTCTAGGCTCAAAACTCTCAACTGCAATGATACCTTGTTCTTTTTCCCTTTCCAGCTTTGGGTTTTTGCCAACACTGGCCCTTGGGGCACGGTGGGGCAGGGGAGAGGGGAAGGGCTTTTCTTCCGTCCGGGTCCCATTCTCTGGCTTATCTTTCAGCTTATGTAGAAGAATACTCCTGCAGCACCACTTTCCACACCCCTTCTCCACTTCCCCCACCTCCCTACTCTTGTCTTGTCTCAAACAGGTGGGTGTCCCTCCTACGTAGCGCAGCCCCCCGGCTGCTGCAGGTCACAGCACTGCCCCACTGCACGGCAGTCTGCTTAGCGCCCCCCTTCACCAGACTGTAAGTTCTCTGAGGACAAGACTTGGTTGACTGGATTTTTTTTTCCCTACATTTCTTGTGCCTAGTACTGCCTGGAACCCGGGAGGGACCAACACCTATTATTTGCTGAGTCAACGCCTAGATCTCATCTATTCCAGCACAGAACTTGACGAAATCTTCCACAGTTTTTCCTGGGTAGGTCCATATCCCATCTCAGGAATAGGAGTAACTCTTGCCTAAGGACCAAAAATCTCTTTTGTCTTCTTTTAAATCTAAACAGGTGGGGTATATGCATAAACACCCTAAAGAGGATTTAAAGAAGATAGTTCTTAGATGTTCATTCTGAATTTAGAGCGAACTCCTTTCTACGGCATTTGCTATCTTCTGCCTCTTAACATCTACCAAGAAACAGTGAGTAGGAATTAGACTTTTACAATGTAGTTGTGATATTTTTACCAATTGATGTGTGAGCGTTTGTTTGATATTATATCAAAGGAGTTTAAAAAATTATAAGTGTTTGAAAATATTTTTCATTGTAGTTTATTTGACTATGAATTAGATAATTTTCAAATAAAACTATTTCTTCTTTATATGTGAAAGCTAACTGATTAAGCCTTTGATCAAAGCAAACCCAAACCAAAAACATTTTCAAAATTAACTGCATGGTCTTTGTACAAACTTGGAAGTAGAGCAAACTTAAATTTTTCTTCTTAGAGGGGAGCAGTGAAAATGTGCTAAAGCATTTTTGGAGTTAGAAATTAAGAATTCGGGCCGATTGCTATTGTTACTGCTGGTTGGAATGGTGACAGGGATTTTAAGCTTCCCGGCGTTTTCTTGCGCTTTCTGCCCCGAGCTGCAGGTTTAGGAATGGGCCGACCCCACCCGGAGTTGGAGAACCCGACTCAGGGGAGGTAGGGGGCGGAGGACAAGGGACGGCGGCGGCTCCGACCGCGGTCTAGACACCGCCGAGCTCCTCTCTGCCCCAGGCCCCGCAGCTCCCGCATCCACCCTCCGTCCCGCGAAGCCGAAGCAGCTGCGCCGCCCCACGCGCGCGCCGGGGTGCTGGGCTCCTGGAGACGGTGGCGCCCCCCGGGGGCTCCCGCAGCTCGCTTTTGGGCTGACTTATCGTGAATTCGTGAGCCGGAGCTTGCAGACAGAGCGCGGTAAACAGGTCTAATTTTAAAAAATATTTTTGCTGTTAATGTTGGACTTCGGTATAAATGTTCAGTGACAGGTCGTTCAAAATATTGAGCACTAAAAGTCCCCACCCCGTCACCAGCTCAAAAAAAAGGTAAAATCAAACCAGTAGGTAAGTTATTTCGCGGGTCATCTTGCCCTGGAGAAGGACGGGAGCGGGAGGAACCTCCTCCACACCCTGGGCCTAAGCACGCGTGCTGTGCCAGTGACTAAGCCACACCATTTCCCTATATTATTTTATTTAATAGTCACAAAACCCCCATGAGATAGTAACCTTTTTATTCTCAGGGTTACATATCTAGTGTATTGTCGGGGCTAGGACCAGAACCCAGGTAATTAGGTCTTTTCACAATTAAAGTTTATTGAGGTGTGCCCTACTTTGATGTCAAATTAAGCAAGTAGAATCAGATTATCATAGTACTTGCTTTAACATTTAGTATTAAGTACAGGTAGTTAGTCCTCTGATTTAAAGTCGAAAAATCGGCCGGGCGCGGTGGCTCACGCCTGTAATCCCAGCACTCTGGGAGGCCGAGGCAGGAGGATGGCTTGAGCTTAGAAGTTGGTTGGAGACCAGACAGAGCAAGAGCGTGCCTGCAGTCCCAGCTACTCCAGAGGCCGAGGCAGCAGGATCACTTGAGCCCAGGAGTTTGAGGCTATGCTGAGCTATGATCATGCCACTGCACTCCAGGACGCCAGCCTTGGGGGCAGCTGGAGACCCTGTCTATAAAAAAATCAAGTATAATACATAAAAATGAACCCCAGTTAAGAGCACTTTCCATTACAATTCACTCCAGGTACAGTTTGGAAATGTTTAGAGTCTACCATTCACATTAGACACTCAGGTATGCATCTTTTAGTCCATTCTCATAAAACATTTTTGTTAGACTTGCTGTGGAAAGTACTAAGCCCTACCCTTGAGGGGCAATGGTCATGTTGAGAAGACATACCTATAAAAGGATACTTACTATAAATCTAACTCCCATGTGTAAGTATGAAACCATTGTTACAGACATTGTGTGTTTATTGCACAAATGGTTCAGTGAACTGGGTTATGTGTTAGGCCCTGATTATTTGATGCCTTCTAATAAAACCTTATTGTCTGTGTCTGAAGGAAGATAAAAACAAATAGCATAACATGTTTATTCAATTTATCAAACATATTTGGCAAACTCAGCCTCACTCCAGGCACTAAGAATGTACAGAGATAAGACATGTTGCCTGTTCCTAGCTTACTGTCTAGCTAGACCTTAAAAGAGAGTTCTACTAAGAGTAAACAGTTTTTGTATAGACTTTAATGTACTTTTCACAGATCTTAACTCATGGTTACTATAACCTCATAGGCGTTATTTTTCTTATTTTACAGGGACTAAAACTAGAGAGAAAAGTGGTTAAATAATTTAGCAAAGGTTGGACAGATCAGAGCTGACATTTGAACTCAGATCCTCTGCAGTATTAACTGAAATCAAATCAAGGAGGATGCATTCTAATCAGAGCAGAAGCAAAGCTAAAAGGACGTCATCGGAGAGTGGCTAGTAGATTGGCTAGAACATAGCATTCATGAGAGAGAATGATAAGAATATATATATATATGTAGAACATTAAATATTTATATGTTATAATTATGTAAGTTTGCTTTAGTGTAGAATTTTAAGAAATCATTTTATGCTCAAATTTTACTTACTATTCTAGTCTTTTCCCAGAAATTTATTTAAATCCCTAGAGATTCATTGACCATTACTGAAGAGCCTTTGGGAGAAACTCCCTCAATATTCAGCATTATTAGAAGCAGCATGATCAATGATTCCATTGCCAATCGGACTTGAATGCAATGAAGGCAGTAAAATTAAAGAGCCACCAGAAAAATTAAAGTTAGAAATAAAGTAGGTTAGGCAAATAGGCAGTCTTGACGGACAGATTGACAGTGTGTCAAAACAAAGGGAACATACCTGTATAAGCATTTTGTATAAGGGTACACAAGATCACAGTGGCACCCCCTGGAAAATGGGACTGGAAGCTGGGAAGGAGCCAGGGAAGCTCTTTTGATTTCAGTCCCTGCTGTGCTATTTGAATCTTTTGTCGCAGTGATTGAACTTTTAGGAATCCATCCTACAGAAGCAGTCAGAGTTGCTCAAAGACATGAGAACAAGGGTATTTATTTCAGCATTATTTTTAACAGCCAAAAATCAGAAACAATATCAAATGCTCATCATTCTTAACCAATATATAGTCATGCGCACCATCATATACGATGGTGGTCCCATAAGGTTATGGTCCCGTAAGATTATAATACCTATTTTTACTGTACTTTTTCTAAGTTTAGATGCACAAATACTTACCATCATGTTATGGTTGCCCACAGTATCCAGTATAGTAACATGCTGTATGGGTTTATAACCTAGGAGCAGTAGGCTGATACCACATAGCCTACGTGTGTAGTAGGCTATGCCATTTGGGTGTGTGTAAGTGCCCTATATGATGTTCGCACAATGATGCATTTGCCTAACAATGTATTTCTTAGAATGCATCCCTGCTGTTTAGTGATGCATAGCTGTATATGTTTGTATAGGCATAGAAAAAAAGTATAGAAAGCTAATCATCAAAATTTGCAACTGAAAAAGAAATGAGAAGAGTGGGTGGTAAGGAAAGAATCTTTACATTTTGCTTTACATTTTTCAGTACTGTTTGCATCATTTTACAGCATGTGTTAATTATTGTTACATAAAAAGTTCCTTTTTAATAGTAAGGATTTTGAAAACTGAAATTTTCTGTGGTTGGAATTCACACTTCTAAAAATACGTTTTTAAAGTATTGTTTAAAAGTACTGTTAAGTTGCTTTGGTTGTCTTGTGTTGTGAGATTTCTTAATCTTTTAATTTTTTTGCATTGGTTTAGAAACTTCTTTGCAAAATCAACACTGAGGATAGTTCTATGGAAGGAAGTTATTCCAGAAGAACAAGAGGTTGTGAGTTAGATTTCAAATTTGTCAAAAGCAGTTACCCTTAGAATTGTTCTTAGCAGTTAAATTAATCCTTAAATCATTGACTCACTAGAGTGTCTTAAGAAAGGCAGTATGTTTACTCATACATTATCAATATTTTTAACATTTAATCCAAACTTCTTATTTCAAATGATTGTGAATACTTCTAGAAAAGCATATTTGTAGGAAATGTCCAAGTATGTCCTGCTTTCTGTCATAGTATTTCAACTTTTTGTATTTGCATTTCCCTCTTTCTAAAAATGAGTTTTATTGTCATGACCTACTTGTAGTTCTCCTAACAACTCCTTCTGCCCCATGCTTTATTTTCATTACTGCAGGAGTTAACAAACTCTGCTCCACCCTTGCAAACACACTGTTTTTATAATCTCAGTTTAAACATCTTACTAGTGCTCCAAAGCAAGCAGTCCTTATCATGGATCTCCCAGGCTGGCTTTCTCTATTTTACTGCTTTGATCATAGAATACCCTCTCAGTCTCTCTTTGATCAGCTCTAATTTACAAGGTACAATTTTTTTTTTTTTTTTTGAGATGGATCTTGCTCTGTGGCCTGGGCCATAGTGCAGTGGCATCATAGCTCACAGCAACCTCAAACTCCTGGGCTCAAGCTATCCTGCTGCCTCAGCCTCCCGAGTAGCTGGGACTACAGGCACATGCCCCGTACCCAGCTCATTTTTCTATTTTTATTGTAGAAATGGGGTCTCACCTTTTTTCTCAGGCTGGTCTTGAACTCCTGGGCTCAAGCAATCCTCCTGCGTCAGCCTCCCCAAAACTGCTGGGATTACAAGTGGCACCCAGCCAAAATAAAATTTAAGTGTGTAATTGTAAGTGTATAATTTGGATGTGTTTTAACAAATATATATCCATGCAATTACCATGCAAATTATGATATAAAATATTTATTAATAATATTACCGTAAGTCCAAAAAGTCCCATTGTGCCCCTTTGAAGTCAGTCTCTTCCCCTACCCCTGAAGCCCACTGGTCTGCTTTCTGCCACTGTGGTTTTTCTTTCCTAGAATTGCATACAAGTGGAATCATATAAGCATGTAAGCTTTTGTGCAGGGGTGGGAGTAGGGTGAGGCAAGTGTTTTTATATCTGCCTTCTTTCATTCAGCATAATGCCTTTGAGATTCTTATGCACTCTTGCTTGAATCTGTAGTTTGGTCCTTTGATAATGCCAGATCCTTTGGCGATAGTGCCATGTATTTATCCACCCATCTATGATGGACATTGGGTTGTTTCTAGTTTTTGGTCATTGAGTAAAGCTGCTTTGAAGATCTGTAGTAGTCTGTGTGAACATATATATTTATTTCTCTTGACAAAGTACAAGAGTAGGATAGCAGAGTTGCATGGTACCATTTTGTATTCCCACCTGGAATGTATGAGAGTTACAGCTACTTTGTATATTTGCCAATATTTGGTATTGGGAGTCTTTTTAATTTTAGCATTTAATGGGTATGGAATGGTTTCTTTATGCTTTTAATTTGCTTTCCCCTGTTGGCTAATAATCATGCACATCTTTTCACATGCTGATTTGCCATCTACTTCTCAGTGAGATGTGTATGGTTGTGTTTCTGTTTCATTTATTGAGTTTGTTGAGTTTCTTTGAACTGTTGGTTTAGTTTTCCTCACATTTGATAAATCAAACACATTTGAAATTATTTCTTCAATTTTTTGTCTGAACTCCCTTCCTCCTCCTTTCTGAGACTCTTATTATATGTGTGATGTATTTTAAACCACATTATGTTGCTCTTTTCATTTTTCAAATCTTTTTCCTCTAATTTTGATATTGGATAGTTTCAGTTGCTGTGTCTACAGTTGTACCAGTCTTTTCTGCAGTGTCCTACCTGCTGTTTATTCTGTCTGGTGTATTTTTCATCTCAGATATTATATTTTTCATCTCTAGAAGAAGTTTAATTTAGATCTCTTTACGTCTTCTATTTCATTTCTTTTCTTATCATGGTCATGTTTTCTCTAACCTTCTGAAGCAAGTGAAGTGTTATTTTAATAGCTGTTTTAATGTCTTTGCTGATTCTATTAGTTCTATCATTTCTGGATCTCTGTTGATTTTTATCTTTTCCTCCTGGTGTTGGAACATGTTTTATTGCTTTGTGTGCCTGGTAATAGATGATGAAATGCTAATATTATCAACCTTATGTCATTGGGTGCTGGATTTTTTGGTATTCCTTTACATATTTCATTTGAATTACTGAAATCTATTGGATCTTTGTGGGGCTTACTTTTGAGCTTTGTTAGGATAGACCTAAGAGCAAATCCAGTCCCTCTTCCTCCATCATGACTGGAAGTGGAAGTCTATCTGGAATCTTCTTTAAGGGCAGTCCTCTCAGGCCTTTTCTGGGTAAAAGGCACACAGCAACTTCCATGACTTTTTAAAAAGCCAAATCATTTGCAACAAAGCAACAAAATCTAATATAAAAGAGACAGTATTAGTGGTAGCTAAGAGTCTCTGGAATGATTCCTAGCTGATATAAATCTTCTTTCTGCTGCTGTGCACCCTGGGCTTGTTATTTAACCTTTTTAGGTCTTGATTTCTTTCTTAATCTGTGAAATAAAGATAATAATACTACTTTCCAGTGGTTGAGTGTATTAAGGGAAATAAGGAATACAACACCTTTAGTGGTATTAATATTTATTACATATTAAAACATCAGATTCCTTAAACATGTCAGGTATCATGTTTTTTTGTTGGAAAACTTAAAAACAAACATGTAACCATTAGCAAGAATGCTAACTAAATATTGGGTACTGATTACACACAAAAGATAAAATACTGTATTGTCATACCCCCGTTTTTTTTTTTTTTTTGAGACTGGGACTCATCCGGGCTGGAATGCAGTGGCATCATCATAGCTCACAGCAACCTCAAATTCCTGGGCTTCAGCAATCCTCCTACCTCAGCCTCCATAGTAGCTGGGACTACAGGTGCGAGCCACTATGCCCAGCTAATTTTTCTATTTTTTGTGGAGATGGAGTTTTGCTCTTGCTCAGGCTGGTCTTGAACTCCTGGTCTCAAGCGATCCTCCCACCTTAGTCTCCCAAAGTGCTAGGATTACAGGCATGAACCACTGCACCTGCCCTGTAATACCTAATACCCAATTTTACAGTTAGATAGTTAAGCAATGGGCATGAAATGGACTATGCACTGAAAACCTTCTAACAAATAATGAGATGCAACCTGGGTTTTTTGCTCCTACTAATCTCCAGTCTGGTGGGTTGGAAATATGATCCACAAGATGTTGTAACAATACTAAAAATATAGCATGTGTTTGTATTCACAAATGCCACAGAGGGCAAATCCATCATAAACTGAAAGTTTTAAATATCCATTTTTTTTTTCAAGAGATGGGGCCTTGGTGTGTTGGCCAGCCTGTACTCCAACTCATGGACTCAAGGGCTTCTCCTGCCTCTGCCTCCTCTTGAGTTGCTGTGATTACAGGCATGTGCCACCATGCCCTGCTTTAAACATCTTTTCTATTGGAGCCATTTGTTTTCACTTAATAAATACTATTGTCCTCTCTAATACATTCTACATTTTCATTCTTATATGAACAAAGCTCTTTGGTTCCCCAATGGCCCCAAACAAATGGAAATCTAACAAGTCCTTTTCATATTCTGACAAGCTCTTACCTGAAGGAAGGACAGAACAAGCAAAGGCAATAATAAATGTATGCCTGTCTACATCATAATGAAATACTCACTTAGCCTACAGTGTATTTTTAAATGAGTTTCCACAGGAATGAGGAAATATACATGATGGCAATCACGTGGCATCTCAAATGAAATAAATTCACAATCTTAAAATAAGCTTCAGGGTAATGATCGTTTGTGACTTAAAATTGCACACGTTGCCTGTAATCCTAGCTACTCCTGAGGCTCAGGCAGGAGGACGACTTGGGCCCAGGAGTTTGAGGCTAGCATAGGCAAGATGGTGAGATCTTTCTCTTAAAAAAATGCACACTTTCCCCATTAAGTTGCCTCCATATTCATTAACTTTTGGAAAAACTATACATGAATAGTCCAAAGGATAAGGTCAAGTTTTCAGCCTGAGTATAACTGGTTCTTTTAGATGAAGGTACTGATCCACATTTAGATTAGGCTGCTAATAAATGGAATTATAGTTATTATCAAAAAGAGCCAATGGCCTTTGTGAAATGAGTTTGATGGGTACTATGTTATTCCCAGCACAGATTTAACTGTAGTTAAAAGGAAACCTATGAAATGACCCAACTCTCAGTTATCCTTTGCAAATAAGGGAAATCAAAGACAAAAACGTCTATGGCCTGGTTTCTAACCCAAGATCCTTGGTTCTCTGTTAGTAAACATGAAATTTCGTGGTTGTTTTCTGGGTAAGAATGTCCATAGCTTTAACCAAATTTCAGAAGGTGTTTCTGACCGCCACTCCCCCCCACCATGCTAAGATCTATAGTTTGGTAAAAGGAGCTCTGTTTTCTGTATCTATCCTGTCCATCTGACCTAAAAAAATGAAAAGTATTCTATCTAATCTTCACCTTGCCTGTACTCTCACTGATGTCTCCATTGTTCAATCTGCCTGTTCATTTTGAATAATAAATCTTGAATTCTGCTGTGGGTTAATATTTTTTCTACTTTGTATTTATCTGTCACTGAGTATAAGCTTATTAAGACTTAAATCTGAGTCCATGTAGTCAATTTAGTGTGCAGTTTTATACCAGTGTTTAAAAAATAACTATACTACAAGTTTCTTAAGTCTAGACTCAGAAACAGTACTTCCAACACACGATCTGGTACTTATATACTGTGCGTCACACTTGCCGACCATTTCCTTAGGCTGTAAGGTGTCTGTGAACCAGAAGAGAGGCTGCGTCATTCTCATTGCACCCTCAGCTGCAGCACACTGTGCCAGGCACATGGGAGGTGCTCAGTAAGCATCCTTTCTCATTCTGTTAACTGTAAGGTAATGCACACTGAAGACACACATTTTGAGCTACACAACAGCATTACAAAGTGAAAAGAAGAGTTCTTTACCCAACCCCAAACACTTCTATCCACTGCATGGCAGTAACCACTGTTAGCAGTTTAGTATTATCTTTCCATACTTTTTTCCCCAGTCCTTTACAAACATGAGCATATATTTGCGTTGTGTGTGTGTGTGTATGATCATACTATATACACACTTTGAAAATTGTTTTTGTTCACTTAATATTTTCATATAAGCATCAATCATTCTTTCCATCAGCACTACATTTTTTTGTAATGGCTGGATAGTATTCCATTGTATGGATGTATGTTTTATAATTTGCTATTTGAATACAATTAGTGTTTGCCACAAGTATAAACAAATTAGTAGTAGGGGCCAGGGTCTATGTCCTTCATACTATCACTAACATGGGATCTTATAACCTTCATATTTTTTATCTAAAGTACTATCTCATTATTTTTAATTTGAATTTCCCTGATAATGAAAGATTATGCATTTTTTCATATATGTATTTATCATTTGAATTTCCCCACATGAATTAGTTTTCATAGACCTTGTGCATTGTTCTCATTGGGCTGTTTGTTTTTCCCGAGTATTAAAGAACCTGCTCTTCACCTTTTCTTTTTCCTGCTTTTTGTGTCCCACGCTGATTCTCTTCTCCATCGATTCACAACGCTGTTCTTGAGGGAGAGAGATCCACTCGCGTGTAGCACACCGAGATCTATGCCTCCCTCTCTGGGAGCAGGAATCCAGGAGGTTACCTCCACTCTGCAAGCACCACATGTACTCACCATCAAATTGGTTTCACTGATCATCACCTAAGAGCACATTTAGGAATAACATTAATCGAGTGTCAGGCAGATGGCGGGGAGGGGATGAGTGTATACATACGTAATGAGTGTGATGCGCACCGTCTGGGGGATGCACACACTTGAAGCTCTGACTCGGGTGGGGCAAGGGCAATATACGTAACCTAAACTTTTGTACCCCCATAATATGCTGAAATAAAAAAAGAAGAAAACAAAAATAAATAAGGAGCCTGAGTATTAATCTTTATTCCCTTATATCAAGTGGTTTTTCCAAGGTTGTTGCTTTTTTTTTTTTAACCTCATGATGTTTTTAGTAGTGCAGATGCCTTTAATTTGTACATCATCAAATCTTTTGGTATCTGGTTTTTTCCACATTACTTGTCTTGTGTAGTATGTCTATGGTTTGGGCACTTATGTTTGGACCTCATCCGTCTGTAAGTGTGACTGGGGTGGTGAGAGACGCTGTGCACGTCTTCAGGCCCCGACAACACATACAGAATAATTTCTCCACACCTTTCATGTAATAAATTCACAATTACTGGTATTTGTTTCTGGACTCACCAATAGGATTTGCAAAATAGTCATATTAGGAATGCAAGAATTGCAGTGGAATTCCATAACAGGACTCAAAAGTGAAACAAGCCTTCAAATAAGTTGTAGCTTTCTTTGTTATAAGGAAGAGAGTAGCCAGGTGGTTTTTTTTCAAGTGCTTAAGGCTAGGCACCATAAAATCACCAGTTGTTACTCAATAAATACTAACTCATTGAAAGAAGAGATAAATAAAAGTAATTGTTTCTCTAGTTGGAATGAGACCAAATGTATCTGTTCCTATGTGATTTGTGGACATCCCGAAATTAAATCCAGATCCTCCTAAGGACTATTTGTTAGTTTTTCAATAACCCTTTCCTCCCTACTCCCACACCATTTTTTAAGACTGAGAAGAAATCCGCATTATAAGATTGATAGTGATTCTCATTTACTGTTAAACATTTATATATAAACTAATGTGTTGCCAGGAATGGACTTTTTGTTCCATTAATGAGTCATTATGTGTTTGAAAATTGGAAACTGTTCAGAATTTATGAGGTCTAACGGCAAAGAAGCACACAACTTGATTTAAGTAACATCAAAGTAAATCAGATGTAGAAATACGTAGGAAATTCTGTCATTGATATAATTAGTAATCCACAAGGCTATAAAGGGATGCTGTAAGATCACAGTGAAGAATGTTATATTCTGTCCTCCAGATTGAGTTACTGATCCACTGAGCATTGTAGGATGTGAGGCTGTTGATTAAGGGTCTAGGATGGGGTGTGTGATCTGGTGCCTTTTCATGTGAGTTTAAAATTTTACTGGAGATGCAGATACACTTGTGTATAATAACTAGATTACTGTTATGTTCAAGAAAATGAATGCAACAGTGGGAAGGTGAGCCACACAGAGAATGGGCTAGTGACTCATTAAGTTCTGTGAGCTTTCACAGAACACAGGAATGCCGTGGGTGCTGAGGTTGGGAGCAAAGGCTTCCTGGAGGGGTTGGCACTGTAGCAGCGAAGTGAAATGAAAGTGATTTATTGATTTTTGGAAGGCGAAGGTCCTGGGGAGTGGAACTGGCCTGAGCACATATTTAAGGTTGGAGGAGCATGAGGACAAGGCCAGAAGAAACCTGAGGAAGTCCCTGAAAGGCCTTGAGAGAAAAGTTCCATTGGTTTCAGTGGATTGGCCTGGGTGTGTTGGAGGGAGTGCTGGAGGCTGCAGGGTGACCTCCTTGCTGGGTGGGGAAGGACTTGTACTGTATGGAATTAAGTTGAGACTTCAGAACCTGTGATCAGTATGGCCTGAGGGAGAAAGCATAAGACCAGCCTGTCTGGAAATGGGGCTCCTTTCAAGGAAAGAATTTAGGTTCATTCTTTGTGGTCATGAACCCCAGGACTGTCTTTTCTTCAGTGGATTTAAGTCTCTAACAGCCCTAGATCTAGCTCAGACTTCCCCCAAGGCCCGTCCTTGAACAAAATGGCCCTTGAGGAACTTGAGGAAAAGGTTCCATGGCCTTCTGTATAGTATTAGAATACGTAAAAAGCAGAGGATGGTTCAAGTTTGTTTAATTGTATGATCACAAAACTATGAGCTGTAGAGGATCTTAGAAATCTAGTCTCTTCCTAACACATGGAAATTTAGGGAGAAAGATTATATTACAGGCAACAAATTCAAGAATTCATCTTTCTTGATTTCAAGTCTGGCTTTAGCCACTGAACTATGATATTGTATCTAATTTGTGCTGGAAACAAGGATCCCCAACATTCCTGAAAATATAGTACTTTGTCATTGTTTATCTGATTGTGGCAGTGCTTCTAAAAATCCTAAATGAAGAATTTTTATTTTCTTTTCAGTGGAATTAAAATTGGACAGTTAAAGATGACTAAATGTAATGTGGGCTATTACAAAACCAGGGGTTTAAAAACAGATCTCACCAATAAGCAAGTAGTCAAATAAAAATCTTGTGACTTAACGTTAACATGTCTAACATGGTTGAAGGTTCTAGCTTACAGCGCCCCCTGGCGATATGTTGAAAAAAACATGCAGAATGTTATTCCTATCTCTAATCTTTAAAATCGGCTGTTTAAATAGCTCCTGGCAGCACTGGGCCAACTATAATAAACAGCCCATTTCCAGTGGCCCTCGGGTAAATTGCAAATTTCTCCAAAGGAAATTAGATTCTTTGCACTAAACATACAAAAGAGCAATATTGTATTAGGTAATACCTGTGCATGCTATTAAAAAATTTACAAAAGAAACAGTTTGTGAATTGATGAAACTCAATTTTATCAAATCTCAATTATTAATGTGATTTAATTTATGTAAAAATAAAAGCAATTATAGGAATTAAAACTTATAGCCTCACATAGTTGATGGCATTATACAAAAAGACATAAAATATATTTTTCCAGTGTCTTAAAATCCACAATTTTATGGAATTATGTGTTCCTTCATGAATGGCAAATTTAAGAAATCACTGGTCTGTGTAATTATATTAAAGAGATCTAAGTAACTCATACTGTATACCAGAACATTTCACTCTGGATATACTATGGTACTGAGAACAAAAGTTTCACCACAAATCCTTCATGGAATGTAGAGGGATGAAAAAGAGAGGAGAGAAGGCGAAAGAAAAAAAATAGAAATAAAGGAGGGGGGTAGATCGAAGGAGATAGAAAGGAAGAAGACAGAAAACAGTATGTGTTAGACGAATTATTGCTTCCCGAGAGTTTGCTGTTCGAGTCTTGCTCACCACCCAAACTGCTGGGCCTGGTACAATGCCTGACATATATTCACCTCAACAGGTGAACTGGCCTTCAGACAATGGCAATTTCATAAGGTTAAAATGGCCAGGCAAAGTGGTGCACGCCTATAATCCTAGCTCTCTGGGAAGTTGAGGCAGGAGGATCACTGGAGGCCAGGAGTTCAAGACCAGCCTGAGCAACTTAGTGAGACCTCCATCTCTACAAAAAATTTTTTTTTTTTTTTTTTTTTGAGACAGAGTCTTGCTCTGTTGCTCAGGCTAGAGTGAGTGCCGTGGCATCAGCCTAGCTCACAGCAACCTCAAACTCCTGGGCTCAAGCAATCCTTCTGCCTCAGCTTCCCAAGTAGCTGGGACCACAGGCATGCGCCACCATGCCCGGGCAATTTTTCTATATATATTTTTTTAGCTGTCCATATAATTTCTTTCAATTTTTTAGTAGAGACGGGGTCTCGCTCTTGCTCACGCTGATCTCGAACTCCTGAGCTCAAACAATCCGCCCGCCTCGACCTCCCAGAGTGCTAGGATTACAGGCGTGAGCCACCGCGCCCGGCCTACAAAAAAATTTTTTTAAGAAAATTAGCTGAGTGTGGTGGTGAGTGCCTGCAGTCCCAGCTACTTGAGAGGCTGAGGTAGGATCACTGGAGCCCAGGAGTTAGAGGTTGCCGTGACTTGTGATGGTGCCACTGCACTTTAGTCTGGGCAACAGAATGAGACCCTGTCTCAAAAAAATAAAATAGAATAAAAATTTTTTAAAAGTTAAACTGTGTAAAGCTGACTGATTAAAACTATGCTGAATGTGTAATCTAACATCTATATTTCCTGCCCAACGCCTGCGGAATCAGGTGGATGGGTGTGGCATTCCAAGCTTGAATTTCTTCTTTCTAATCAGGCTTTGCCATCAACCAGCCTAGTAGTGAGACCATGTACGTGGAAACTAAAGTTGTGTATAACTGCAAAGTATTGCCCCCATGAAAGCAGCATGGGGTCCTTGGACAATCCTAGCAGTGGTAATATGCACATTAAAACTTGTGGCCCAGGGTCAAGCCGGGAGGGCCCTGGAGGGTGCCAGGGTGTTTGCTGCCTGAGCTGCCGGGCTCCTCGCTGGCAGGCGGCCGGTGTCTGCATAGGTGTGGCCTCGAGTCAGAATGCACTGCTGTGATCACCTTCTAAAGATGCATCATGACTTATCTCCACATTTGCACGCTGAATGATGCAACATTTTGATTAACCTGCTTAAGGAATGTCACAAAAATGTAAGAGTTCAGAAAAATGACAGTAAAGCCAAAGGGAAATTTAGTTATAACACCCTGATGTAAAATGTTATTTCCATTAATGGAAGGGAATGATGATGTTTCAGTAATGGGGTCTGAGCTTAGTAAACATTAGCAATTGATGTGGGTGATATTTCAGAAGCCATCTCCTTTTATGATTAGTAAAAATCAAGCATGGTAGTTTGTTAGGGAACTTCTGAAATGGTGTGTAATAGTTGGAATCCATGTTCTTAAGTAAAATGCTTTCCCTTTTCTAATCAGGGTGCTAGAACAATTATGTTCAGCTCTGACTCTTCTGATCATAGTGGAATTATTGTGATATTATCTGCTTTTTGATGGCTACCATTCTGTGTTTAGTGGTAATGGAAACATTTTATATAATTAGATGTTAATTATATTTGATTTCTAATTGGCCTAATCTGATGTATTTACTTAATTGTTAATGGAATGGACGTAAATCCATGGTTGAAACACAAATAGAAAAGGAGTCCATATTTGGAATTCATTAAATCAAGCTGACATTTAAAAACAAAAATAAAAACTTGTGGCCCAGCAATAATGGAAAGGATGCAAGTAGGTCTAATGGCTGTTAAATTAGGATTATAAAAATGCTCCCCAGCCCAAAATATTTCTCTAGTTGCTCAGATGATTCCTGAAAATCCTTTAGGAGAACACAGAATTCTTATTAAAATAGAAATGATGGTATAAAATGCAAATATTTTTACTAAAGTCTGTAATTGCGCTTATTTCCTTTAAGAGCCTAAAATTGAAAGATAGGAGAGAAGGGAAAGAGAAGGGGAAAAAAAATAGAAACCAACACTGGGGACCATAAAAACTAACTTTCTGTTATGCAGTTTTACTAAAAGCAAGGCCTGTGAAAAGTATTCCATCAGAAACAACGAAAGGGAGAGAATTTAGGGTGCTGAGTTAGAGAGGCCAAAGCAGCAAATCATGGGAGACTAGATGTGGCCAAACACCAAGTTCCCCTCAGCAGAAAGAGTGAAAAGCACTCATGGGCTCTAAACCGTGTTCCAAGGCCTCAGTTTCTCAGAGATGGAAACCACAGGAGTGTTTTCTCACAACCTAAGACCTTTTCTTATATGGAAGGGCCCTGTGAATATGCATGCGAAACTACTCATGATTTATTTAATGTGGAGGGAAGGAAAGAAAAAACAGATTTTCTCATGACAGTTGGATAATTGTAAACTGTAGAAGCAAACCTGAAAAAATTCTAAATATAAATAATAAACCAGTTAAATGGTGTTACATCTATATGGATAGACTCATATTCTATATAATGGAATACTACAAAGGCATTAAAATAAATATAATAAAATCTATGTCTACTGACATCATACATATTTATAAACTTTAAAAACATCTGGAAAAATAATATCGGTGACTACCTCTCATGGGAATAATTTGGGACAGGTAAGAAAAGAATTTAATTCTTTTATATAATTTCCTTTTTATTTTTTAACAAGGTCTTTGTTAGGATAAATATTATTTCAATAATAACATCAAGATTGTCATTCTTTTTTTTTTTTTTTTTTTTTTTTGAGAAAGAGTCTTTCTTGCTTTGTTGCCCAGGCTAGAGTGAGTGCCGTGGCATCAGCCTAGCTCACAGCAACCTCAAACTCCTAGGCTCAAGCAATCCTCCTGCCTCAGCCTCCTGAGTAGCTGGGACTACAGGCATGCGCCACCATGCCCGGCTAATATTTTCTATGTATTTTAGTTGTTTTGGCTAATTTCTTTCTATTTTTTTAGTAGAGATGGGGTCTTGCTCTTGCTCAGGCTGGTCTCGAACTCCTGAGCTCAAACAATCCGCCCGCCTTGGCCTCCCAGAGTGCTAGGATTACAGGCATGAGCCACTGCGCCCGGCCAAGATTGTCATTCCTGTAAAGATCATGGTTTTTAGAAACTGTTTGATTATTACTATGTGTAATTAACCACAAAAGACATCTCTGAGAATAAGGATGCCTTGGGCATTGACAATTTAATAATGGAGAGAAAGACAGGTACCCAAATAACTTCAGAAAGGCAGACTAGAAGGACCACAGGAAAGGTTTGTAGTTCTATGAAGGTTCAGAGGAGAAAGAATCACAGCCAGTTGGGTAGAACAGAAAAAAATGTTCAAAAATTGGTAGCCCTTTGGCAGGAAGGTGAGAGGAAAAAACTCCAGGAAAAGTATGCCTGAGTAAAGGTACAAAACTAGAAAGAAGAGTATTTCTAGAACTAATAATAACAGACAGTATTTGTTGAGTACTTACTACTTGCCAGGCATTGTTTTCAGCTCTTTGCAAGTATGATTTCACAAGTAGGCGGTATGATTTTTATTTTAGATATAAAGAAACTGAGGCACAGAAAAGGTGAGGTCTTTGCTGAAGATCACCCTGCGGGTGAGAGGCAC
This sequence comes from Varecia variegata, assembly GCA_028533085.1. NCBI lineage: Eukaryota > Metazoa > Chordata > Mammalia > Primates > Lemuridae > Varecia > Varecia variegata. Next base: position 86,944,370 of record CM052438.1, read on the forward strand.
TGGCAGGATCCACAGCCAGTTGAGCTTTTCGTCTCCTGGCAATCCTGCCTCGTGTGGGTTGGGAGCATGGTTTGAAGGGCCTAAACGGCTACCCAAGGACACTTTCAGACAGAGTAGGCAGCCAGGCATTATTCGGTCCAGATGAGAAGGCATGAGGAAAATTAAGCTTTCGTCATCTACCATGTAGCTTTACAGTCCAGCTCTGTGGGAGGCCACGATTCTTCATGCCTCGCCCGATGAGGTGATGTGCTCTGCTTTCCCACCAGCTGTGATCATCCTTAAAAATAAAAATTGTCCAATTGTCTTACTTTGTTTTTTCTTAACTTTTTAGAGATGGGTGTTTTGCTATGTTGCCTAGACTGGTCTTGAACGGCTGGGCTCAAGCTATCCTTCTGCCTCAGCCTCCCGGGTTACCGGCACACGCTGCCACACCTGGCTTCTAATTGCCTTTTCTTTTTGTGAACAGATAATTCGTATGGTTCGAAACTCAAATGATTCAAGAGTATGCAGTGAAAAGTTTCTTTTACACACATGTGCCCAAGACATTCAGTGTCACTTCCTGGAAGTAACCAATGCTTCTTGTCCCTCGGTATTCTTCCAAAAGTATCTTAGAGATAATTACATAGAATGTATGTATAAAGAGATTACTTATTATTTTATCCTAGATGCATGGGATGTATGGACCATAACTTATTTAACGTGTCCTATATTAATGGACGATCCCTCTTTTACTATTACAAACAATACTTCAGTATCTATACTTGTTCATATGTCATTTTCCATACATGCAGATATATGTATAGAATACATTAGAATTGACAGTTTACTAATTGCAATCAGTTGCCCTCCCTTGAGGTTGTGGTAATATATACTCCCACAAATAAATAAGTGCCCATTTTCTTATACCCCTTTTAATACTGCATACTATCGAATGTGTCAAATTTTTACTTAAATGTTTCTGAGACCCATATAAATGCATGTAGCTCTAGTTCATGCATTTTTAATTACTGAGTACTATTAATTGTGTAAATTTACTTACCCACACACCTACTGATGGAAAATTAGGTTCATCTTTGACACTGGGTGGGGGTGTCCTCCTGCCTGGACATTCGCTTTAAATGCAATTCAGTTTTAAGAACTCTATGTCAAGCCCTGGTATACAGAGATGAACAAGATGTTCTCTGTTCCAGAGGTATACGGTGCTTGGGACAAACAGAAAGGGTCAGTGGGCCCTGAGGAGAAAGAGCCACACTGCACGCACACAAACTAACTGGGGAGCAAGATGGAGAGAGTGGACAAAGCCCCTTGTCAGAGTGCATGGTCCATGACAGATGTTTATTGAGAGAATGAATGAACTAATGAATCAATGAGCTAGAAACTGATTGCAAATCATGCTAAATATTTAGGTATGGACTCTGAGGAACTGTAATTGATATTTCTCACTACTAATTGCAGTGTCTAAGGGAAAACAAAGTTCTTGAATACCTGCAAATTCAACCCCAGTCCTGGGCTGCCAGATCAAGACTTTAGGTAAATGGGTTAGATTGGAAAGAATAGCATCTTATTGCTTTTAAACTCTGGCTACTTTTTCGGTTTTCATAACTTGAATAAATAGTGTCAATAATTCAGTTAGTCAAAGAAACTGCATGTCCAGTCTCATTTTTCTACTTATAAATGTAAACAGTATCCATCATCTTTTGAATTGCAGAGAATCTCCCAGCTGGCTAAAGGCCACCACACCCTGTCTATATTTACACTGAGTTAAGAATAAATCTTGCTTTGTTGTTAAAATAACCTACCAATTTATTTAAAGCTCAAGTTCAAGTTCATATACTGTACTCTGATTCCCCAGTTGGTTGTCATAGCATGACAAGGAGGCAGCTTCCACGTAAAAACTGCATAACATCAATTATCCACGGATGGCAAGTTTTGGCATGGGACATTACTTAATATTTGTGTAATGATGCATTTTGTGGCTGAGGCAAAGGAGCACTTAATGTGGTTAATTTTATTGAGACCATGCTTAGAAAATCCATGGCAAAATGGCACACATACTTCCTTTGGTATTTACCTTTCTAACATAGGAATGGAATTCACTACAAAACTTTTGTAATCGTAGATATGAAAGAACATTTTATATTTTCAAAGATGTCAGTTTTATTTTTCTCCTACCTGATGTTTTAGACTAGGACTTTATTTTAATGATTCAATTTCCTGTTATTATTTACGTGTCTTACAAATTAAAATTCTGCATGAAGACTTCACAGATAAAGCCATTTCTGGACAATTTTTCTTGGCACCAACTTCATGTTAACTAGGTAAGCTACAAATTTAATACATTATGCATTCAAAAAGGGTTAATTACATGCTACAAGCCCTTACATCTAAAGACGCATGTACTGATTGTTTCAAATTTAAAACAGTAGTCTTGCCATGAAGTATATTGATGTCTGAAAAAGGAATTCACATTAAGAACTATCAGAAGTGCACAACTTTATAAAGTCATTTGTCATAGTGTATAAATAATATGCCATTATATTGTTTGTTTTTTTTTTTAACTCAAGGATACTATGGGAATCAAACATTTTGGTTACATGTAATGCATTTGCCTCGCCCAAGCCAGGGCTACAAGTGTGTCCCTCCCCCATAGAGTGTGCTCCGCTCCTATTAGTTGTGGGTTTACCGCCCCCTACTCCCACCTGACTGGCACCCAATGAGTATTACTACCATGTGAACACCTTAGTGTTGATCAGTTAGTATGGATTTGATGGCGAGTACATGTGGTGCATGTTTTTCCATCCTTGTGATACCTCACTTCGAAGGATAGGCTCAAGCTCTATCCAGCATACAAGAGGTGCTAGAGCACCATTGTTTTTTGTGGTTGAGTAGAACTCCATGGTATACATATACCACATGTTATCCACTCATGTATTGATGGGCAGGCACTTTGTTTCCACACCTTTGCAATAGTGAATTGTGCTGCCGTAAACATTCAAGTGCAGATGTCTTTGTTATAGAATGTCTTTTTTTCCTTTGGGTAGATGCCTAATAGTGGGATTCCTGGATCAAATGGTATTTCTATTTTTAGCTCTTTGAGTTATCTCCAAGTTACTTTCCACAGGGGTTGTACTAATTTGCAGTCCCACCATTGTTTGGTTTTTGAAAGAACAAAAATCAGCTCAGGATTGACACAGCAAAAAAATTTGCCAGTAAAAGTTATTTATGTTCTTGATAATTTTAAATAGAATTTAAAGGGGAAATCCCAATTAATTGAGCTTGAGCTTGTTTCCTCATGTAAAATGGCACTTTGTTGTGATAGATTAAAGAAGGCATGTAAAGCACCTAGCCTAATCCATCATCCATACTCATTCAATTATGTTAGCTCCCTACTTTGCCAACCCCCCAATCCTCTGTAGTAACCTTAAGAATAATTTTGGGCCTCTGTGACTATGCAGATCAGAGCAAGGCACAGCTAAAGCCACAGAGCAATTGAAGAATTAAGAGTAGTCATTTATTTGCAACTTATCTTTCAAATGTGTGGTAAGAGCACATGATAATTTATAAATCTTAGCTTACTGTCCAAAAACACAAGGAAATAAAATCAGAACATAAAAAAATGCAATTCATCATTTACTCATTTCAGAAGTTATCAATTTTGCCCTCTGGTCTTACCCTCTCATTTCCCTCTCTCACCTTAAATTCCCAGGCCCCTATCATCCTGCCTGCCTCATCTTTTTCTTCTTTTTCATCTTTGTGTACTCTGTCTTCTCTTTCCCTGAATCAGTGGCATGCCTAGCACATTTGACACCTGGTACAGATTATTTTTAGCACTTTCACCCTCTAAAGGAAAAAATTATTTTTAATACTCATGAGATGAAATGAAAAATAATGTAGACCAGAAGGAAATGAAGATATTGAAAACTATTTTATTGGTCTTCATTTATATAATTATGCCATTAAAACTTTATCAAGTAAAAATTTAAATAAAGTATTATAGTACAAAAAAGAGAACGAATGATACATTAATACTTTTCTATTACATGAGTGTGTTTATTGAAAAAAGTGGGGAAGGGACATGAGGAAATGCTTAGGAAGAAGTCTGTAAGTTTCAGAGAGTGATCTGCACATAGAATCATAGAATTGCAGTTGTTCAATTTCTGTTTTGACAACTTTTAACAATCATGGTGCTATTATAGTATATTTTGGATCTGTTGTTTACAGTCAAAATTTATAGTGTCACAGGGGCTGGAGACATAAGCTGCACAAAACAAGCTGGCACAATTTAGAACTGTTGAGAATGTACTCTGAACACCAACACATGTAAAGCTTAATGCTTGTGTGTTGGGGGCTGCCTGAGAGTTCGTCAAACTAACTTTCCCAGGGAGTACAATGTTTATTGAAAGGTAAATAATAAAAATGTGCTACTTTGAGGCTTTCACATGTTATCAGAATTCAGTAGAAAAACACAGCATCTATTTAGTTAGAGCTTAAATCAGTGGTTCTTTAACCTTGGCGATTTTGCCTCTTAGGAGACATTTGGCAATATCTGGAGACACTTTTGGTAGATACAGTTGGGGGCAAAGGAGTGCTACTGAAACCTTGTGTATACGAGCCAGAAATGCAGCTAAATATCCTAAGATGCACAGGACAGCCTCCCACAAGAACAAATTGCTTGGCTGAAGGTGACAACAGAAAGAGAAACCTTGGCCGGGCGTGGTGGCCTATATCTGTAGTCCCAGTTACTTGCAAGGCTGAGGCATGAGGATCACTTGAGCCCAGGAATAGTGAGACCTCATCTTAATCAATCAATCGATCAATTAGAGAAACCCTGACTTGGACTAACAAGATTTTAGGGAGGGGGAGGAGTAATTTTTCAATGACACTGTTTAGGATTAAAGGTACACGGTTATAATAAAAGCAGACTGATTTGTATATTGTTTCTATTTGTGTTTGTTAAATGATAAAAATATAGTGTACCCCCTAATTGCCCGCAGCCAAGGGTAACCACTCCCACAGCCCACCCCATTTGTCTGTCATTCATTACTCTATTAGATTTCTTCTTCTAAAGGACTGCCACTTCAGTGTTAAATGAACCAGAGCTTAGCAACAAGTGATTGATGTGGCTATTCTCTTGGTTCATTTCCTGCTTTTCTCATTTTTAAAAACATAATTTAAAATTTTTAAATAACAGCTTTATTGAAATATACATACCTAAAATTCACCATTTTAAAGTGTACAATTCAGTGGTTTTCAGTATATTCCTAAGGTTGTGAAACCATCACCACTATCTAATTTCAGAACATTTTCATCATCCTCAAAAGAAACCTCATGCCCATTAGCAGTCATATCCCATTCTTCCCTTCCTTCCTCCAACCCCTGACAACCACTAGTCTATGTTCTGTCTGTGAATTTGCCTATTCTGGACATTTTATACAAGAGTAAACATACCCTATGTGGCCTCTGTAACTGGCTTCTTTTACACAGATCATCCATGTTGTAGCATGTAACAGTACTTGGCTTCTTTTTATTGCTAGGTAATATTCCCCTGTATGGATAGACCACATTTGGTTTATTCATTCCTCAGCTGATATTTGAGTTGCTTCCACTTTGGCTACTAAAAATGCTTCTCTGAACATTTTTGCCCACATTTTTGTGTGGATATAAGTTTTTAATTCTCTTGGGTATGTATCTAGGAGGGAATTGCTGGATCACATAGCAATTCTGTTTAATCTTTCAGAAACTGAAACTCTTTCATCACATATAATCTATTATTTGGATATACCACATTTTGGTTATTCTTTCATTAACTGAAGGACATTTGGATTGTTTCCACTTTTTAGCTGTATGAATATTTGTAAGTTTTTTGGTCCATATGTTTTCATTTCTCTAGGAGTAGAAATGCTGAGCCATGTAGCAATTCCATATTTAACCTTTTGAGGAATGGCCAAACTCTTCCAAAGTGACTACATCATTTTATAATCCCACCAACAATATATTAGGGCCCCATTTTCTCCATCTTTGTCAACACTTGCTATTGTCTCTTTTATTTTAGCCACCCTAGTGGATATGCAGTGGTAATGACTAATGAGATTGAACATTTTTTTCATGTACTTATTGGCTATCTGTATTTCTTTGTAGAAATTTCTTTGTAGAAATTTTTAAATTGTTAGCCCATTTTAAAAATTGGGTTGTCTTTTTATTGTTGAGTTGTAAGAATTCTTTGCATGTACTGGATACTTGTGATCTGCAAGTATTTTCTCACATTCTATTTTGTCTTTTCACTTTCTTGATAGTGTCCTTTGAAGAAGAAGCTTTTAATTTTGATGAGGTCCAATTTATCTAATTTTGTGTTTGCTGACTGTGCTTTCAGTGTCATATCTAAGACATTATTGTGTAATCCAAAGTCACAAAGATTTACTTCTATGTTTTCTTCTATAAATTGTGTAGTTTTAGCTATAAAATTTTTTGATCCAGTTTGAGTTAATTTTTGTATATGGTATGAGGTAAGAGAGCCACTTCATTCTTTTGCATGTGGATATCCAGTTTTCCCAAAACCATTCTTCCTCCATTAAAATATCTTGGTGCTCTTGTTGAAAATTAATTGACTTCAAATTTAACAGTACATTTCTGGACTCTTAATTCTATCCCATCTGTCTAATCTTATGCCAGTAGCACACTATTGTGATTATTGTAGATTTGCAGTAAGTTTGAAATTAGGGAATGTGAACATTGCACAGATGTTCTTTTCTAAGATTTTGGCTATACTGGGTCCCTTCTATTCTCCTATGAATTTTAGAATGAGCATGCCTGTCTGCTAAAAAGCCACCTGGGATTTTGGTAGGGCTTTGTTTGACTCTGTAGATCAATCTGGAAAGTACTGCCACCCTAATGAGTAGTCTTCTGATCCATAAAAAGGGGATCTTTAATTTCTTTAAACAATTTTGCATAGTTTTTAGTGTACATAATGCAAAAATGGTTTTGTGTACATTACACAAAATAATACATAAGTTTTGATGCTAATTTAAATGGAATTTTTTTCTCAATTGCATTTTAATTGCTCACTGCTAGTGCATAGAAATACAAAAAGATGTTTTTAAGTAAAAACTTAACACTTCTAAGCAGTTACATGAAATAGGAAAAGAATAATTTTTTAAATCACTTAATGTGTATGTTAACACTTTTGAATCTGTACTACCCACTGTGTTGAAGACATACATACTATAACTTCTTAACAAAGGCTGGCTGAACCTCCTTTCAGAAAACCTGTGATTGTTAGCTTATTTCTTGGTAATGCTGGATATTTTCAAAAATATAATCTTAAAACAGGAGTATAAAATTGTTCTTGGAAGCCTTAAATATGGGAGGGAAAAGACAAGCATTTCATACAAATATCTCTTTGATCAGCTTCCAGAACTCTATGGGTATAAAGGAATGAAAGAAGGGGAGGAAGCAAAAGGCTTGTAACATAAGAATGTAAATGGTAAGAAAGATGTAAAATTAAGAAATATTTAAGGTAATTCTTTTAAAAAAATATTTTAAATGTAACTAGCTGTTTGTACTAAAATACATACATAACACTATAAATTTAAAAACCACTGGAGTTGCATTTTTCAAAAGAAGTGTTGAGTAGCCATTGTATCATTTGCTTGGGGACCAGAAAAATGTCAGAGCTACAGTGTATTGTACAAGTAATTTTTCATACTAACCTACAGAGCTATGTGAGGTAGCTAAAGTAGGTATTACCAACATCATTTTAAAACAAGGAACTTGAATCTATATATGTTAAGTGACTGTCTAAATCCAAATGAGATCCCAGGTTTTCTAACTCCTAAAATGGAACCAACTTGATGATCTATTTGTGTATAAAATACATACACATATTTTTAAAAATTAATATGCATCTGAGAATGAGAAATGAGTTCAAATTACAAAGACAAAGAAAGCTCTGGGAGTAGATTAGGATTTATCTGAGACAGTGACATCTATTGATAGAAGGAAGATTTAGGATTGTCAGCATCTTTAGAAATTTAGTCTTTTGTTTCTCAAGGCCATGATTGACATTAAAATTCCCCCTAGAGCTTTTTTTTTTTTTTTTGAGACAGAGTCTTACTCTGTTGCCCATGCTAGAGTGCCTAGCTCTAGCTCACAGCAACCTCAAACTCTTGGGCTCAAGCAATCCTACTGCCTCATCCTCCCGAGTAGCTGGTGCCACCATGCCCGGCTAATTTTTTCTATATATTTTTAGTTGTCAGGTTAATTTCTTTCTATTTTTTAGTAGAGATGGGGTCTCACTCTTGCTCAGGCTGGTCTCAAACTCCTGACCTTGAGCAATCCTCCCGCCTCGGCCTCTCAGAGTGCTAGGATCACCAGCCTCCCTAGAGCTTATTAAAAAATGAAGAGCCTTGAGCTCTTGGTGTACTTAGTGTATATGACACTCAGAGTGGATAATTTTTTTAACATTCCCATTCCTCTATAAATTAGTTACAATAACGAAATAATAATGGTCAGACAAGGAAAAAAGACAGCCAAAAAAATTTTTTATTGAAACTTCATATAGTCAAGGCAGTGAAAAATTTAACAACTAAAAGATAACAAATATTAGAAAACCAAAGGGCCGGACACGGTGGCTCACGCCTATAATCCTAGCACTCTGGGAGGCCGAGGCGGGAGGATCATCTGAGCTCAGGAGTTCGAAACCAGCCTGAGCAAGAGCGAGACCCCATCTCTACTAAAAATAGAAAGACATTAGTTGGACAACGAAAAATATATAGAAAAAAAAATTAGCCAGGCATGGTGGCGCATGCCTGTAGTCCCAGCTACTCGGGAGGCTGAGGCAGGAGGATTGCTTGAGCCCACGAGCTTGAGGTTGCTGTGAGCTAGGCTGATGCCACAGCACTCTAGCCTGGGCAACAAAGCAAGACTCTGTCTCAAAAAAAGAAAAAAAAAAAAAAGAAAGGAAAAAAGGTGAACTATTCAATGGTTTTTATATCTAAGAGTTTTAACTTTGACCCTTTATTAACAAGTCATTTTACACAAATAATTTTCCAGTACCTAATAAGTGAATTTGGATAAAATAAACATCTACAAAAGATATAACTTAAGTATCCACTAATCAAACTGATTACAGAATGTTTTATTTCTTGATTTTTAATTTTAAATGAATAAGCAATGAAACAGGATAAATTTCATTTTTAAAGACATTTAAATTCTGTAAAATATTTCACATGAACTAAATTTTGCACTTACCAAGTGGTTCCACAGAATGACAGAATGAGGTGGTAAAATGGGATGGAGTCAAAAGCCCACGACTACCTTAAATAGAAGGGACAGAATAGTGACTGGTGGGGAAAAGTGTAGATGCAAATAGCCTGGCAGATTTCATGGCAGAAGAGTGAGGAACTTCTTTTCTCATGGCTTCTATTTCCTCAGTGATGTAGGAGGTGAGATTATTTACCTAGGAGAGACGAATTGGGAAGGGGAGGGGATTAGGGATTTAAGAATAGTGCAGACAATTTGATGGAGAGTAGAGAGAAAGAGCGGAGTACTAGAAGAAACGTAACAGAATGCTGAGGTAGGATTGGAACCCAGATTTCCAGACATTCAGTTCAGTGCTCCTTTTAATAAATCATACTGAAAAGGAATGATTATTGGGAAACTATTTTGCATGCACAGACAGCAGGTAGGGTTGATTGAAATAAAGGGATCATTTGATGAAATAAGCAAAAAAACAAATGACCTTACTAAAACAAAGGGACTTCAGCAAACTGGAAAAAATCTTGCATTTTATATGATAAACAACAGAATCATTTTAAGTTACAAAATACTAAGGAAACATTTTTCAAAGATATGTAGTTTGTAACACACAGAAAAAAATACACACAGAAAGGAAAAATCACTTAGAATTTTATTTTGTACTTATTTAAAAAGCTTTCTTAGACTTCATTATTCCTGAGATTTTTATCATATTGCCCTTATATAATACATACATAAAAAGGAAAATTTGAAAAAAATACACTCATAACTCTTCTGAATGACTTTTGACTCAGAAGTTGTCTAGGTTTTTCCATATAATATCCTTTGCACTATTGAAACCACTGGCAGTAAGCATTTCTTTAAAGAATCCAAAAAGGAACTAAAACCATGGTGCTGGGTCCCTAGGCTATCTTTGGGAATGTTGTACATGTCTGATTCATCACTTCTCCCACCCTGCTCCGCAAACTTTTGGCACCTTGGGTTTAAAGGAATCGTTCACTATTATCTTTAGGATTTTTTTCCCCCAAGCTGGTGTTATTGATGTTATGCATACACAGAAAATGAATGGCAATTGGTCGATAAGACTGTAGGAACCCCATCCACTGTTAAATGTACACTGATTTCAGAGATGTTAAAATATGTAAAAATAGCTCTTTAATGTAGGATATTTTTCTTTGTCTTTAAATATTTTTCTAAAACATAATTGCAATAGTTGCATAGTATTTCATTATATAGCGGTCTACCATACTTTATCCCTATGATTCTGGGCAAGGGGCTGATTCTGTCTCTCTGGGAACATTACAATATGTCCAGAGACATTTTTGGTTGTCATAATTGGAGTGCCACTGGCATCTAGAGGATAGAAGCAGCCAGGGATATTGTTAAACATCCTAAAATCCTTGCAACAAAGAATTAACTGGCTCCAAATGACAGTAGCTCTGAGATTGAGAAACTCTGTTGTCTACTGCTAGACATTTAAGTTTTCACTTTTTTCCCCCCAGTAGGATTGACACCAAATAAAGGAGCAGCATAATGGAGTGTTTAAAGATACAGCCTGTAGAACTGGATTACCTGGGTTCAAATATTGGCCCTGACAGTTAACTAGCTGAAGAACACTAACCAGAGGAAGTACATTGAATTAGTACCAACCTCTCTGTGCCTCATTTCCCATCTGTAAAACTGGAGAAAATTTATAGAAATTGGATAGGGCTGTTGAGACAACTAAATAGATTGAGAAATGTAAAACCTACATCTAGCATCTAAGACGCACCCACAAGTATTTCATGAGCTTCAGTTATTTTTAAAAATAAACATACTCACAAAGTTCACTACTGAGTTATGTAATCAAAATAGGAAAGCACCAGTGGAAAAACCAGGTGCAAAGAATCTCAATGTTTGGGGCCTATGTCATTGAATCTAATGTCTTTCAAACCATTAAATGATGGTAAAATCAATTCAGTGGGTGAAGGCTAGCATGGGGAAAAATACAGAAAATATCACAGTGCATCACAGGCAGCAAGTATTTTTTTCCTGTATGTATATACCCCAGGCACGATGTTAAATTGTATTTCTTAATCCAAGAAGTTAGAAAGCCACCACCTGAAGTCCATCTACCACTTTACGTTTGAGTCAATTCTGCATCTGTATATATATGACTAATTTCTGCTTTAAGACATTCCAGAAATAGTGTCACTCTACTTTTGGACATTTTGCTAAGTAGTTCTTCAAAATAATGAAAGACAAGAACCTAATAAAATGTGATGCTAAAGAGATGTCATCATCTATTTCAATGTGAAAAATGACTACAAATGTTTTGTCTCAATCTATTGGTTTAAAACTTTGGGAAAATTAAGCATGCTAGAAGTATTTTCTTGAATGCATTGTTGTAGCCTTAGAAACAGTGTTGCTCACGAGCTCATCAAGCTCATCACTAGCTTTGAAGATAGTCATTCATAGGTTAACTATCATCATCATTAATAATATGCGCGAGCACCAACAGACCAACTGAGTATGGCAGCTTTAAGGTCTGTAAATAGTATTGAAAACATTAACTTAATAATCATAGTGCAGCAGCCTCTAAATAGTGCATGACCTCATTATATACACCAAATTAGTTATGATCTTAAAGTCATATTATGTGAATCAAGGTTTCTGGCTGTTTGAACATCACCTGAAAGAAAATTATGGTAATGACACTAAGTTGTTTGAGAAATATCTAATACATGTGCTGAATGAAATCCCAAGTGAGAGTTGACAAAATTAAGATGTATACCATAGTCTTCACGATATCCAGAATGTGTTTTGGTAAAGGATTAATGTCATATCATCATGCCACTGCAATTATTTTGAATGGCCCCCTGTACTGGCCTTTGAAATATTTGAGGGCAGGAATTTTCCACAGCGATTCATCTAGTTGACCTTCAATATAAATATCTGCAGAACTTATTATATTCAATAATTATTTGATTAATTACTGATTGTACTCAACTCTCCTCCATAAAGTTCTCAGAATTTAAAAATTGATAATGCATATAGTTCCTAATCCTTAAGAGTTTCATAAACTTAGAGGGGAGACAAAAATTTATAGTTGTGTGGTATAGAGCAGAACTAGTAGAAGGGTGAGTGGTCACCAGACTATCTAGAAGTTGAAGCTACTGATGCTCAAGGTGTGTTTTAAAGAATGACTTTGAAAGGTGAACAAATGGGGAAGAACAGTCCTGGATCAGGAAACTCATATAGGACATACATAAAGAGGAAGAGTGCTAGGAGATCTGGAGAGATTGGTTGGTACCTAATCATTAAGAGATTTTTATGCATGTTAAGAAGTTTAAATTGCATCTAGTATACAAAACACAACCAATGAAGTCTGTTAGGGAAGAGACATGATTAGACTGGTCTTGGATGGAATAAATTATGGAGACTAGTAGGTTAGTCCAGGGATAAACTGAGGGCCTGAACAAGTTGTGGGGCACTGTCAAATGTATATTATAAGTGCACACACACCACTGTACACCAAGTACTGGGGAAACAGTTCATCTTTTAAAAGGGAGCTTACAGCCAGCAGGTTAGAATAGATACCGAAAGATACAGTGTGAGAATCCTGGTAAATTACAGGCATGTCAGGAAAGGACTCCTGAGAAAGTGACATTGAAGTTGAGAACTTAAGGAAAAATAGGATTTAAAAATTTTGGACTGATTTGAAGTACTTAATGGTGTTTATCCAGAGATCCTGTATAATTCCTTCACACTTCTGCTAAAGACAATAACATCCTTTTTCTCTCATTGTAAATCTACATCTAAAATGGTGATTACATTAAAAAAATAATGATGTGGCCAGGATTAAGACTCTCTCTCCTAATCTCCTACAGGACCTTATCTTTGCATCATTCACACAGTACTATAATTACTTGAAAATTTGAAAGAAGACCAAAGAATGGACAGAGATTTAGGAGTGCCAGAAGGGAGACAGCACGAAAGGGAAGGGGGAGATTTAAAGACTAAGAAACTTTAACATAGCAAATGCTTTAGAAAGTTCCAATAAAGTCTCAGCATCATGTATAATAATAATAATTTGGAGGACCCTGTTAATCTGTTTGCATTTTCAATGAGAAAAGTACAGTAGACTGTGGATAGAGGACTTCCTATAAGGAAGCTTGGTTGAGAAGTGATGCTGCAGGATTTTTTTTGTTTTTATTTATTAAGGAAGGAAGAATAGCTGGAAACTGAAAATTGCTCTTGCTTACCAGTCAGTGTTTATCAGTCTTCACCTAACAAATGAACAACTGTAAACTCCGACCAGTTTGGTGTCCTTTTGTGCCGCTCATTTTTGCAGACATAACCCAAGTCTTGATGACTTAGAGGTCGCATTTCTAAGCTTTTACTCAGACATTTCTGCATATAACAGGAATTTGAAAAGTAGTATGCAATTACGATACATGTATCATCTGTTCATTAGATTTTAATACTCAAGCCTTGTGACTTCAAGTTATTGCCTGTGACCGATCATGTTCAGAAATGTCCCTGACATTGTTTCCCATCCATTAGAGTCCTCATGTTAACCGCTAACCCACTAGGCCCACTAGAGAATTCAATATTTATAAAGCTTGAAAACGTGGTCGTGGCATTTACATTTCATTCCAATCTGTCTAGCCCTAGCTCTCTTCTCTCTTGGATGTTACCTAGTCTGAGAAAAATTGTGCCGCCTCGCCCTTGCAATTACCAGAGAGTTACTTGCCAGCTACCTGCAGTCGAGGCGGTCGGGGTATGTGGGGCGGTTGTGGCAGGATTACCTGGACCAGGCACAGTCCTCCCGGTACGATATTCTGTCACAGACCCTGGCCTGGTCCGTGGGCCACCGCAGGAACAGGCGACGAGGACACCAGACCCTCTGTTGGCCCCCGCTCCTCCGCGACAGGCTGAGGGGGACGAGCTCTCTTTCATGTGGAGCTGATCCGAAATTTAGCCTTCGCCCGGGCCTACTCGTTGTAGCAAGGAAGGTCAGGTTCACCTTGGCAAAGTCCGCGCCGGGACGGCGGCTAGCACCACAACAGACAGCCCAGCAAAACCTCCCAGGGTCAGGGCAGGACAGCCAACTCGCCCGACCGGCCGAAAGCGTCCGGAGGCGGAGCCGCCCCCTTCCCAGCAGCCCACCGACTTCCGGACCTGCGCGGACTCCTCTCTGCGCCGCTTGGGGCGCCCCTCCCCCCGGCCGGCCGTTTCCCGGCATGCTCCGCGGAGGAAGAGACGGAGTCGACAATAACAAACCGAGCCGCGGCAGTGTCCGCGGCCCTGCTGAGCCCTCGGCGCTGCCTCGGGGTCCCCAAGTCGCCTGGGCCCCTCGGCTCTGACCGGCCGCGGCCCCCTGTCCACCGGCCCCAGACCCAGAGCCGAGGGGCCTGACTGCGCCCCTCTCTGCCCCGACCTCTCCCTCCCGCCTGGAGTTCACGGCCGCGGCGGGCGGGCAGGCAGGCGTCTGAGACGCCGGCGGTTGTGTCGGTTGGCTGTGCCGAATGGGCGGTTGGTAGCCGCCGCCGAGGAGTAGGCGGCGGCGGAAGATGGTGCCGGGGGTCGCCGGCTCTTCTGCTGCCACCGGCGAAGGAGGAGACGCTGCCGGGTAAGTGCTGCCGCCGCACGCATCCCCTTCCCCCATCTGGGCGCAGCGGTCGCGCGGCCGGCCCCGCACAGTGGGCCGGGGGCGCGGCGTCTCGGCCGGCCCAATCCCGGCCCGCGCGCAGGTGTGTGCGCCTGCGGGCTCTGGTTCGTTCGGCCCCGGCAGGTGTTGCCCAGTGGCTGCTTTCCCGGCACTACAGCCCCTGTGGAGACAAAAGCGGTTCGAGTTGATGCCCCACCGGGCTGCGGGAGGTGTGGGTCGGGCTCCCTTGGTGAGGGGCTGCCTGCGGCTTCGTTGGCCGCGACCCAAGGGTCCCTCCCGGTGCGCTCCGCGGGGCAGGTCCCGGCCCTGTTGCGGGAGTGGCTCAGGGTGAGAGACGCTGGAACCCACCGGGACGCATCCTTACTCGTGGTCACCGCTGTCAGCGCTCAACCCTTGTGGACTCGAGAAACCGGAGAGTGGAGTTGGGCCGAGGCCGAACCGAAACGCAGAGTGGGAGGAACGGAGAGATGATGTCTTTGTCCCGACCCCAGAGTGCTAGGATCGGTGTAAAGTTACTCCTAGGAATGACTCAGCCTCCGCCCGCCCCACTGATTTGGGATGGGGTGTGCACGCGGATTTCACAACTTACTTGGTAGAAACTAAAATACATTAACAGCAGAAATGGCAGCTTCTGAGTGGATTATTTCTATAGTTTATTCCACTGCCAGGTGGATGGGTTGTGTTTACTGTTTGTGGTTTCATAATATAGTCTTTTCCATCATAACTCTTTAAAGTATGGTCATACTATAAAGTGGTGTATGCCTGGGTGCCAAAGAAGACTAATGTGTTCCCTGTTGATAAAGAGTGACGTTACTACAAGACATTCAGCTAGATGGGAATGCTCTCAAGTCTGCTGATAAACATGACAAATGTGGCTACTTGCTAACCATTTTATTGTGTAGTTTAAGTTTTTGTGTGTTGATGGAGTTTTTACGATTTATCTGAAGGTTTGGAAAGTTATCAATTAAGGAGACTTCTAATTAAATAGACTTAAATGTGTGTTTAACCAAAAACGTTATTATTATAGTTCAGTAGACGGTAAAAAGAGAATCCTTTCACTTCTGACCAGATATTACCATGGGAAACAAAGGGACTACTGAGGGAAGTGGCTGATTTTATTTTTTGGATTATTGGATCTATAAGCGAACCATTACTAGGGCTGTGAAAATATTTTTGTTTTTCGTATTTAATCTTGTAACAAAATACAGCCTGAATATTTTCTCAGTAACGTGAGTGTCAGGTTTTTATTTTAGTGTTTAGAGTTTTGTCAAAACCTAGATAGAGTTTTATGTCAGGGATGCTTTAGGCACATAATGTTTATATTGATATATCTCTGTTTGGAAATTGGTTATGGACTCAGGCCACGTTTTACAGGTAATTTTATTTAATCTATTTTGAATCTTTATGTTAATCAAATTATTATTTATGGGCCTAATTCTTTATATGTTTGTTATTACATGACAGAGAAGACAAAAGAAGCAGTTCTCTTGTCCCCGAGAGAGTTTTTTGGCCCTTGCCAACAAACACAAGGTCAGAATGCATGGCAGATTGACTTTACAATTCAAATTCATAAAGTCCAAAAGGGTAGAGGACACAAGACATTTGTTTTTGAACAATTTTGAACCTAGATTTCAATAATGTAAGCCTTTTATGTGGCCTCTGATTTTGAGATTATCTTTAAATTTTTATTCATGCATTCAGCAAATATTTGAGCATCTATATGCTTTACTTTGCACATGTGTATGATTTATGAATTTTTTTTAATAAAAAGAATGGCTAGGAAAATGTTCTCATTCAGGTAATGGTATTTTCTAAACCCAATTACACTTTTCTTTTGTAGTAATACTAGTCCAGGAAGCTCAAGTGAAAATGTAGCAATCCCTTTCCACACACATTCGCTATCCTTTTTTATATATATTTACCACAGTGGGATCACTGAACCAGTTACTACAAGGAAGGAATATAAGATTGCTTAAGAAATTGTTCTTGCCTTATAAAGGAAAGAATGTTGGAGCTCTCCATAAAAACAATTATTATATGGGCTTTATTGGAAATTGGTTTGAAGGGATTTGAGCTTTCATGGGGTGTAGGGGAATATTTTTGGGAGAAGAAAAAGCATGAGAAGACACAGATAACCACTTCACCTCTCTTTAAAAACATGCTAGCTACCTCACAGAATTTTGACAGGTATTTATTGTGTACCTACTGTGTTCCAGGCACTGCTCTAGAAGTACTGGGGATTCGGCAGTGAACAAAGCAAACAAAAATCTCTGTCTTCATTAAAAAAAAAAAAAAAATGGAGTAAGAAAGTGATAATTTCTAAGGAGAAAAATAAAGCAGATAAGGGAGAATATGGACCGTCATGGTTGGAGGATTGAAACTTTAGATATGGTGGCCAAGGAACACCACTGATTGACTTTTTTTTTCTTTTTAATCATTATGGGTACGTAATAGTTGTATATTGTTATAGGGTACATATGATGTTTTGATACAGGCATATAATATGAATTAATCAAATCAGGGTAATTGAGGTATCCATCACCTCAGGGGTTTATCATTTCTTTGTTAGGAACATTCCAATTTCACTCTTTTAGTTATTTTAAAATATACCCTAACTTATTGTTGATTATAGTCACTTTGTTGTGCTATCAGATACTGTTCATTCTGTCTAACTATATTTTTGTAACCACTGATGGTCCCCATTTTGTATCTCCCTCCCGATGATTGACTTTTGAGTGAATACCCAGGAGAAGTAGGGGAGGTAAGTGTATGACTATAGTGCAAAAGGACACTTTTTGGCAGAAGAAGCAGTAAATACCAAGGCTCTGAGATGCATGGCATATACAATGAAAAATGAAGAGATTACTGAGCTGGATTGGTAGGAGTGAGGGGGAAGGAAGTAGGAAATTGGGGAGCTCTACAGGCATTCAGGCTTTGTAGGTCATAGTAAGGAAACTGTAATGTACTCTATCCCTACATGTACAAAGGCATAGACAGAGGTGAGTTCCAGTAAACTCAGCAAGGCTAGAAAGCTGTTGGAGCCAGATTCAGTCACTTGTTACTGAAATGTTAATTGAACCCCTGTGGCACACTCTATTAGCTTCAGCAGTGTAACAGTGAACAAGAGAGACTATTTATTTGTTTATTTATTTATTTATTGGAAATGGTGAATGGGAATTTTAAAGAAGGTAAATGACAAATGTGGACTGCTTTGAAATGGCAGAATAGATATAAGGCTAGACAAGCAGATTGTGGAAGGCTAAAGAGAGTCCATCTATCTCCCATAGATAAAAGGATGTAGCAATTATTTACCACATTTCTCTGAGTCTTGCATTATTGTGGATCTAATAAACTTTATTTTCCTGTAAACTGTACCCTCATTGTTCAGGACCCTGAGAGGATGACATTTTTTTCTATCCCTCTGTAAAATTTAGGTTCTGATTAATTACTTGTTGTAAGTGCAGTAATTGAGTGTCTCCAAGCACCCTTTCTTTACTTGGTTAGTTTGTTTCTGCTTTCACAGCTGTTTAGCTAGTGGTCTGAGAATTGTAAAATCACAGTTTTTCCACCCATGATTTTGCTATTTTTAATTCTCTTGTTTTATTGGGTTGTAATTATGCTAAGAGATGAAAATATTGTGATCCATTTCCATTTTTTTGTTACTTATGTGGGACTATCCACATAATTTTTTCCATTTATATTCCACGATAATAATTCATCAGTAACTATCCAACATATCTGTTGAAATATCAATTCAGTATCATACTGTTAATACTTTCATGGCTTTTGATAATTGTTTTACTGCAAATGCCAGATTTTTGCAGGCTTTTTGATATTGCTGTATGTTTATACATGGTCTTGGTTTTATTCAACCATGCTAATTCAGTATTTGCTATACAGATAATTATGGTTTTATTATTTCCTGTTAGTATCCATTATAAATAAAACACACAACTAGAAAATTTTCACTGAAATCATATATTTTCATAAAGTTTTGATGAATGGCAGGATACCAAAATATGTGAGTGCTGATATGGAAAGATTTCTGTATTATCATATGCAGTTCAAGTGAAGTACATAGTAGTATGCATGTTGGTATCTCATTTTTATAAAACCAAATTGCCTGTATATATACATATGCTTCTTGTATACCTAGGAAAAAAAAGTCTAAAAAGTATACTCCAACCTATTTTTCATTTTTGCTTTGAAAGTATTCCTGAGAGAAGTAAAAGCCATTGGAAGTCAAGAAGGGAGGAGAGGGAGGGTTAAAAACCTACCTGTCAGATACAGTGAACAGTATTTGTGTGATGGGCACATTAATAGCCCTGATTTAAGTATCATAAAAGCTATCTATGTAATGTACCCCTTTAATGTTTTGAAATTTAAAAAAAACTAAGAGGAAACTAAGAGGTTTCCTATTTTTAAAAAAGTATTCCTGTTCTGTTATTTTTACCTTCTTATTTGCTGTCTTTGGGGCACTAGCTTCCTAAATGCTGTCACCATTCTTTTGGTTGTGGTCTTACATGAAATTACTTGTCTAGTTGTAGGCATGACATTTCGGGAGACCCTGGACTTTTATGAAGAAGATTTTCAGGGAACGTGAGGCAGATGCCTGAACTGCTCATTTTTCCTTGTTTTCCTCTTGGCAGAGAAAGGGTAGGATCAGATGAGAATACATCTGATTTGGAGAGACTGATGCCCAGTTTTCAGTCACTGGGCAACCTAGACACTCCATTTGTAGTGGACATTATTTTTGCATGGATGAAGCAGCCAGTAACCTCTCGATGAGGTAGAATTGCTGAGAATTACAATTTAAAAATTTCAAAATGAGGCAAAATGATTCCCAGTTGCCTTTTCTTTATGAAACTTTTAGTCTACTTTATTAGGTCTATCCAAATCTCATGTGTTCTACTTGAAAGTAACTTGTATTCCAGGCACCTTAGCATAGTGTCTGGCTTATGTTAGATGCTGCCATAATATATTGGGTGATTAGTGAATGAATGTCTTCAGTTTTGGAGGTCAGAAATTGTCATCTGGAATGTCTTGCCTTCACCTTCCCATATAATGAGGCTAATTCTAAGGTTTGAATATATTAGAATAGTTGACAGTAAGGCTGGAATGACGGAACTATTCATCATGGTGGTAACATCTCCAGAGGAAATCGTAAGCTAATCTCCAGTTGATACATTGGATAGCCAGTTTTTCATGAATATGCATGATGCTTTCTGGTTCTTTTCCTTATATATGGGTTCAGTTGTGTTTGTTTGTTTGTGATAGAATCTCACTCTGTTGCACAGGCTAGAGTGTCTTGTCATCAGCCTAGCTCACAGTAACCTCAGACTCCTGAGCTCTAGCAGTCCTCCTGCCTCAGCCTCCCCAGTAGCTGGTACAGGCATGTGCCACCACACCCAGCTAATTTTTTTCTTTTTAGTTGCCTGGCTAATTTTTTCTATTTTTAGTAGAGACAGAGTCTCATTATTGCTCAGGCTGGTCCTGACATCAAGTGATCCTCCCGTGTGGGCCTCCCAATATGGGTTCAGCTGTTATCCTTATACATCTGGAATTAAATGCAGCGGGGTCAGTATTTTTTAAAATACACTTTGCTTCTCCCCCTCACTTATACCTGTCTGTCAGCCAGAAAGATCTAGGAGGAGCAAATGTTCTTTCATGATGTGAGATGTTTTTTTCCTCCCTCATGTAAAGTAATTCTTGCTACCTTATATCACTCGTTAAGAGTTCTGTAAATTCGGGGGAAGAGAAAAGAATACTGTGGGCCACCCATGATAAGGGGCCACTTCCCTAAAGTGGTAATAGGACCATACTTGGACTTTTAAGGATGAGTAAAATTCAGATAAGAAAGAGATGGTTGGAATTTTACCTGGCAGTAATATGTAAAGTGAGGGTATAGGCTTCATGTAGGGGAGTAGTTGGTGATACTTCTACAAAAATAAACTGGGGTTAATTATGAAGTTCTTGGATGCTGGAATTTAAAGTCATAATTACCACTTTTTAAAGCTTTACTCCTAGCATCATAAAGAAGTCTGAAGTACATTATTGCTGTCCTTCTCACCTACTCTGTAGTAAAAGGTATCTTTTCAGTTTATAGATGGTAAACTGATGCATAGAGGTTATCTGAGCCCCACTGGGATAGATGGGATTCAGATATTAATACAAGTAAATCTTGTTCTAAAGTCTGCCATTTTTATGTTAATCTAGCCCATGTAACAATTGGCAAATTCACATGCTTAGAGGGGTGGGAAGATAATGCAATTAAATGAAACCATGTGGGCACTGAACCAAAGGTCACAGGAGAGTGAGTTGGTGTAAAGAAACAACAGAGCATGTTGGACTATTGGTTTGTGTCCTACTGTAAGCAGTAGTAAGGTGCTGGGGAAGATATTTTAGGAGGGAAGCAGCCTGTCTGGCTACAGTGGTTGTAACTAACTAGTAGGAAGTGTTCAGGAAGGGCTGGAGCAGGATAGAGATTTAAAGATAGAAGAGTTTGCAAGCTTTAAGGATTATGTCATTGGAAAATGAGGAGTATTATTATTATAAAGGAAAAAATCGATAGAATTTGGACAGAAATAACTGAAGTTTGGGGTAGTAGGAGAATGATAGTTTTGAAAGTATTAATAAAAAAGTTAAGGAATAGTTTTAAAGGAAAAGTACTGAAATGAAATTTAGACATGTTGAAATTGAAGTGATGGTAGGATTTCCAATTGAAAATATAGTGCTAGTCCAGAACTCAGGACAGAGATCTGGGTTAGTTTATACTTTGCATAGCTCTTCCATATACATATAGATCATTCATTGGACCCTCACAATAACTCTGTGAAGATAGGTAGTTTCTTTACTTCTTGTAATCAAATGAAAAAATCTTGATAGATGCAGTCAGTCAAGGTTGCATAGTCAGATGGGGCAGGATTAGAAATAGGTCTTCTGATTCTAAATCTCATGTTCTTTTCTCCCTCTTATGTGTACATAAAGATAACAATTGGAAGATCTACGATGAATGACTATTTAGGGAAGACTGTATAGAGTGGGGAGTGGGGCAGAGCTCCATTGGGACTCAGATTGGGGGCTGAAAAGAGGAGAAAGCAGGTGAGGATCCTTGTGTTGCTCTCTTGGTTAGACCAGTTCTTCTAGGGCAGCAAATTCAGATTATTTCTTTGTAATGCATATGGAGTGTCAACTTTTTTTTTTCTTTTTAAAAATTGATGTGTTTTTCCATCTGATTATAAATGTGATTTTTAAGGACATCAGAGAAAGTGAAAGACATAGAAGATAGCCATTGTTGAAAAGATTGGTGTTAAATTGTTCCAGACTTTTAAAATGCTTGTGTGTACACATACAACCCTCTGCATTAGTTATAAAAATAAAATCCACAAACAGAATCACATATATTCTGTAACTTGCTTTTCTTACTGAATAAATATGTCACTAATCAATATGTATAGATCTGAACAAACATTTGTAAATGTCTATTTATTTATTTATTTATTTATTTTAGACAGAGTCTCACTCTGTTGCCTGGGCTAGAGTGAGTGCCGTGGCGTCGACCTAGCTCACAGCAACCTCAAACTCCTGGGCTCAAGTGATCCTACTGCCTCAGCCTCCCGAGTAGCTGGGACTACAGGCATGCGCCACCATGCCTGGCTAATTTTTTTTTTATATATATTTTTAGTTGGCCAGATAATTTCTTTCTATTTTTAGCAGAGACGGGGTCTCGCTCTTGCTCAGACTGGTCTCGAACTCCTGAGCTCAAACGATCTGCCTGCCTTGGCCTCCCAAGTGCTAGGATTATAGGCGTGAGCCACCGCACCTGGCCTGTAAATGTCTAAATACTGTCACCTTTTATAGTTGCATTATAATTTATTTAACCAAACTATTGATAGTCAATCTTCTAAATTTTCTTTGTGAAATGTAAAGATGCAATGAAAACCACTGGGCGTATATCTTTTTATACTTGTCTCATTATTTACTTCTAATACATTCCCAGAAGTAGACTTGCTGGTTTGCACATGTTTTGGCACGTATTGCCAGATTAAATCTCCTTAAAGATTGTACCAATTTATATTTTTGTCAGAAGTGTTCCAATGGGCCCACTGTTATCTTGTCAACACTTAGTACTCATTATAATCATTAGTAGCAATCTGAAGGGTAAAAACTTGTTGATGTTTTAGTTCTCATTTCTTAGTAAATATATTAATATATTCCTCCAGACAGTTTATGCTATGGAGAGCCGTTAGTCATAATACTAATACCATTGCTTGAAAAGTTTATCCTTTCCCCCAATTTGAAATTCTACCATTATGGTATATCTGTGTGTGCATATATAAAGATATGTTTGGATCTGTTCTGTTTCATACCTTATCTATTTATTAACCAACTACTATGAGTTTGTTTGGCATGTTTTGACAGTTCTTTCCTCCCATGTCTCAATATATATTGTAAGCACGTAGTAGTTATTGTCTCAATGGGCAGAAACTAAAGACCTTGTTTAAGCACAGGGTCAAATGATTTTAAGAAAATCTTGTGTCAATTGTTGAATGACTAACCTGTTACTTTTTACAATTGTTTTGTGTTAACTTGTGTAATACTAAGTATGGTTTGGTTTATAAAAGACAAGATTTTATATAAAATGAGCATCATGTCAAATTTTAGAAATCCTATTTGGTGAAAAGTAATGGTACTAGGCTTTTATTTATATAAGACTGATAAAGTTAATTTTTTTAAACACATAAAGCAAGGAAAAAATTTCTTATTCCTTCAATAGCAGTTGATTCCTATGCTAGTACCTTACAATTACATACAATAACTAGTTCTAGATCATGAAGACTCAACTCATTAGTGGAATTAATGGATTTTTACCTAAGTTAAGGGAAAATGTACATAATGAGCAAGCCCAGCGTTCCAAGTTGATAAAAGGATTAGTTTTTAAAATAATCGTTTCCTTAAAAGAAATTAGTGGTTTACTATGTTTGTCCTCGTAAGTTTTTTAGTAATGTGTGCTCATTGTCACTAATTATCAGGGAAATGCAAATTAAAACCACAATGACATATCACCTACTCCAGTCAGAATGGCTTTATTAAAAAGTCCAAAAACAATAGATGCTAGCATGGATTCAGAGAGAAAGGAATGCTTATACACTCTTGGTGGGACTGCAAATTAGTACAACCTCTATGGAAAACAATATGGAGATTCTTCAAAGAACTAAAAAGTTGACCTACCATGTGATCCAGCAATCCCACTTCTGGGTATTTACCCAAAGAAAAAGAAGTTATCTTATCAAAAAAGACACCTCCACTCGAATGTTTATTGTAGCACAATTCACAATAGCAAAGATGTGGAATAAACTCAAGTGCCCATCAATTCATGAGTGAATTAACAAAATGTCGTACATGTGTGCCATGGAATACTACTCAGCCGTGAAGAAAGATGAATTAATTCGTTTTGTAACAATTGGATGGAATTGGAGACTATTGTGTTAAGTGAAGTATCTGAAGAATGGAAAAACAAACACCACATAGACTGAGTATTATATTGAGACTAACTGATAAGTACACATGTGCATATAGGGAAGTAAACCTCAGTGCAAAATCAAAGAGGGGAGGAATGGGTGGGCAAAAACCTACCTAATGGGTACAATGAACATTATCTGGGTGACAGGCACACTTTTAACCCTGACTTGAGCATTACAAAAACAATCCAAAAACATTTGTATCTCTGTGATACTCAGGGGGAAAAAAAGCTGAGTGTGGTGGTGCATACCTGTAGTCCTAGCAACTTGTGAGGCTAAGGTGGGAGGATAGCTTGAGGCCAGGACTTTGAGGCTGCAGTGAGCTATGATTGTGCTACTGCACTCGAGCCTGAAGGATGACGACAGAGCGAGACCTCATCTCAAAAAGAAAAAAAAAAAGAGGACTAAAGATTGTTGAGTTGTTGTTATCCTCCAAGATAAATTTTAGATGGAGTCTGCACAAAGGAGGAGCTCAGGTAATTGTCAGAGCCTAGGTATGCAGCAGTAAGCACTGAATTGGATTGCTTAATGGAAATAAAGTGGAAGAGAAGGTACAGAGACTTAGTAGTTGTTAATGTAGAAGCAGGGAGTACTTATTAACGTAGGACATTAAACCACATTAAACCAAGATTATTACTTGTTTGTTTTTTTTTTAATATAAGAGCCTTGGAATACATTGATTAATTAAGAGGCTACCAAGAATTAGCTACTTGGATAACAGAGTTATCTTTCTGTTACTATTTGAATTCTGCTTTCTCATTTTCATAGAGTACTGCTAGTAGCATCCTAAGAGTATTTATACATTTGCTTGTGAAACCCTGTTCAATCAACAGGTGCTTTTGAGTGCTTTGTGTTAGGTCACAGAGTTAGTTCTTGTCCCTAGGTAACATTTTTGGATTTTTTACTGTGAAGTTGGCATTGTGCTAAATAAGCTCTCATTTTCTACTTCAGTCATATGAAGGGGGTATTATTAACATCCCCATTTAAGATAAGGGGAATGGAAATTTACAGATGTGTACTGATAAGGAAGAGTTTTTAATTGTAATCTACATTTTTCCTTGTTAATAAAGCCTTGTGGCTCATGGAGCAGCTGAGGAAGATGCAATTCAATAAAATTTTATAACTTTGACTTAGACTACACAAAATTGGTCTTTATATAGGCCTATGGCATTTGTTTTAATAAGAGCATTTATAACATTAGCGTGAATGTATGTATTTTATTCAGCCTGTTGTCCAGAGTATTCAGTTAATTTTATAAACCGTACTTTTAAATTAAAATCTGATAAGCTTTTATTTTGCTTACACAAAAATTCGTATTTCCAATTTCTTACTGTGTCCAATCTGTGAAATGTGAAAAAAAATAAAATAAAATCTTTTCCTGTAGCAAACTCATTTACCTTGCTGTGAAACTTTAACAGTTACACCTAAAAATCCGTAATCCAGAATTGGAATAACAGCTCAAGATAGAAATAGAATTTTTTTTAAAGAAAGATTTTAGTGGTATAGGAATTAAGGTAAAGGGGAGAGAACTAGATCAGGCAGCTTTATGAAGAGATTTAGGTGATAGAAAAGTGACTATGTGAATAAAAATGAGATAGTATCTTCTTGTTTTGACTGGGACAGAGTGCTCATTATGCGAGAGAGTAATGTAACTCTTTACCCATTTACTGTTAATATTACAGATCTGGCCTTTCACACATTGTTAAGATTGTACAGCCCTTCAAGAACGACCAGGTTTGTCTGTCTCCCTAAATAGCTAGCTTGAGAGCCGTATATATACAATTTACCTTATGTATGAGGTAACGAGAGAAACTTGAGTACCTAGGCACCTTGGGTGTCATCTAGGACAGGTCCAAGAAAATTCAACTCAAGTAAACGTTTCATTTTTCATATTTATGGTGGGGCTTGATCACACATTGTTTTTATGGCTGATCTTCCTGGAGGTCAGACTAATATGTTCAGTCTCCAGTTCCTCTGGAAATAGGAACTGAACTGATACATGTGTCCTAAAGCCCCTATCATTGTCCATGACTAAAGCTCCCAGGCAAACAGACAATCCTGTCTGTCAGAACATTCCAAGGGCCTTGAGATCACCTCTCAGTAGTGGAGGGCAAAGGCCAGACCTTCTTTGGGTAAGGATAATTCTTCACTACCTGGAGTGCTGTGGGTATTTAAGGCTCTTGGGTTGTCACTGCCTCTTTTTCAGTGGCACTATGAAGTATATATTAATAAATTATGGAAAGGGAAAAGTTTCTTGCTCATACTAATTTCTAAAGTAGTTTTTACTTCTTTATACATTTTATTTCTTTTGGGTTGAAAATCTTGGAATCTTAGATTGAAAATCTTGCTTGTTTGATAGGTGAAAATAATGTCTTCTTTTTAGATTTGTTTTGCTTTGATTACTGAAGAAGTTTCAAATATTTCTACATCTGTTAACCATTTGAATTACCTACTCATGCTCTTTGCCTATTTGTGTATTGTGGGTCTTTGTGATTTTCTTATTAATTCATAGGAACTCTTTTTTAACAGCCAATAATAACTGTTAGTCACTTGTTATAATATTGTCATTTTTCACCAGTTTTAAGGAGAAAGAAAAGTTACATCTTTGCAAATTAAGTGATGGGAGGCAGATAATGGAAAACAACTCCTTTTTTTTT
The DNA here is from genome assembly GCA_028533085.1 of Varecia variegata. Lineage (NCBI taxonomy): Eukaryota > Metazoa > Chordata > Mammalia > Primates > Lemuridae > Varecia > Varecia variegata. Next base: position 86,971,453 of record CM052438.1, read on the forward strand.
TTTTTTTTTTTTTAAATTTTCTACCCTTTCCCTCCCGCATAAGCCAGAGAATCAGTCATTTCTGTAATCAGTCCCAAGTCTATTCTCTGCTAGAAAGAAAACTGGGAAATTGGGCTCTCTTCTAGGGGACTTCTTTGCTATTGTTGGTGTAACTTCCATTTGGTGGTACTGTTGTGAGTGGCCTGGGTTTACCAGGGGGCTTCAGTCCTTGGCTACTAGATGCCTGGTAGTTAGTAACTGAGGTATGTGCAGCTGTCACTGAAGTGGCTACAATTGCTCAAGCTTTAAAGGAGTCACATACTTTCTCTGTAAAGGACCAGATAGTTAAGCGTCATAGTCTTTGCTGTCCAGGAGGCAGAATCAAGGCTATAATGTAGATGCTTATATAGCACTAGAGAGAAAACTCCTGTGCTGTCCCATATTTCTGGGGTGGGCCACCCAGGGTGTGGTGGGCATGCTTTATGCCCAGTTGGCATCAGTTGGAGACTTACTCTGGATCCGTAGGGACCACCTGAGGGGGATGGGCCTGGCAGCCTTGGAGTGAAGGCCAACACCATTATCTGTTCTCTGCCTAGAGAACAGATACTGAATCACGCTTTGCTTCTTCCTGAAAGCCTGGAATTTCACACTGCCAAGATAACCAGGAAGAATTTCTAGTCCCTGCTACATGCCAAGAGTCACCTTTTCATTTATGGACCCAAGAACATCTTACTCTTCCTGGATCTGGGTCCATGCCATTTCTTGGATGGTGACTTTCCTTTAGTCAAAAACTTTACCTTGTCACATTTCTAAGTGTTTTGCCATCCCATTTTCTAACCTAATAAGGAAAGGGGTTTTTTTTGGTATTATTTTTAGAAAAGTGAATATTTGAAAATGATCACATAGAGGGGAAAGTTACTAGGGAAAAAAAATTTGGGGATTTCTAAAGAAACAGTAAAATGCTAAGTCATAGAATCTGCTTACTACATGTGATTACATGTAAGGGATCTTAATATTTTAGTAAAAGACGAACTTCTTGAGCCATAGTTTTGTCATTTGAATAATGTTGGTAATACTAACCTTTGTCACAGTAGAATTTGTGAGAATATCGTGTACTTGGTATAGTCCATACTTGTTCCAATCAATGGTAGGTATTGCTATTCCAACAGTATTATCTCTAAAGAATAAAACACAGTAAATTGGAAGTATATATTTTGAAATGTAATTTTTGTTTTTACTTAAAAAATAAATGCATTTTTTGTAGGTTTTTTCCTCCTGAAGGTAGATATCATGGAGCTTGTATATAAATATAAAACTTAAAGGTTGCCCACTAGGATTTTAAGCTCCACAAGATCAGGCAATTATTTTCTATTGTATTCTCCATGCTAAGAAAATGCCTGAGAATAGATTGTTATTAGGTGATATTTTTATTGAATGAATGTAGCAAACTGACCTGTGTTCAAGCCCCTGTATCTTTTGTTTACTAAGTTTCTCCCTTTAGCCAAGTTTAGTAACTTCTAAATCTTTTTCCTCATTTGCAGATGCAAACAGTAATAACATGAATGTCTTACCTGTTATGATAAATGAGGTGATGCCTATAAAATTACTTAGTATAATGACTGGCATATAATGAATCACTCTAGTAAGTGTTACCAATGATTATTTTATGTGCGATGTACTTAGGACATGTGGAAAAAATAAGAGCATTTGTGGCCATGAAAGCCGGGAACCTGGCATTCGCTCACAAATGCCTGGTCGTAATAGTTAGATTTTTCTCTGTTATTCTTAGGTAGATCTTTGGTGGTAGCTGGCAGTTAATGAGGATGTAGAGGGTGAAAATGAAGATCCAGAAGGGGCTTCTGATTAATGCTGCCAGTCTTACAGCTGTATAAACAGTGGATGAAAGCCTGGGAAAATGATACTGTCTTTAACATCCCTAGAAGCTGTTCGAAATGACAAATAGTAATATCATGTGTACCTATATAGTGGAATCAGATTTTAATGTAGGTTCTAGAGCCACTGTAAATGTGTAGATAAACTAATTCTCTAAGATGTTTAGATCTGTCAGCTTTTTTTGGTTAGCATTGTTAATGATTGTGGTTTCTTAGGTTGAAGTGTTTCTTAGTGTGAATGTCAGATGAAGAGACTGGTGTTTCTTTAAAGGCACGTAACTGCTCTTCAGCTTGTCTGATTTGTCTCAGTTTACTGTAAGTGACAGGGAACAAGGTCATCTTTACTGTTTAATGATTTCTAAAGCCTCTGATAGATTGAGAGCAATATTGGCCATAGATCATGAAAAGAAAAAGAAAGGTCGAACTGTCCCCAGATTGAAGAGATTAGATGTTATTCTGAATACAACATGTGACCCTGAAATGAATCCTGGATCTGGGGGAGAGAGGGAAGCTATTGAAGGATATCATTAGGACAATAATTTGAATATGGACTGTGAACTAGATAATAATAGTGCATCAGTGTTAAATTTCATGATCTGATAAATGTTCCTTGGTTATATAGGAGAAAATCCTTGCTGTTAGGGAGTACACATTTTGAAGTATTACGAATAAAGGGACATTCTGCAAATTAATCTCAAGTATTTTGGGAAAAATGTCTCTGTGTCTGTGCATATATAAAGACAGTGTGTACACTTGCACAAGAGCGTGCACTGGCACAAAGGTTAGAGCAAATGGAGCACACACAATGTTCACTGTTGGTGAATCTAGGTAAATGGGACAAGGGGAGTTCTTTGTAATATTACAGCTTTTCTCTAAGTGTGAAATTATATCAAAACAAAAAGATAAATGATATTCACAAGGAAAAAGAGAAAAGCAAAAATTTAATACAGTGATTATTAAGATTTTATGTTTAATCTCACAAAAATGATGTGTTGTCTTGTAGTGCTGTACCCCTGCCTTGTCTGTACTGGCCTTTTCTCATCCCAAAGAACCCATTTAAATGTAACCTACGTAAAGACCTCCTTTAATTACCTAAATCTGAAGTAGGTCCTTCTTCCTACCTATTCTTTATTTTGTGTTCATTTACTACAACTTATGTTTACTTTGTTCTTGTTTTATGTCTGTCTCTCCTTCAAGACTGTAAATTCCATGAGTGCAAAGAAAATGTCTTAATTTTTTAACAGAATACTCAGTCCTGGCACAGAAAATGAATAAGTATTTGTTGGATTTGGATGAATGAATGAATTAATGAATATTCCTTCCATTCTAGTTACTGTACTTAGCTACCCAATCTTTCAGAAAACAAAATTATTCCTTTTAACATTCAGTGTATCTTTGTTGAATACAGTCATTTGATTCCCTGCTTATCTCTAGCTTCCTCTCATTAACATCTCTTAGATCTGCATGCCTTTTCTAGGTCTGCACCTTCTGGCCTATCTTCTTGTAGATGTGTTAAGAGCTCTTTATATTTCTCTGTCACTGTCTGCATATTGGAAAGTATCACATTTATGACAATTATGCTTACTTTGCCTGGCTACAGGTATTGTGCTTTTTTCCATCATTTTTTTTTTATCTCCAATGCCTTGCATGTATGTGTACAAAATTTGTTTGAGTACATTTACTGAGTGTTTATCTTAGGCATTGTATTGCATGTTTTATATGTGAGTGTATATATACATATATGTACACACACGTTGTCTTGCTTAATCTTTGAGCTAATGCTATAAGATGGAGCTATCATTTTTTTTAGTAACTGAGGTTCATAGTAGTCCAGGAACTATGTTTATCTTGTTCCCTGCTACATTCTGTGTCTAGCATAGTATCTAGCACATATTAGGCAATCTGTGAATAAAAGACATTCAGACTCAATAATTAAAGATGACATGTATATGTAAAATATTATTGGCAAATATTTGAACATACAATACTAGCAAGAATATATTATTGTCCTTGTTGACTGGTTACATAGCCTGAGGAGTATAACTTGATAAAAGAAGCAATTTTGCAGCATACTTTAATAGCCTTAAAATGTTTGAATGTTTTGACCCAGCAATTTTACTTCTAGGAATCCATCTTATGGAAATAATCCTACACAGAAGGAAAAAAAGGCTTATCTGTGGGATTAAAAAAACCTAGGAGGTAGTAAGTAAATAAATTATGGTGAATTCACAAGTTGAAATGCTTTTTAACCATTGGTATTGGTGATTATGAAGCATTTGTAATATGGAAAACTTTTATTACATGAAGGAAAAGTAATTATATGAATCAGGATAGCCTTAGGAATTCTATGGTATGAAATCCTCAAAATTTTAGCAATTTAACACATTTCCCTCTCCCCTGCATGTAATGCCCAACAGGAGTTCGAAGAGCATCTTGCTCGTTGTTATTCAGGATCCTAGCTGTGTTAATTGGAGGTTCTGTGTCAGCTACTTGTCACTTTATTGGATTCCTAGTCATGTTCCCATATTAATTAAAAGATTTGGTGCTAATCTGTAGTACATTAATAACAGGAAATATATTTTAATCTCTACTTGTTAGGTAGAACTTTAGTATCTGTTTAATTGGGCTGAACTAAGGGGGCTGCATTTTTAGAGTATCTGCGTCACTCATAAATGGTAATGGTGGGAAGGGCGCATTGGTGATGGATGAACTGGAATCTTATTGTTGACATGAAAATAATGATGTTGAAAAATCTAGGGATTTTTCTTAGAGAACAAGTTGAGGAAATCCTGGGGGATATTTAAGCATGTGACTTTTTAAGGGTCTTCACAAGGATGTAGAATAATACTTGCCAGTGTTGAATTATTCATTTATTTTATTTAGAAATTAATTTAGAGCTAGTTTCCAGGAATGCATAGCCCTTATTTTGAAGAGGCTTCTTATTTAGTAGAGGTGAAAAATATAAAAAGAAACATAGCAATGTATGCAAGCATGGAAGCACATATAGAGTATATATAGCACAGTGACTGAAGTGATTGATTCTGTGAAAGAAAATGTGTGTGAGGGTCGTGCAAGTAGAAGGGGTGATCATAGCAAGTAGGGGAAGGAGAATTCTAAGCTGGGAGATCTGCCCTATGAAAGCTCAGAGAGAAACTTTAACAGTTTATTTTGTTCAGGAAGTTTAAGTAATATGGTATTTGGGGGTAAAAAAGTTGGTGGAGGGATTGGTGGAAGGATGAGGGTGAGAGGTTGTGGCAGAGAGGAAGAGGCCATATTCTGTTTACTCTCTTGGGGTTACTGTAATGATTAAAATAATGAAAACGGCAGAGTTAGACTGCCATTCATTCACTAACCTATGATGTTACTTCACTCCTTTAATTCTTAGTTTCCTTATCTACAGAATGAGGATGACAGTAGTGTCTACTTCAAAGGATTCTTGTGAGGGTCACATGAAAACATTTCATTTAATAAAGCATTCAGAGTAGTTTCCTGAGATAAAGTAAGTACAAAATGGTAGCTGCTGCTGTAAAAATCATAATTATCATGAGTTTTAAGGAGAAGATAAACTAGATCAGCCTAGAATTTAGAATGATCTCTTTGAAGGCGGTATGGAGGATGGTGGACATGGGATTGAGGAGATATGGTACAGGTTAAGAAGCTTTTGTAAAAATCTAGAGGAGGCACAGTGAGGGTCTGATTTAAGACAGTAACAACAGAAATAGGGATATAGCATCAATAAATGTACAAGTGTTAGAATCGACAGGACAGATTCGCTAATGTTTATATGTCTATTAGGACAAAAGATTTAAGATAGTAAGTGAGAAATTGGATTAATGTATAATAAATTTCCTCAACAGAGAGAAATAAAAAACTAAAAGCAAGAAGATTTAGGGAGCAGAGAAGATAATCCAGTTTTAGAAACAATATTGAAGAAATGAATGTAGAAAATCAGTTTGTATTTGTTGAGTTTGAGAGGGTTTGGATGGATAGCTCAGGAGCAATTTGGGCAAGATTTAGGAGTCAGCAGTCAACAGTGGTAGTAGCTGCAGCCCTGTACAGTACAGGTGAGCTTTACTGTACAAAGGTGAGTAAGGAGGCCTGAGCTCCCACTCAAACATTGGAGAGTTGGCTTATGACCTGCCAAGTACCACATGTTTTTTCTTTCACATCCTCCTAATATCCCTTGATGTGGTTGTGCTGTATTAATTATCTATTGCTGAGTAAGAAATTACCATAAACTTGGCTGTTTGAAGCAACATAAATGTATTATTTCATAGATTGTAGGCATGACTTGGCTAGGTCTTCTCCTTCTGAATCTCTCATAAGACTGCAATCAAGGTATTGGCCAGCACTGGAGTCTTGTCTGAGGCTCAACTGATCACTTTCTGAGTTCATTGGTTGTGGTCAAGATTCAGTTCTTTGAGGGTTGTCAGACTAAGGCCCTCTGTTGGCCAGAGACCACTTTCATTTTCTTACCAGGTGGGCCCCTCCCCATGGCAGCTTACTTGGTCAAAGCTGGCAAAGGAGAGAGTCAGCTGGAATGATGCAAGTTATAATCTTGAGTAACAATCAGGGACACAATAACCCATAACTTTTGGAATATTTTATTGGTTAGAAAGATATCACAGACCCTGCCTATATGTGGGCGGTAGGGGATTTCACTAGAGTGTGGAAACTAAGAGGGGGAGGTGAAACAGATAATTGGTGCTGTTTTAGAGGCTGTCTGCTACAGGTGCCGTTTTTATTCCTGTGTACAGGAAAGGAAACTCAAATGGTTTCCAAGATCACATGGTTGCAAGTAATGGGGAGAAGACCAAACCCAGGCTGTGTGACTCCGTTGCCTGGGAACTTCTTTACTATTACAGTTTAAGGACTGAGAAAAGGCTTGAGAATCAGCAGTTTTGGGGGAGTTCGTTGGTGACACTTGTTTGATGTCTTTCAGTGGAGTGATGTGGGTTGAAATCACTGGTTGGGATTTCAGTGAATATGTAGGTAGGAAAAGGGCCTAAGTAGAGACCACTCTTAACAGATGATAATTTTAAAAGAAAGAAGAGAACAGTAACTATATGTTATTGTTACATATTGAATTGTTTTTCTCTCTAATAATCTAGAAAATTTTCTTTTTCAGTTCTCTGAGTTTAACCAGTAATGCCATTCAGTTGCCAATTTCAAACAAAGGAAACATAAGCCACTTTTAATCTGCTTCTTAAGAAAAGTGGTAGTTCTATTCACAGTGCCTGACGGTAAGTCACAGTTGCTACCTTTGTAAGTTTTTGATCTAATGGATTTAAAATAATGATTTTGGAAACTTTAATTTTAAAACCTTACTTGCTTTTTCTTTCTTCTCTGTTAATTCAGAGAAGATACCTTTAAGGCTTATGGAGAAAACAGCATAAATAAAGATACCTACTACTTTCTGGGAGTTTATTTATAGTTATCTTTCACCACTTTAATTAATCTTAGATTTTTACCTCCATTTGTTAAAAATAAAATGCTAGATCATGAAATCTGTTCCTCATTTTATTGATGTAGAAGCTTTATTTTATAGATTAGGTTTTAGCTTGGACTCATTAATGGCAGAGTTGTTTTAAATATTCTGATTCCCAGACTGTATACTTTCTACTGTTACTCAAGGGTGCTATAACTGTTAGGGCCAGAGTGTCTTATGTAGTGATTCTAGCCCACTGTGGAGGTGGAACACTGATGAAGAGGCAGCTGGTGGAAGGAATTGAGACTCATTTCCCCTAATTTGCAAGTAGTAACACCTCTTTCTTACTTCTAGTAAGTTTAACCTCAATACTAGTCTAGTTTTTATTGTTTTGAGGAAGAAGTTGGGGAAGAACTTTTGGTGATAAGAAGATGTTTGACCAAATGCTTTAATCTTAATGTAAAAAAACAGTGTGAAATACGCACATAGCAACTTTTATTCTAACTGCTGGCCTCTTTTTTCCTGAAAACAAACTTTTTTCCCATGGTAGAACTGTTAACGCTTTTCACTACTCTGGTTTTTTTTAAGCATCCAGTTTACTGAACTGCCCAGTTAGCCATCTTAGACATCAAAACCTATTTTGATTTTTTATTATTTATGTAGTAAAATTGTGCTGCATCTGCGTGAAGATATTTGCACTTGTAGTTGTATCTGTGAAATTGATTTCTTGTTTCTTCTAGTAACCGTATCAAGAGGGTGAGGTGTGAGCTTACAGAATCCAGAGAAATCATCATGAAGTTGTATGTATTTCTGGTTAACACTGGAACTACTCTAACATTTGACACTGAACTTACAGTGCAAACGTGAGTTGTATTTCATTTATCTTCTTCAATTTTGCATTTTCTCTGCATGTAGAAAATTAAAGAAATATTTGATTTTGAGGAAACTTTCACTGTTAGAAAAGTGTAGCACATGGTGATTCTTAAATCTTTTACCGAACACATTACATTTGTAATTGTCATCTTCCTCTGAAATGCTAGTTAAATTCTTTAAGTTGTGGTTTGTTCTGTTGCATGAATGTGATATTCAAAATTTAACGAGACCCACAAACAATCTGATTTCGAACTGAAGCTATATTGTTATAAGTACCTACAGCCAATTGCTATTAATATTTTAAGTTTCACAGACCATTGTTAACAGAATATTGCTAGCTTTAGTAACCAATATACATCACTTCCATGGTTTTTGGTCATTTGTTTTTATTCCTTTGCACGAATAAGGTCAATATGTGTTTTGTTTGTTAATGAGAATAAAATAAGTTTAATATTTTTAGCCAAATTAGTGGGGCTCAGATGTCTAATAATTCTCGAGGTTTTCAGAGGTTTCCAATATTTACCTAATGAATGTCCTCCTCGATATTTGTGAAAGGTAAGGAGAGCTCAGAGTAAATCTGACACTGAAATTATTATAAATAATTTGTGAAATAAATAATCTTTGTTTAAAAATGGAATTATGTGATTATTTTGTTTTTTTAGAGGACTCATTTTCATTAAACACAGCTTTACCCCTGTAGAAATAAATGTTTGAAAGATAGGAAAAAGAAGTAATTTTCACATGGTTTACACTAATGTAGTTTCTTTTCTGTAAAGTGATGTGGAGATTTGAACACAAATCCTATATTCTGAGGACTTTAGCAGACCTTATACCGATTTGAGCGTATTCCGTTGATACGTTATAAAGAGAACACAAAAATAAATTTCTTTACTGCCTCTGTTTCAAAGACTCACTTTTAGATATGACACAATGGGTGATTTATTTACCGAAGATCAGGCACTTGTTTATGAAATCCACTTTAAGAAATAGGAAGCTTAAATTTTTTACTACTGTTTAGGGGGGTAAGTTTTAGAGTGAAATTCATCAGCCTATCCAGGTATTTTTATATAGTACTTGTTTGAAAATAAAAGTATGAGACAAATGCAAATAACTGATTTCTTTTTATTTTTTTTAAGTGTGGCAGACCTTAAGCATGCCATTCAAAGCAAATATAAGATTGCTATGCAGCACCAGGTGCTGGTGGTCAATGGAGGAGAATGCATGGCTGCAGATAGAAGAGTGTGTACCTACAGTGCAGGGACGGTAGGTATCCAAGAGTCCTTTCGTACAGGGATGCTCCACCTTCACATCAGATAGGGAGCTGGGAACTCAGTGTTCAAAAGTAAGGTTTATTCATTTCATATATTGAGGGCAATGTGCATGTTCAGTAACATTTTATTTCAGTTATATCTGCTTTTTTTTTTATATATAGGACACAAATCCAATTTTTCTTTTTAACAAAGAAATGATCTTATGTGATCGTCCACCTGCTATTCCTAAAACTACCTTTTCAACAGAAAATGACATGGAAATAAAAGTTGAAGAATCTCTTATGATGCCTGCAGTTTTTCACACTGTTGCTTCCAGGACACAACTTGCAGTGGTAAGATATAACCAATTGTTTAAATAACTGATTTTCCTAAAAGCATTCAAACCTAAATAGAGTAGTCTAAATTGCATAGGAAGCATGCAAAAAACCATTAAAAATGACAGACCATTCTAAAAATGTATTTTGTGGTTAATATATCTAGTTTTTAAATTTCAGGCTCATACATTGTTAATTATTCTACATTCACAATTGCAGTATTTTAGAGTGGAAAAGCTATCTGAGACAGGATTGGGTCAACTTCTCTCCTAGATGACAATATGTAGATTCTTTAATTAATAAAGTACCTGTGTTAGAGTAGACATAGACAAAGAGAGCTTAAATAGCTCTAAAAATGTAATTCTTTTTCCCATATTCATGGTTAGTTCCTGGAGGACAATCAAATTTCTGTCCAATATATACCTCTTACACTGCCAACCTGCTGTCCCCATGGATTGTTTCCCATTTACTTAGTTTTTTCCTGTTAACTTGCTATTTACCATACTATAATATCATAGACATTCATTAAGCTGTCAGTAGTAAGCCACATTTTGCTTCCAGACATGAAAAAATGTAGTCTTAGAACAAATGAAATAACAGTACTTACCTTTGTAAAAATAAACAGACAACATTACTAAACATTTACTTTGGTTAGAGATTTCTTAGCCAGTTGTCTTACTAAAAGATAAATTGTCTGATACAGCTAAAAAACAAAATATCCCACAGCTGCATTATTTACAGGCAATACAATTAAAACAGGTTGCTAAAGTATGAAAAGATAGGTATATACAGACCTAATAGGTTAATGTAAACAAAGATAAAAGTGGCAATATTAATATTTAACAAAGTGAACTTAAAAGCATTAAACAGAACAAAGTGAAATGTAATGATAAAAGGTTTATGAAAAAGATAAGTGAAATTATATATTTGCCTACCACCACCAGATAAATAACAGGATAACAATTATTAGAATTTTCAGTATAATTTAATAAAACATGGTGTGTGCCACTGCCCATAGTAGCATTATTAACAACAGCCAAAAGGTGAAATCAACCTAAATGTCTATCAGTGGATAAATGAGTAATAAAAAATATGGTATGTACATATAATGGAATATTTTTCAACTTTAAAAAGGAAGGAAGTTCTCATAACATGCTACAAAATGAAAGAACCTTGAGGACATGAAACATGACCATACAAATGAGAAGACATATCTTACAAATATGATCGTGAACTTAATGAATTACAGTTAGTTGCCATTATGATGCCATGATTTTATTTTTGCGGGGGTGGAAGGAGCTTTGGGTTTCTTTTTTTGTTTGTTTTATTTTACATCTGAAATGGTCTTAAGGTCATATGGAAGGGTCAGTGTCCAGGAATAGCCAAGAAAGTTATGAGAAAGAAGAATGGAAGGTGGAGAGAAAAACATCTCACATTTTAAACACATTCTGTAGCTACTATAACCGAAACAGTGACATAGGTCAGATCAATTCATTATGTAAGGAAATAGAGATGCTGTAACTTAATGGGCCAGAGTGTGGTTTCTGAAGTCAGATTATCTGAGATTATATCTGGTCACTCCAGATTATATCTGGTCCTGGTGTGACCTTGAACTCAGTTACATCATTGGTACAATGAAGAATAGATTTTTGTGTGTTAAGGCATATACATTTTGGAAAATGCACAAACCATATTGTACCTTAGTTCTTAGTGAATTTTCACAAAGGGAACACAAGACAAAAACGTAGTATCACCCCAGAACTCCCACTTCATGTTTTCTCCCTATCAATACCCATACTCCCTCTTCATTAAAGCTAACCAATATCTTGACTTCTAAATCATAGATTTTTTTTTTTTTTTGGCTTCTTTTTGAACTTTAAGTAAATGGAATCGTACAGTTTGTGTTCTTTTGTGTCTGGCCTCTTGTACTCTACATTATGTTCTTGAGAATCATTCAGAACATTGCATGTATTGATAGTTTGAATTCATTGCTACATAATATTCCATTGTACAAATACCCCACAGTTTATCTGTTCAACTGCTGGTGGATATTAAGGTTGTTTCCAGTTTTGAACTACTCTGACTAAGGCTGCTGTGAATATCTTTGTACTTTGGTGCACTTTTATTTGCATTTCTCTGGAGTTGATAACTAGGCTATGCCTCTGTTCAACATTACGTACTGCTAATGTTTTTGAAAGTGATTGTACAGTAGTCCCACTTTATCAGTGCGGATTCATTCCTAGACCACCAGTGGATGCCTGAAACCATGGATAGTGCTGAACCTAATTCCAGTCCATGGAACATGTTTCTGTTCATGTCTTTCACCCACAAATTTAGTGCCTTTTCCATCTTAACTAAGCACTTGTCACTCACGGTAGCCATAACTTTTGCGGTTTGAGATGTAACAGCAAAACTAGCACGAATATCTTTTTCCTTCTCAATTTCACGGATAGAAGATTTGTTCTTAGCATAGATCCTAGCAACCTCAGCACGCAGTATTTTTCTTATTAAGTCAAGAACTTTCATCTTTTCGCTTAGAAGCACTTTATGGCTTCTCTTTGGCATGTTCGAATTGCCAGCATCACTACTCTTGCACCTTGAGGCCATTACTCAGTAAAATAAGGGTTACTTGGACATCAGCACTGTGATAACTGCCACAGTCTAGATAGCTAAGTGATTCATGGGTGGGTTAGTAACTTACACAACGTGGTTACACTGGACAAAGGGATGATTCTTGTCCCAGGTGGGATGGTGCAAGATTTCATCACAATACTCTGAGTGACTCACAACATAAAACTTATGAATCGTTTACTTCTGGAATTTTCCACTTAATATTTTTGGAATGTGGCAAAACATGGGTAACTAAAACCATGGAAACCAAAACCACAGATTGGGAGCAGGGGGACTACAGTATTCATTTACACCCCCAGCAAGTGTCTGAATGTTTCACTTGTTCAAGAAACTCACTGATACTGGGTTTGCATGGTGCTTTTAATTTTAATTATTCAGGTGGGGATTTGGTGATGGGTCATTGTGGTTTAATTTGCTTTGTTAGGTAATTAATGAGGGTGAGTGTGTTTCCATACATTCATGAACCATTTGGATATCCTTTTTGTGAATTCACTCCTCCCTATTTCTTGACTGTTTTCTATTGTGTTGGCAGTCCTTTTCTCATTGTTATACAGCCTCTTTTACATAATCTTCATATATGCTTTTTGTTATATATATTGAGAATATTTTATACCATGCTTTGGTTTGCCTTTTCACTTGACTGACAGTGTCTTGTGATTAATAGAAATTTCTAGTTTAATGTCCATTCTATCAATAGTCTTGCTCTTGGGTCTGTCTTTATATACTTTTGCTTCTCCCAAACTCCCAAAGAGGAAAATCAATACAGATGCCCTGGAGTGTGTTATCTAGTGTATTATCTTCCAAAGCCTCCTTTGTTTTTTAACCTTTCACTTGTAGATCTGTAGGTCACCTGTAATCAATTTTTTAATTAATATATACTGGTATAAAAATAGAAAATACATCACCCTGCTTTTTAAAACTTAATACTGTATCTTGATCTTTGCAAATCCATACATAAAAAAGATATATAGAGAGAGACATATATCTATATATGTATCTTCTCTGTCCAGCAGAACAGATATTTTATTTTTTATAGTGGCTACATAAATCCCGTTTGTGTGGATATAAATAATTTATTGATAGACATTGAGGTTTCCATTTTATTTTACAGTGTTGAAATAAAAAACCTTTTAGTATTCTTCATTTAAGCATAGATAGGATAAATTCCTAGAAGAGGAATCACTATGCCAAATGATAAGTTAATTTTAATTTCAGTAGTTATTGCTTGGTTGCCCTCTACAAATGCTCCAGCAATATATACTTCCAACAGCAGTGAGTAGGTGTTTCTCTTCCTCCCCATTGTCACAACACGGTGCATTACTAAACTGTAGATGATAGTGTTTTGTTGTAATTTTATTTTGCTTGAACTGAATAATTTTTTTATAGATTTAAAATACCAGTTGTATTTCCTATTGTTGTTATGTCTGTCTGCTCTTTGTTCTCTTTGTCTCTTTTATAAAGTTTTGTGTTTTCCCCTGATTGCTTTGTAGAAACCTTACATGTGAGGGAAAAAATTGCCCTGTTATCTGTGATATTTTGTGCAAATATCTTTTCCCACTTTTTCATTTGTATTTTGCCTTTGGGCTGTTTTCTCATATGGGGATCTTTTAATTGTACATTTTGAAACTTAGCAGACTTTTTTATTTCTACATTTTGTGTCTAGCTTACAAAAGAGTTACTTGCTTTAAGATCATACTTTTTTCCTAGGTCCTTTATATACACACACACACACACACACACAAATATATATATATTTCTTAGTTTCATAAGTTGTTCCTTTCAAATTTTTATATAGCATGTGAGAGTGATATTCTTGTTGAATCTCTTTCCAACTTACCACTCAGCTATCCCCATTCAAAATACTGTCTTTAGTTTACAGTAAATTTCAATGTGTATGTAGTTGTTTTATTAGATTTATTTCTCCATTTCACTAACAAACTTGTTACTTTTTTGCATGGTATATTATTTAAAATGTTTCTCTTCCCCTTTTCTCAGCATTTAGCATATTTTAGTTTTCTATGTTTATTTTTTCATATAAATTTTAGCATCAGGTTTAATTTATGGAAATGTTGATTTGAATAATTGTATAGATTTATATAGGGAAAACTAAATTACTTATCAAAATTTCTGTTTTTAAATGTGATCTTAACATTTCTGTTTATATGTAAAAGTATGGACTTCTATGCAGTTATTTGGTAAACAACCACTTTCTCATTCTTCTCTTTTTCTTTTATAAAACTAAAAATGTTCATGTTTTATGTTCATACATGCTTTTGTTGGTTACATATGTTGGAAATATGCCATTCTGTGGCTTGCCTTTTCATTTGACTAATAGTGTCTGAATCTTGGCATGTATCTATCCCTATCTTTATTACAGAAATTCCTATTTTTTATGTTTTTGAAATTAGTGATATCTGACATTTTTGGCATGATGGTATATTTTACAAAACATTAAATCATCCTTTCTTTCCAGTTACTAATCTTTTTGGAATCTTATTTATTGCTTTAATGTGCCACTCAATTCTACTTCCAAATATAATAAGATTTTTACATCCTTATTTTTGTGTTAAATTGTTCTTAGTTTCCTTTGGTGTGTTACTATTTTCATATTTTAAAAAACTGTTTGGAAACTGGTGCTTGTTTCTTTTGGGCCTTGGGCACTTTTTACGGAGAGAAAAATCTTTCACAGCTCTGCTAATTTTTTCTATAGGATTAATTTTTCAACATTCAGGAACAGTTATGATAATTTACTTTTACAGAGGAAATTGTTCAATTGGTCTAAGTTTTATTGTATTTATAGAAGTGAGTTGAGTATCTCAACCTCTGTGATTATTTTCTAATATTAATTTCTGGGGCTGGGCACTGTGGCTCCAGTTTGTAATCCCAGCACTTTGGGAGGCCCAGGTGGCAGATGGAGGATCACTTAAGGCCAGAAGTTCGAGAGTAACATAACAAGGCCCTGTCTCTACAAAAAATAAAAAAAGAATAGTTGGATGCGTACCAGTAGTCCCTGCTACTGAGGAGTTTGAGTTAGGAGGATCACTTGAGCCCAGGAGTTCAAAGTTTCAGTAAGCTATGGTTGCACCACAGTACTCCATCCTGGGCCACAGAAAAGTCTTGTGCATCTGCACCTTTTTGATGCTTGATTAGATTTGCTCTACCAAGGGTGGTACCTTCACCCTAGGAATATTTGCAAGTGTATGTGGGCAGTTAAGATTATTAAAATAACTGGGGAGTACAGCTAACATTAATGGGCAGCTGAGTTGGGGATACTAAGTGTAATACTGAACAATAAAGAATACCAGTTGCTCCAGTGGAAATGGAAATGGGTTTTCTGTTGAGAAACAATAGGTTACAAAATAATTTATTCATTTTATTGCTTTTATCGTTTTGGATTTATTGTTACTTTTCTATATTTAATTAAGTCCATAAAGTTTGCACTGAGCATTATTTTAGCTGTATCCCAGGTTTGGATAATTTATGTTTTCATTTTGTTAAAGTAGGTGTTCTACAGTTGACGTTTTTGGTTTCTTAATTGATTTGACTATTGTATAAAGAAAATTTTTAAATTTTAGAGTGTATGTTTATTTTTATCATAGTTTTTTCTTATTAATTTCTAAATTTGTTTTTATTCAGGCAAGTCAATATTGTGATTTTTGGAGTGGTCTTTTTATTATCTAATATTTGGTTAGTTACTGTGAGAATTATATGAACATTTGTTTTCACACATGCTTATTTGTTTTTGTGATATAGAGATTGATATATAACATTTAGATTGGCTTTATCAATTACATTCTGAGTTCTTTGAATAAAGAATGTTTACCGCATTTACATTTTTTTAAAAATATATTTACTTCTGGCATCTGAATATGTGATGTTTTGAATGCCACTTTTTGAAATTTTTCTTGTTGTCTCTTTACTTTCTTTATATATATGTGTGTTCCATTGGATATTTTAGAAGGTTTATTGTCTGTTTTGAGTTCTTCTAATGTTTCCTTTTATAACAATATCTCCATTTGATATATTTAAACTCTTAGCAAAGTGTCTTTTGCTAACTGAGCAATTGCAGAATTAGTATCTTACTACTTTCCTCCCCACCCCTTGCCCAATTTGATTCAATTATCTCATTTTTAGTCCTTTTAGAGGTCACCATTTACACCTTTAATTGTGTTTATGTTATTGTGTGTGGATTATTTTGTCTTCAAAGATATTTTGACAGCTGTAGTATAAAGAAATCAGTATACTTAGACTGTGTTTAATCTGTCTCACTTTTTACTTCTGAAAATCTTTTCTGTCTTTAACTTAATGCCCATAGGACTTTCAGATTTTGTCTTGAAATGGACTCAGTGCTTCCAACTTGTTTTTACTATATTTTATCTACATTTATTTCTTAACTCAGTGAAGATGTTCTCCAGTAGTTACTTGAGGAAGGGGTCATAAGAACTGTATTACTTACTACAAGTTTGAATATATTTGTAGGCTCATGTTTTTGAAAGATAATTTCTCTATGTATTGTGTCATCTTTAAGACTTTTCTATCATGTAAAATTAATAGGTGCTAATCTGTAGCCAGATTGATTTCTCCCTTTTGACGAGCCTCTAGTGATTTAAGAGGTTGTGGGGGGGGGGTGGTCCATGGCACTCTTTGAAATTCAGTTATTTTACTAAGCTGTGACCTGATGTTGAATGATCTGTATTTGATATTTTAGGGATATTATCTCCTTTTAATTTTCAGATTCAAATAGTAAGAATCTTTGAGTATTTTTTTCTGTGTATTTTGTTCTTTAGTGATACCACCTTTTTAGTCACCATTTTCTTGGTAATTCTGTTTATTTCATTTGTATTGCTTGTTAAAGGCTAACTTACACTTCCCTGTGTTTTCAGCAGTGTCTTCTTCCAGTGTAGCCTTGTCTGAAGTGATTTGTTTGTTCCTCTTCTCGTTATTTCCTGAGCTGAATCTCTGCGTTGAGCCCTTTTTTAAGAAACAAAATTAGGTTAAGTTCTTAGGAAAGAATGTGTTCATAATACCCATTTGATCCGGGGAGGAGTTTTTCTGCCTTTGGGTTCTCTTTTTCTTATTCCTTTTTTTCATATACAGTAATTTAGTATAGATTTCATAGTTTTAAATTTTTACTCATCTTTGAATGAGTTGAATTCTTCCTAGAAGACAGGGTAGGAAAAGATGTAAGTAAGACAAAGCCTTCTGGCTAGCAGGAATTGTCCCTGGGTCATACAGGATCCCTGATAAGAATCAATATGTACGTGTGAGAGAAGCAGAAATGACTTATTCTTTCCTTCACTTTAGACAACGTTTAGCAGCTTGAGGGCTACTTTTACTCACAGTTTTTCCTCTGGCTTCTTTGCTCAATTAGCAAGTATATCATATAGATAGGTTTTATAATTTATTCTCTTATGCTTGAATTTCATATGTGGCCCAGAGTGGTTTGTGCATTCCATCCAGGCTTCTACAAGGTGGCTTCGGTTCTCCCTAGTTTTGCTAAAAATCTGCAATAGTGGGTACCCTCTTTATCTGACCCAGCTTGATCCAGTTTTCGTATTCTTCACAGGTTTGCTACATGTATTGTACATGTGGGGGTGGTAGTAGTTTCCTAATTTATCAAGATGCTGTCTTTGTTTCTTGTTTTCCTTTTGTATATGGTTGGTTTCAGGAAAGAAAAGCAGGCAGAGACATATTTATATCATCATCTTAAACTGTCACTGCTGTCCCTTTCTTAAACACGTGGAAATAAGAACAGGTGAGGTTAAGTAATTTCTTCAAGGCCAAATAGCCAGTGAGAGTAAAGAGGGACCTCTTCTCTCCAAGGCTGATATTCTTTTCATTTACATCATCATGCTGCCACAAAGCCAACATTCATATTTTATCTGTAAAGAGATTCTTTTGGGCTCAATTTGTTCATTAATAGTATTATTTTCTAAAACAGAATGGTAATAATGATTTTTGCATGCTTTTAAAACTTTAGCAATATATATAGAGGAAAGGTGAACTTCCTTTTTCATTCATCTGCACTCTATCCCAGTGATGATCAAACATTTGTTTTGCATTTTTCCAGACTTTCATATACAGGCACATGGGATGTTTCTATCTCATACCTCTGTTGTTCCACATTTTGTAATTCTACTCTGCCTCCCCAAATAAATGGAAGCATACTATT
>CM052438.1:86990512-87054668 GCA_028533085.1 Varecia variegata
AGATTTCTAAGAGCAGAATTTCTATGTCAAATTAAATATTTTATTTTGATGATTGTTTTCAAACTGCCTGATAGCCAATTTGAAAGTGTCCATTTCCCCACCCTAAAGATGGCATTTTTCTATCTTAAATTTTGCCCTTGTGATAGATGAGAGTGATGGTATCAGACCGAAGTTGAGCATTTTTCATTTATTTTCTATGTATCTATGGCATTCTCTTCCTCATATTCTTTGTCCAGTTTCCGATTGGGTTGTGTTTTCATAAACTATAGGTATCTCCATGCATTATGGATATTTTGCCTCATTTTCTGTTGTTTACATTCATCTCAAGTATATTTTTAATTATTATTTTATATTTGTTACAGTTTTTCACAATCCTAGAAATTTAAATATTTATTTAGAATTTTTTTTTTATGTTCTCTATCTTTTGTGTTTATGAATCTTCTCCCTACATTTTCTGCACATACTGCAAGAAACTCTTGCTTTGATGTACCCAACAACTTTTGTTTTTACTGGTCTTTTCAGGGATGTCACCCACCTTCCATATTTTTAAAATATGAAAACGATTTTTCTTTTTTGTGCTTCAAAATTCCAGGGTTTTATTCACTCTATTTTAGAGTCAGTGTGGTAGTTTACTTTTTAATGACATAACACACAAGCATCCTATTGACATCTCTAGCCCATAGGGAGTGTCTTATTTCTTGTTTAATGACTAGATAACTGTTGCTGCATTTATAAGTAGTCTTTTTACAACTAGCCTGTGACAACTTGAAAATAATCACTTTACATCCATTCTTTCAGGTATCTACTCCCCATTCCACCTTATAAACTTTTTCCATATTGTCAGTCTTCTTAAAGCATATGCTTGATCATGTTCTTCCATGTTAAAGAATTTTTCAGGAGGCTTCGTTTTATAAGTAAAGTCCAGCTCCTTCCATACCTTAGTATTCTCTGGATCTTTTCATCATCTGGCCCCTGTCTCTTTCTCTCACTTTCTCCTCTGGACTACTTATTCCTAACCCATGATAGTTTACATTTTCTTCCCATTGCCACTTTATTATGTTCCAACCTTTTGAAATGCTTATTTGTATTCTCTTTACTCCTTAATACTTAAGTTAAATGCTCTCACCTTTTGAAAAAGCTCTGACTTCTCCTGTCCTGTCTCTCTTGTGACTTTTATACCTGTCTTATAGCTGGTAACAAAGAGAGAATGTTCTCTTTTATTTCCTACCTGTCTAAAATCTTTTGCGACAGAAGACTTCTGTTTCTCATATATCTCTGCTACATTGCTTTCCGTACTTGGTAAATATTTGCATACTTTCAAACTATGAAACTACTTTGATAGTTTCTTTGAAACTGAATGTCAAACAACCATTATGAAGGTATTTTTACCATTTGCATAAAATATTTTCTGGAATCTCCTTAAGTTAAAAAATATTTGATAGTTATTTTAATCTGGAAGTGGATAATGTGTTTTTGTCTTCGCAAAATTTGTTTTTAATAAATATGTCAGCCTGAGAAAACTAGAGGACAAATGACATTTGAGATGGCACATGTTAGTCACTAGTCAAATCATTGGAACCCCCACTCCTTTGTTTTCCAGAGGTAACTTCTCATAGAATTCTTCTATTAATCATTTCTTAGGATACCTGCTCAGAAACACCTCAGAATTCTTATCCTATGTTGTTTTTAGGTTCTTTTTTATAGGCTCGAACAATGAAATAAACTGAAACAGTCCTTTAGAAATAGTTTTTAAAAATGTGCTTAGAACACATTCATGCATACATGTTTGTGCACAGCAAACGTGCACACAAACCATTGCCTTCTTTTATTTTCTTTTCTTTTCTTTTTTAATATAGGAAATGTATGAAGTTGCCAAGAAACTTTGTTCTTTTTGTGAAGGTCTTGTCCATGATGAACATCTTCAACACCAAGGCTGGGCTGCAATCATGGCCAATCTGGAGGACTGTTCAAATTCATCCCAAAAGCTACTTTTCAAGTTTGAAAGTATTTATTCAAATTATCTGCAATCCATAGAAGACATCAAGTTAAAACTTACTCAGTATGTTTGCCATTAAAATGAATAATACGATGTTCGTTTAAAATTCCTTTTAAATTTATTGTAGTTTGTTTTTCACTGTAAGTTTGTTTTTCATAGGACATATGTATTTATTTTTGAGCATTTTATGATAGTGCTTTACAGATTGTAGTTTTTATAGATTGTGTAATCTTAAAAGTACAGTCAGTTTTATTTAACAGGTATTTTAGGAGCCTCTTTTTCTTGGGTTTTATGAAAAAGGCTCAAAATATTTTTGAAGTCATTTACAAAACCAAGCATCTTTACCTATCTTTTGTACAAAATAGAAATGGCAAGATATAAAATAATATAACCAATGGAAATGGAAAAGTTTTCAAACATTGGACAATTGAGAAAAATTTTAAGGTCCTTTTTAGATATTGCCATCCTGATACAGGTTTAATGAGGTGGAAAAAAGCCATTGTGTTTTAAGTCTCATTTGTGATGGCTTTCTAGGTCTTTGCATGGAAGCACATCTAATACATACTGGTTCTTTTTTAAGAGGGCTGTAAATGATGTAAAAATATAGTGATAATTCAATAGGAATATAACCTTTATTGTGTGTGCGTGCACATGCTTTTAATATTTTGTATTCAGTTTTTTTGTTTTGGGTTCTGTGGCTTTTTAAAAATTATTATTATTATTACCTTGAATTAGAAACAAGTAGCAGATTCTTTATTTTTCTCTTTTTCTTTCTTTTCTTTCTTCTTTTCTTCTTTTTTTTTTTTTTTTTAATTTTGGTAGCCCCTTTAATTCAGGTTTCTCTATTTTGTGGTGTGAATATTAGATACATTTTGGCCTTAAGTTGAAAATGGAAGAAATCTTTGGAGGAAAGAGAAGGATTAATTAAGACTAGAAAGATCTTTTTAAAGTTTACGTGATAATGTTTTCAAGTAACTATTTTTTTGAGAGTTCTATTAGTTATGTCAATTTAATGAAGGAGCCTGCATCAGTTTGCATATGGTTTTGTAGAAGTTAAAATCATCAAGATTTCATTTTTCCATGCTTTTCAATGATATTTAAGGCTTGATGAATACAAGTTATCCTTATTTATATTATTTTATACTGTTATTTCAATGTATCACATATATTTGATTAACTTAAAGACAAAAGGTTGTACTTTGAGATACTGCTACAGTAGATCTTTTTTGTAAATTTGAATTAATTATACTTTAAGATTTTATAAAAGCTGAGTGTTTATTTGTTGTTTAGTATAGTCTCACTAGATTTACTTTAGAGTAATACTTTAATGTGTTAATGGTACTCTTCTCTCTCCACTAATCTAGACTTCTTTTAGTGAACAGCTAGTTCATAGACTAGTTTATGTATGTATAATATAATAAAGAGGTGATAAGATAGATGTGTGTGTATGTGTGAGAGATAATAAAATGTGATTTCATTCAAACATGCTAATCCCTAACTTGAGCAATCTCATTACTGATAGATCTTTTGTATTTTAAGTTTAGGAACTGCGGTTTCAGTAATGGCCAAGATTCCACTGTTGGAGTGCCTAACCAGACATAGTTACAGGGAATGTTTGGGAAGACTGGATTCTTTACCTGAACACGAAGACTCAGAAAAAGCTGAGATGAAAAGATCCACTGAACTGGTGCTCTCTCCTGATATGCCTAGAACAACTAACAAATCCTTGTTAACCTCATTTCACAAGTCGGTGGAACATGTAGCCCCAGATACCACAGATGCCGAAAGTGGCAAAGATATTAGGGAATCTTGTCAAAGTACTGTTCAGCAGGATGAAACTTCGATAGATGCTAAAGACGGTGATCTGCCTTTTTTTAATGTTTCTTTGTTAGACTGGATAAATGTTCAAGATAGACCTAATGATGTGGAATCTTTGGTCAGGAAGTGCTTTGATTCTATGAGCAGGGTAAGTAATGTTAATTTGATATTTCATATCTTATTTAACATCTTTATATTACTTATTATACTAAATATATAATGAGAGAATGGGTATTATGTTTGAGTAGAAATAAATAAACACAAGAGTGAAACTTTCAAACCTAGTTTGAATCAAATTATTTCATAACCTTATTTGTGAATTGACTATAAATTTGTGAAGATTATTTGAGATCATGAAAGTAAAATTTCTAGTGGAGTGAGAATCAATTTACATATAGTTAACTACCCAGGTCTTGAGTGGTTAGATACTGAATATTTCCATTGCCCAAAAAGTCCCCTAATTAGGGCTCTTTCCAATCACCATCTCTGTAGAGGGAAACTCTTTCATATTTTTTAATGAAGAAATTTTAAATACTGCACCTGCCTTAAATCTTCAAAATTCAAAACTTAGACACAGTGTTTGTAGATGTGTTTAATAATTATGGTGAGCTTGTATTTTGGATTAAGATCTTCACACATACTTGAAAAACTTTTACATCTCGGGAATACCTTTCCATATCTATTACATAAACTGATAAAAAATCTTTCAAGCCAGGAAGGAAGTTGATAGGGCACATGTTTCAATGATACAGAAATATGAATTAATGTTTTGAAAGCTGCTTTGTCAAAAGATAATGGTTAAAAATAGTTAAACTTTTCTCAAGGGGCACTTAGTTGGAAAAGCATTCATCTTTGATTTACTGTTTACAGAAAGCACATTGTCTGTGATGCCTGGAAAATAGTGCAATACTTTTCTTGTTTAAGTTATATGATGTAGTAAAATGGAAGACTTAGGGGAAAAAAACCTTACATTTTTAAATTCTCTCAGTATCCAATTTCTTGATGAGATCCTATAGAGTAGGTATTTTATTCGATGAAGAACGGTTGGTCAGGGCAGGGAAGTATGTAATATGTTACACAAAGATTACTGACAAAAATGAATGAAAGCCAGTGTTCCTGTTTAAACTATTGACATTATAGTAGCCTAAAAATTGTATTTATTATTGTAGATTATCACCCACATGATATTGCGATCAGAATAATTGAAGTCTCACTTTTTATAATTAATTGAGCCATGCCAGAAGTCAGAACAGGGTTGTAGACTGTAAAGAGAACCTGAAATTGGCATTGTATTTGCATGTTTAATGTGAAATCTAGCAGTCATAGGTTTTGCTCACTTTTTATAACAAGAGGAAAGAAGCAATGCTTCTCTAATGTCTTAATAATGAAAATTCACAAATATTTGTACCTATAAAAAACAGAAGTTAGTTGTACTGTTATTACTAAGGGAGCACATTTTTTTACTTTTCAGAGGTTAATGGTTACTTTGATAGGACATAGCAACAACGTCTGAAGTCTTTGTGATATTTTACATGGCCATTATATTGTGAAAGCACATATAAACTTGCGTTTATACTCATTTGTTACAAAATGATTTAAAATGGTGTCTATAATGCAATACTCATTAGTTTTTTAAGTCTGTAAAAAACATTATTTTTTTATAGACTTAAAAAATATTTGCTCTAAAGCAGTAAAAGCCCATTTTGGAAAAATTTTGTTTGTATATTGCTTTTATTTTACAAAATATGTGATGGTTCTGTAAATAGGTTGTATTGCATAATAGATGACACTTTGCCATGAATTTTGGGGGGATTAATATTTTTCTCCTCTCAGTATTTCTATGTATTTATTTTTGATACCACCAATTCCATTTCTAATGATTGATTAGAAATGCTTCCTTTTCCTCACATTTATTAAATAGTTATCCAAAACAACTAACCTACTTGATATCTGGTAGCACCAATGCTGTTTGCCAATGAAGTATCAATAATAAAGAAGAAAAATGTGCCAGGGTTTGGTTTTCCCCTAGAAAAACTAATTCTGTTTAAGGCATAATTTTTGCAGTCTAATCCCAATTGCAACAGTATTTGTGACATGTATTTTCAACTGCCAAATTAAAATATCTTTCTCAGGAAATTAGCCAGGATATAGTTATTTTGGAATTTAGGATTTGGAATCATAGGGGCTCAAATCCTGACATTGCCATTCATTTGTTAACAACCTCTGTCATCCATTATAAGTCACTTAACAATTTTGAATCCCCAGTTTTATATTTTTGTGGATTAACAGATGCTAGTTTTGTTAATTATTTAGTTCTTCCCCCAATTTTAATCTATCATAAAAATTTCATGATCATTGCTGCATTTTTGTAGACTCACATATTTTCTTAGATTTTAGTATGTTCTTGCTAGAATGACTCCTGGATGTTCTATTTCAGATTATACTGCAAAAGGCAAACTGATTTGTGTTTCTGACAAAAAGAATGTATTCTGCAGCAATTGGGTGCGAAATGTTCTGTAAATGTCAATTAGGGCCATTATATCTAATGTGTAGTTTAACTCTGCTGTTTCTTTGTTGGTTTTCTGTCTGGATGATCTGTCCCTCACTGAACGTGGAATGTTAAATTCTCCTACTATTATTGTATTGCATTCTATCTCTCCTTTAGATCTGTTAACATTTGCTTTATATATTTGGGAGCTCAGTATTAGGTACATTGATATTTATAGTTGTTACATCCTCTTGCTGAATTAACCTCTTTATTGTTATGTAGTGACCTTCCTTGTCTTTTAATATAGTCTTTGATTTGTAGTTTATCTTATCTGATGTGAGAATAAATACACCTGTTCGTTCTTGGTTTCTAGTTGCATGGAATTATCTTTTTCCACAGTTTCACTTCAATCTATGGGTATTTCTATAGGTAAAGTGACTTTCTTGAATGCACCATATAGTTGGGTCTTGTTTCTTTATCCATTCAGCCACTCTGCCTTTTAATTGGAGAATTGAGGCCATTTATATTCAGTGTTGTTATTGGTAAGGATGGACTTACTACTGCCATTTTGTTGCTTATTTTCTGGTTGTTTTAAGACTCCTCTCTTCCTTCTTACTACCTTTCTTTGTAGGTAAGTGAATATCTCTGGTGGTAAGTTTTAGTTTGTTGCTTTTTATTTTTAGTGAATCTATAATAGGTTTTTGTGCTGTGGTTACCATGAGGCTTACAAAAACCATTTTATAGATATAACAAGTTATTTTAAAGAGATCACAACTTATCTTAGAACACAAATAAAATTGTAGAAACAAAGGCAAATAAACACACACACAAATCTACACTTTTGACTCCATCCTCTCCACGTTTTGACTCTTAGTTGTCTCAGTTTACATATTTTTGAATTACCTCTTAAAAGGTTGCAGTAGCTATTATTGTTTTTGACAGATAATGCCTTTTGGGCTTTGTACTAGAATTATGAAGGGATTACACATCAAAAATACAGTAATAGAGTATTATGGGTTTGTCCATGTACTTAATTTTACCAGTGGATTTTTATACCTTGAAAAGTTTCCTGTGCACATTACTGCTTTTTTTTTTTTTTTTTCTTTTCTACTGAAGAACTTTAGCATTTCTTGTAAGACTGGTCTGGTGGTGGTGAATTCTCTCAGCTTTTGTTTGGGAAAGACTTCATTTCTCCTTCATATTTGAATGACAGTTTTGCTGGATACAATATTCTTGGATCACAGATTTTTTTTTTTTTTTTTACTTTGAGCACTTTGAAAATGTCGTTTCACTCCCTCCTGGCCTGTAGTATTTTCGTTGAGAAGTCTGTTGGCAGATGAATTGGAACTTGTTTATATTTTATTTGCTTCTTATCTCCTGCTGCTAAAAGGATCTTCTTTTTGTTCCTTGGCCTTTGAGAGTTTGGAATAGTCTTATTGTGGATAAATCTGTTTGATGTTCTAAGATTTTCCTGTACCAAGATATTTATATCTTTCTCGTGTTTCAAAAGTTTTCTGTTATCTTGTTGAATAAGCTCTCTACCCCTTACTCTTGCAGCTCCCTCATGAACCCAGTATTTCTTAGATTTGATCTTATGAGGTAATTTTCTGTGTATAGGTGGTCTTTGT
Source organism: Varecia variegata (assembly GCA_028533085.1). Taxonomy (NCBI): domain Eukaryota; kingdom Metazoa; phylum Chordata; class Mammalia; order Primates; family Lemuridae; genus Varecia; species Varecia variegata. The sequence goes on from CM052438.1 coordinate 86,998,443, forward strand.
TCCTTCTCATTCTTTTTTTCTTTTTTTTTCTTCTGACTGTATTTTCAAACAACGGGTCTTCAAGCTTCACTGATTCTTTCCTTTACTTGGTTCATTCTGCTGTTTAGAGCCTCTGAAGTGTTTCTCAGTTTAGCCAATATACTACTCAGTTCCAAGATTTCTGTTTGATTTATTTTAATTATTTCAATCCCTTTATTAAATTTCTCTGGTAAATTTCTGAATTGCTATATGTTATCTTGGAGATCACTGAGTTTCCTTAAAAGTGCCATTTTGAATTCTTGGTCAGAGAGCTCACAAATTGCCATCTTGTTAGGATCCGTGACTGGATTTTTGCTTTGCCCTTTTGGGGACATATCATGGTTCCTTGTTTGCTGCTGTTTCTTGTGGGTATGTGTCTATGTCTTTGCATTGAAGGATTATTTATTCCACTCTTCTCTGTCCAGCTTGTTTGGGTTTTCATTGAATATATTTGCTTAGTGAATCTCCACTGCTAGGTCGCTGCCTCCTTTTCTGCTGTAGGTTGCACCTGAAGCCCAGGTTCACCTTGGCACTAGTAAATGGTCAGAGCACTGCCTGTTCCCAATGGGGAAGGTCCCAAAAGGATTCTCTCAACAGTGTGGGATAACCCAGCAGTTCATGCCCAGGGGACCTGGGGAATGTACTACAGCTGCTCTTAATGTGGCGTCTCCTTTGGCCAAGATGCAGAGCTGAGTGTCCAGTTTGGAAATGGTAGTCCCTCCTCTCGCATCTTTGTCTTTGCCTGTCCTCCAGGGTATTTCTCCCTTCAGGCAGTCACGATGCTACCTGTGGCTTAAGGCAAGAATAAGTCTCCTGCCATTGAGCCCAGGAAGATGGGGAAGCTGATTGACCACCTCAATTTCACTCCTTCCAGTGTAGGGAACATATGAATTGAGGGGAGATTTCTAGCATGGCTGGTGCCTGGCAGAATGGGGGGGCGGGGGGATTACGGATGTGGAAGTCTGGTTCTCCTACTGTCTGCTCATAGCTTTTCCACTTTTCTGAGGCTCTGGGAACTGTCCCATCCTCATACTTGAGTTCTGGGTTGTTGCTGGAGAAGATGTCAGTGCTGTATATTTTTTTTGTTTGTTTTTTGGTGGGGTTGGGAGCCTGGGGGACCGAAGCCAGCTTGCCTCTACACCTCCATTTTGGAACCAGAACTCTCTGACAATTAATAATTGGAAATGTGTGCACTTGGCTCATTTCTAAGCTGTCCAGATTAATGGCAGCATAATTTATTGAACCTTAGTGTTTCTTTCAGGCAGTTTATGATCTTAAGGAATGCTCTTACTTGCTTTGTGCACTGGGGATATGTTTGAAGATAGGATGATTAAGAATGGAGAGTATGAAAAACTTCTGTTTTTACAGTTTCTTCTCAAAGACAACCATTATGTTAGTCTTTATAGATATCGAAGAAAGAGCCCAAGAGTAAAAATAAGTGTAGCACTGTTAATTATTGATAATTGGGTAAATAATCATTAATATGATTCTGTGGTTTAAATATGTAGTAATATCATCTAAAAACATTTCTTCAAAGACATTATTTGGAAATTTTAATTTTCATTACCTGTGAACAAATGTGATCAAACATTAATAAGTGTAATAAGATTTTAGGGTGTCATGTGATGTAAACTGTATTCAGTGAATCATAAAATACTCTTCCATGTTTGTCAGTGCAGTTATACTTTCAATTGATTATGAAATATAAAAACATTATATTCAGCAGTTGTTGGTTTTTGTTTTGTCTTCTGTTATTGCTCCGTTAAGTTTATGTGTATTTGTAATTTTGCCCACATTCAGAATTTGAACCAAATATAGTCAGTCATCTTCTTCATCCCTTTATCACCCTAATAATTTATAAGCAGACTTGCATTTGCATAGTACTCTGGAATGGAAATGTGTTCACATTGGGACTCAGTTGCCACAAAATTGAGAAAGTGAAAAAATGTTCACACATGAACAAGTTTCAGTTAAGATGATACTGTGCAAAGTAGTGCTGCCTATACTTAAATAATGGCTCTGTTAACTTTTTTGGTGGTGTTAGAAATGCATCCTCTTATTAACTGCACTGTATTTTTGATTATAACAATAGTTTAGTTTTAATTGTTTTTGTTTTTTTTATTTTTTTTTTTTCATTTTTAGACTCTCTATTCTGCCTGAAGTTTTAATTGTTTTTGTATGCTCTCTGTGTACAAGACACTATGCATAAAATACATAGTGAACTGTACCATTATACTGTAGAGGTCAGAGAAGACATCCTGAAGGAGGTGGTATTTGACCAGGACCTTTAAATAGGCGCAAAGATTAGTGTAAATGACTAGGCAGTACAAGCATGTGAACAAAGATTGGAGATAGAAAACACATGGATTTTCTTAAAGGTAGTAATAGACAATTCAGCTTGAAAAGATGAGAAGCCTGGAAAGACTTACTGGGTTTATTGGATGTTATTTGCAAGGAGAAGGAAGCCGTTTGGGAGTTTTATTAGAAGCAACCATCTTCAGTAATAGAAGATATCATGGTTGATATCATCATGTAGATATTATCAAGTGGTCAAAAACAAGGTTTGAAAATTTGTGAGATAGATCAAGGATTGAAATAGGTTTAGTAGTTACCTCCATAGAAGTTATAGTTAATGTTGAAATCACATAGAGAAGAGTAAAAATGGGCTGAAGACAAAGTTCTACTTGTTCATTTATAAATATATTTAAAGACTAGATGGAGGAAAAGGAGCCAGAGAAGGATGCCGTGAAGTAATCAGCAGAGGTAATGTCCCAAAGTCTGTAATGTTCGGGAAAGATTGTCTGCTGTGCTAAATGTATACAAGCCTCAAGTAAAGCAAGGTCATTGGTGATCTTTGGCCAAGTAGTCCATGGGAGGAAGGCAGCTGGTGTAAAATATTCTTTCGAAGGAAAGGGAATAGTGTTGAACATTTTTTTTAGGTTCTGTGAATTCCAGCAAATTTATAGAATTAAAGCTAGGGAACAGGAGAGGTGGAAGAGTGAGAAATCATAATTGATCACATTCCTTGAGGAGTTAGAGACTGAGAATAAAGGAGTTTTATCTTCTGCCTCCAGGAGGGAGGTAAGTTTGCTGGAAGAAGTTAATATGCTTTAGAGAGAAGTTGGACTGATAGGAGAATGACATTATTTTCTGTACTTTATAAGACCTTGAAAATAACATTTTCTGAGCGATATTGGGACTTGATTATATTGTGGTATTGATTGAAATGTGTGATTCATGGAACTATATTCCTTATGATATATTCTAGTGTATTCAGTATTGTTATTTATTCTATTCTTGACCTTATGAAAGCATATATCTTAGTTTTCCCATGCTTTTGTTTTTCTATATCTTTCTCTGTCACTTTTATTTTTTCTGAAGGTTTGTAGCAATGTAGTGTGAAATATATCTTAAAACTAATTGCTGAAAAATTTATTTATGTGTGTTTCTTCATCATTTAGCTTGATCCAAAGATTATTCGACCATTTATAGCAGAATGCCGTCAAACTATTGCCAAACTTGATAATCAAAATATGAAGGCCATTAAAGGGCTTGAAGATCGGCTGTACGCCCTAGACCAGATGATTGCCAGCTGCAGCCGGCTGGTGAATGAACAGAAAGAGCTCGCTCAGGTAGGTACCTATATCAGACTTCTCTCAGGAAAAAGAATTTGTGGTTTGTACAAGTGTTTTATGTGCAGTATCAATTTCGTATGCACCATGTTTTCATTTCATCTTCAAATATACTTTATTATTATTTACATGTAATAAGAAAGGCATGTTCTTAATGGTTGGGTTTATAAAGTATAGTGAGTGAGCCCAAGCTACTGTACATAAACCATGAAAATCCTGCTTGCAGCAGGGAGAAATAATCAACATTTTAAAATATGTTAATGACATATGATAAAAACAGTCATTCTATTAAACATTCAAGTACCTCCTGCTCTGTCAAAAAAGGAAAAAGGATAAGAAACAAGATTTTCAAAGGACAGAAATACGAAATCTTGAAGAATTTACTAATAATTAGATTTTAGGTCTAATTTAATGCAGTGTTACAAGAATTCTGCTGTCAAAGTAGGTTTATAACCAAATGAAGGCAGTGGAATGGCAAAGAGCGGTAACCCTGAACATGTCCCCACAAACCAGTGTCTCCACCATGGCAAGTACTATGGCAAAACAGCCCAGAGCCAAAATGTTGAATTTCATAATTAGATTTTCATGCACACTTTTCTAGTTTAACTTTCTTCTGCCAGTCTTTTCCCTCTAAAATGTGCTCTTTTGTTAGAACATATGAATAATTATATCCCGCATGTTAATACTTTTTTGCTTTTTAAAAAAGTAAACTATGCATCCTTGCTGTCGTTAAAGTTGATAAATTAGAATGTCATCTAGTATTTTCCTTTTAGTGATAAATTCCATTTTCTCATTTGAAAATCCTTTTAAATCGCCTTGATTTCTGGAGGATACTTTTGCTTGGTACATGTAAAGTTCTAGGGTATTTGCTATTGACTTTTAGTGTTTTCTTTGCCTTTACTTTGGTTTCTAGCAGTTTTACTCGGGTGACAAGATATGGCAGTCTTTTTATTCACCCTGCATTGGGCTTGTGGTGCTTTTTAAATCTGTGACTTAATGACTATATCATTTGGGGAAGTTCCCAATTTCTCTCCAAATCTTGCTTTTGCCTCATTTGCTTTCCCTTCTCCTTCACTGATCCCAGTTATAAGTGTGTTAGACCTTTCACCACATCTATTTCATTTATGTTTGTTTCCTATATTTTTCTGTCCTTTCATCTATCTGCTTCATTATAGATATTTACTTTTGACTTATCTATCAGTTCTTTTTAGCAGTGACTAGCTACAGTTAACCATTTACTGATTTCTTATTTCTCTTGTTTATTTTTCAGCTCTACAATTTCAATTTGGTTCTCTGTTTGTATAGTTTTAAATTTTCAGCCAGAATAGTCAGTCTTAGCCATCTATCATCTCTTTGATCACATACTGATTTAGAAGTCTTTATCTGTTAACACCATTATCTGTACCTGTGGGTCTGTTTATATTTTGGGTTGTTTAGTATAGTTTTTAGTCCTTTGGTCTTGCCTTTTCATGTACTTGATTTTTTAATAAGAAAAACCAAGGAAATATGATTCCTAGGATAACATCTACCAAGAATTTATGTTTGCTTTTCGCATGTTCTAGGGGCTATTACAATCTTAAATTACTTTAATCCAGTTTCAGAAATGTAGAAGATTGGAAGTGTGTCCTCCAGTTCTTATGATGGCCAGTCTACTTTTGGTTTAACCTTAATTGTACTATGTAGCTTTTCTGGATCTGAATGTATGTGTGCCCCACTGTCTGTTCCCTTGGCTGGCTCTGGTGTTCAAGTTTTTATTTCCTAGCTCCACAGAAAATCAGGACTGCTTAGTACTTATTTTTAGCTTTGGTCTCCTCTTTAGGAATCAGAAGTCTCCAGGGAAAAGCATTCCTGGTTGCCTAACTTCCCTCTCTTGGTTTCCTTCTCATGGATCCTGGCACTTTCACTGTGCCTGGCTCCTTCACTGCTGTCCTAGATATCCCATACCTAAAGCCACAGGGAGCTTAGTCAGCATTACCATTACATTAAAGGCTACCATCACTAGAGACAGAACTGTATTCCTGATCTTTTGCATCTTCTCCAGTGTTATTCTTTTTTAACCTTCCATAAAATGAATCAAACCAAATTTATTTAACTATCCTTCTTTTGATGCTCATTATTTGGTTTCAGCTTTCCTTATTACAAATACTGTTTGAATATCCCAATATATTTATTTTTACATACATGTTCTAATACTTCTTTAGATATAGTCTCCGATAATGGAATCACTAGACTAAGATCTCTGTGCATTTTAAATATTAATTAATAATGTTATAATGTCTTTCATAAAAGCAAAATCAATCAACATTTGTAGTAAATAATAAGAGTAATTTCCCTTTAATCAATGTTTGCCGTGTATTTCCTCTGAATTTTCATTTGTCAGATGTTCTTTATCTTAATGATTTTGTAAGAATTTATGATATATAGTCTGGGTAATTTTTTGTATATTTTAAATTATACAGATATTGTGTCTTGCTCTTTGTTAATTTTTACAGATTTTAGTATAGAAATTTTAAATTTTGATGTAGTCAAATTTATTCCTATATTGTTTCATATTTAATTTTATGAAACCATCATTCCTTTAAAATCCTTCAGTTTTTTATAACCATTTCTCAGATTGAATAAACCAAAACTTCCAATTCTCTTATCTTAGATACTCTCTAAGATAAAAGAGTATCTCTTATTTTCTCTGTCTTCCTTTCTTTGCTCCCCAGAATCTCTATTGACTTTATAAAATACTACTGATATTTCTACCACTTTATATCACTTGAAATCTTCTATCGTTAATCTGGCAGATAAATTAAATGGTTTTATATTTGATGGTAATATAAAAAGAAATTTATGGCTTATGTTATCCTGAAAGCCACATTGGATAAGTCTTATTTTTCTGGGAGTATGGCTGCTATGATGAATGCATTATTGGTATTACTTTATTTTCCTCAAAATAATGGAAGAATGCCTTTTTAAATATATGTATTTAAGCTTTTCTTGTTTATTGTCTAAGTTTGGCTATTTAACCTTCCTGAATCCCAACTGGAATAAAATTCAGTGAATTCCTTACCCTGTTCTCATGGAAATCACAAAATTAATTTTAGTTGTCTTATCGTAGGGGACCTATTTAAACATCTTCTTTCTGCTTAATTTATTTGCAATATTTTCCTATTGTTTTAAACTATAGTAGTTCGTGGAATTTACCCTTTAGAACGTGTAATGAAAATTAGACATTCTTAATTTTTTAACAATATCTTTTCTTTCTTTGATTTTGATACCTGAGTAGTATAGTACTTTTAAACATTGAAAGACATTTAAATACTTAACTATTTATATTCTTCAGTGAATACATCCTGGTATTCCTAAGTACTCATAATGAGTGTATTTGCAAGTCATCTAGATTACATAGTTCCATATTGGGAACAAAATCTTGAGACACAAATGAAGGCCCCAAGGTAGACAGGGTTCAGCAGGCTTACCTGAGTGAATCTTGATGCAACAGGATTAGGCTTAATAAGATTATTTTCCGTGAGTTCATGAGAGAAAGGGGATAAGCTGTTGAAGATAGATAGTATATGGTCTGTGGGATAACTTTTCATACCTATATTGTCATGTGTTTGGCTGTCAAGGGATGTAGAGAGTTATGGTTTCCTGATCTGGAAGTCTTCATCACATCAGGTTTATTTTCTCTTAGCCTGCTGTACTTGTTCTGTATCACAATTGTAATTAAACTAGTGCATGCTTTTAATACAATCTCTTCTCTTAGAATATAAGTTCCAAGAAGGCAGGACTCTAGTCTGTCCTTTGTTGCGCTATCCACAAAGACTTACTGCCATTGTGACACTTAGGAGGAACACATTAATACTTAATACAGTGAGAATTTGGGTTTAAGAAATGTTAAATTTCTCTTTAGTCTCTTGCTGGTCTGAAATATTTCACATTTTATTACTTACAGATGTCTGTTGCTGCTAATGGTATTTCCCTATTGCATTTATTTTGTTTCTCAGTATTTTCTTCAGAATGTAGTTGGTGCAAATAGATAAATTCAGATTAGCCAGTTTTAGGAGATTTTACATCTTGCCATACACATTTACAACTTGAAGTAGTACATTCTAGCTACATAGTAATTAAAACTTCTAACCACTCCCAATTTTTAAAAAGGGAAAATAAATCATGGAAAGAGATTTATTGCCTCAACATTTCATAAAATAAGGACCAGTCTAAATGTCTTTAAAGGAGTAATTTTTTTAAACTATGACATTTATGGGGATCCTTGTAGACCCTTCTACGTGGCCTTGGCAGAAAAACCTTGTGAAGGTGAAGTTACCAAACTTGTGAAGTTGTGTAACACTGGAGACCTGAATATTCATTCTCTAGCCATTCTTATCCTTGCATTTTATGAGCAAAATAAGGAAATGCCAGCAAGTCTTCTTCCTAACCAAAGCTGACAGAATGCGTCTGGAGGGGGATTGTAAACCTTATTTACGTGTAGAAATATTGGTACTAAATTAGTGGAGATGATTTATCAGAATGTCTACTATATATTATGTTGAGGATGGTTTAACAAGTATGAAATTTAATTTATTGAAAAACAAAATCATATTTTTCCTTCTTTCAGCAATACAGTACTTACAAACACATGCTTTTAGTATCAAGAAATCCTTTATTTATGGTCTGGAATTTAGATTTGGTATTCTGTATTTTTCATGGATTCAGTTAAAAAGTAATTAAAAGCTTACTAAGACTTTAACCAAAGGAGATAAAGACAGCAAACTGTTCTTTAATAGATTAAATTATAGAAAAATTATAGCTGCGGTTGACCATAAAACATATTGAAGGAAAAAGGTCTGGGTACTATGGCTTATGCCTATAATCCTAGCACTTTGGGAGGCTGAGGTGGGAGGATCGCTGGGGGCCAGGAGTTCAAGACCAGCCTGGGCAACATAGTGAGACTCTATCTTTACAAAAATTTAAAAATAAGCCAGGCATGGTGGTGCATACCTGTATTCCCAGATACTTGGGAGGATCGCTTGAACCAAGGAGTTTGAGGTTGCGTGAGCTACTGTGACACCACTGCACTCCACCCCGTACAAGAGAGTGAGACCCTGTCTGTTTGAAAAGAAGAAAGAAAAGAAAAGAAGACATACAGTTATTGTTGAAATTGTCTTGTTTTCAGAAATTGATCCAGTTTGACTTCAGTATACACCATTTAAATTTAAATGCCATTATGATATTTAGAAAAACACGAAACAAAAAGGAAAGAAAACTACCAGAAAATAGGAAGGCATACTTTTCCTTTGCTGGTTATATGGTTAAGTTACTAGAAAGATAATTATTCATTTCCAATAGCAATGCAGCAGTCAGATGGATGTGCAAAACCCAAACCGTCTATTACATATTAACTAGTATATAGAATAGGGATAAAAACGTCATTGTAGCAATAAAATGCATAGTGATAACCTTATTAAGTTATCTTTGGACATTATATAAAGAGAACTAAAAATGTTTGAGAGATATGAAAGAACACTGTGGCAGATCTGTCTAAATTAATTTGTAACCTAAGCACAATCCCTGCTTGACAAAATGATACAATATTTACCTACAAAAATAAATGAGAAAGGGTAGCTAAGAAAATTGGAAATTTTTTTTTTTTTTACTAAATAATAAAGTACACTGTGAAAGCCCACAATTTAGTCATTGTTTTAAAAACAGGAGCACAGATCAGTGGAACAAAATGTAGTTCAGAAATAACTGGAAATGGCTATGACTTTTCAATAAATAATTTGAAGGCCTGTTGATTATATTTTTTGGGGGGAAATGTATAATAATAGTATTGTATCAGGTTGGCTAGATTAAATCCGTCATTGGTTTTCAGTGACCGTATTTTATTTATGTTCAGACTGACCTGTGGTTTTGTAGGCGTCTAGACACATAGGTTCTAGTTTAATTCAGCTATCGTGTCCTGAATAAGTTACTTTATCTCCCCAGCCTTCATTTTTTTCTAGCTTGAAAACCGAAACAAAGTTAGATGAGCGTAGGTTTCTTAAAAATTCTGGGTTCTCTGCTATGATTGCATCTATTACATCCAGAAATATAGGGGATATTAAAATCTTGTTTGAAAACAGAATAGTTTGTGTTTAACTTAAACATATTCCTCTTAAGTGAATGTTCATGTATCCATGAAATAAAAATAATCTTCTTTAAAATATTTTTTTCTCAAAGGGATTTTTAGCTAATCAGATGAGAGCTGAAAACTTGAAGGATGCATCTGTATTACCTGATTTGTGCCTGAGTCATGCAAATCAGTTGATGATTATGTTGCAGAATCATAGAAAACTGTTAGATATTAAACAGAAGTGTACCACTGCCAAACAGGAACTAGCAAATAACCTACATGTCAGGCTGAAGTAAGTAATTCTTTTATATCTATTTTAGGATAGAGTTGTTTATATATTTATTTCTCCCAAGGGATGGATAATTTTCACATGCCATTGTATTGAAATAATTGATTCATTAACTTTGGAATTATAATATTTTTATAGAGCCTTATATGTCTTGATTTCCTTAGCTTAACTAGTAAGAAATTATTTTTACCAAACTTTTGTGAATGTTGAAAATAATGGGTTTCATTCTGTAGGTGGTGTTGCTTCGTAATGCTTCATGCTGATCAAGATGGAGAGAAATTACAAGCTTTGCTCCGCCTCGTAATAGAGCTATTAGAAAGAGTAAAAATTGTTGAAGCTCTTAGTACAGTTCCTCAGATGTACTGCTTAGCTGTTGTTGAGGTTGTAAGGAGAAAAATGTTCATAAAACACTACAGGGAGGTATGCAAGTTGAATTCTGTTTTAATTGTATATAAACTGTAACAAACTGGTGTATGTTGTTTACCATAAGCTTTTCTCTTCTAGTGGGCTGGTGCTTTAGTCAAAGATGGAAAGCGATTATATGAAGCAGAAAAATCAAAAAGGGAATCCTTTGGGAAGTTATTTAGTAAGTGTTCTTCATTAATAATTTTATTTACTTATTTAAAGAAAACAATGTTTTTATCTTGTAGACTTGAATTATCTGTGGCATAATGCATGTATATGCTATTAATTATCATTGAAATGTAGAAAAACAGTCGAATCCGTTCTTAAATTTGAAGCATTGTCAAATTTTAATTTACTTTTTCAAAAACCAGAGATAATTTTTTGCCTTAAGTGAAGTTCTAAAATAACCATATTGTTAATTTCTTTATACAGGGAAGTCTTTTTTAAGAAATCGTCTGTTTAGGGGACTGGACTCCTGGCCCCCTTCCTTTTGTGTATGTATTTATTTTCTAACCATGACTAAATTTCATATGTTTTAAAACTTTTTTCCAGAAGTAGAGGCATTTATCAGAAACTTACAAAAATTGTTGTGGTTTTTAAAAAAATCAATATAAAAATATTTGGGCTTTAAAAATCCAATTGGTATAAAGCTATAAAAGATATATTCATAATTTTTGATCAAGAATCTTCATAACACAGGAGGATGCCTTATACTACATTGTTAGGATTGGTGGGAATAGATTCACTTGTTCATTTTTTGTGTGTATATTTCTTCCTTCTCCTTCACCCTCCCTTTTTTTTTTTCTACCATTCCCTCTCCTGCCCTCTTCCTCCCCCTTTCCTCCCCTCCTCTCCCCTCCCCTCTTTATTTCTTTTCACAAACTCCCCTTTCTGCTTTGACAAATCAGGATAGGGTAATATTTCAGTAAGTCTTCACTGGAACATTGGTTTGGTATATTTCTAAACCAGTATTACCTAGGATCATTAATTTTATTAGATGAGAAGAAACATTTCCGTGATGAGAGCAGTTTAGGAGTTGCTGGGATTTTTTTTCCCCCTTCTCAGATATTCTGTTTAGGTGTTAAACATGTTTCTGTACTGCAGGGACTTCTTAGGGCTTTAAATATATACATTTTTTAATGCCTAAGAATGAGTGATGTAATAGAAAAGGATTCCCATACTCATTTATCCTGGAACACTTTTTTATGAGGAGAATTTTGACATCTCCAGATCTGCTTGAGTAATGAATTAAAACAATTGAAGTTAAAAGGCACAATTTTGGGTACTTTTATAAAGAAAGAAATGATAGAGTTAATATTTTTTAAAGAAGATAAAATTTATTAAGAGATTGTATTTTGGAAAATATAATGGAAAGATCAAGGGGGAGAGGTGCAAGGAAGGAAGTGTTACAGGAAAACATTTTTAGACGTTATTAACAGGGCATGTTAACAGGTAACTGTAGAGATATAGGGCTTGAGATGTCTGTGTAATCATGCAATAAGTCAGGGAAAAATTCTGGAATAGCCTTTTGCTAGTGAAACAAGTGGTTTTATTTAATGTTGATGGGAATATTAGAATTCCCATAAAATGCTAAAAACACAAGGGGAGGAACAAAGCACATCACTTGATCACCAACAGCTCATGCATGTCCTAGTCTACTGAAAGCTTAGAAAAATAAACTACCATGTCTTCATTGTATGATCTTTCATTTTAACTTTTTATTCTGTCTCTTAAGTTTGATTAGATCATTCGAAGCATTTTTGTTTGTTATAGTGAATTTAATTATAGTAAGAAACCATATATAAATTTATCCTTTGTATATTTTGGCAAAAAAAAAAAAAAAATTTTTTTCCCCTTTGTACAGACTCAGAAACCTCGAAAGTTTGACTGTGAACTTCCAGATATTTCATTAAAAGATTTACAGTTTCTGCAATCATTTTGTCCTTCGGAAGTTCAGCCATTCCTCAGGTAAATATCATTGTATTTTTAACTTGCATTATAACCGTAAAATATTTTTGCTATTTTGGAGCTGTGAAGAGTATCACCAGAGTTGCCAGTAAAGAGAAATGTTTTATGATGCACTGGCTCTCTTATGACTGCTTTAGGAAATTTCTAGGGAATACAGAAATGATCAGAAAATGAAGATAACCTGGGTAACATAGCAAGACTCCATCTCTAAAGAACAATTAAGATAAAGTAGAAGTTTTGTGCCTTATATTCAGTTGATGTTTTTCTACTAGTTACTCAAACTTTGCATGCTGTTGGGAAATTTCTGACTTATCAGTTGGCTGATTATGACTCAGATTTCTCAAAATACTCTGGTATTCATTTAAAAGGGATGATAATACTTCCGTTATTTTTGACATGTTAAAATAATTGGTTGCAGTTATGTATCTTTTCATTAGGAAATCAGAAGTCTATCTAACATGATTGTATTCTGTTTCAGGGTTCCCTTACTTTGTGACTTTGAACCTCTGCACCAGCATGTACTTGCTCTACATAATTTGGTAAAAGCAGCACAAAGTTTGGATGAAATGTCTCAGACCATTACAGATCTACTGAGTGAACAAAAGGCAAATTCAGTTCTTTCAAATGCTTCTCTTCATTAGTATAAGATGTTTGTGCCACTGCAACTCCTTAAGCCTTTCTCTCTGTTTTCCAGGCATCTGTGAGTCAGGCATCACCCCAGTCAGCCTCTTCACCAAGGATAGAAAGTGCAACGGGAATTACAACTACTACCTCACCGAGAACTCCTCCTCCACTCACCATTCAGGATCCCTTATGTCCTGCAGTATGTCCCTTAGAAGAATTATCTCCAGATAGCATTGATGCACATACATTTGATTTTGAAACTATCCCCCATCCAAACATAGAACAAACTATGCACCAAGTTTCTTTAGACTTGGATTCATTAGCAGAAAGTCCTGAATCAGATTTTATGTCTGCTGTGAATGAGTTTGTAATAGAAGAAAATTTATCATCTCCTAATCCTATAAGTGATCCACAAAGTCCAGAAATGATGGTAGAATCACTTTATTCGTCAGTTATCAATGCAATAGACAGTAGACGTATGCAGGATACAAATATATGTGGTAAAGAGGAGTTTGGAGATCATGCTTCTCTGAATATCCAATTGGAAAAATGTAGAGTTGTGGCCCAAGACTCTCACTTCAGTATACAAAGCATCAAGGAAGACCTTTGCCACTTTAGAACATTTGTACAAAAAGAACAGTGTGATTTCTCCAATTCTTTAAAATGTATAGCAGTAGAAATAAGAAACATTATTGAAAAAGTAAAATGTTCTCTGGAAATAACACTAAAAGAAAAACATCAAAAAGAACTACAGTCTTTAAAAAATGAATATGAAGGTAAACTAGATGCACTAATAAAGGAGAGTGAAGAAAATGAGAACAGAATTAAAAAATTGAAAGGAGATTTAGTATGCCTTGAGGAGGTTTTACAAAATAAAGATAATGAATTTGCTTTGGTTAAACATGAAAAAGAAGCTGTCATCTGCCTGCAGAATGAAAAGGATCAAAAGTTGTTAGAGATGGAAAATATAATGCACACTCAGAATTGTGAAATTAAAGAACTGAAACAGTCACGAGAGATAGTGTTAGAAGACTTAAAAAAGCTCCATGTTGAAAATGATGAGAAGTTACAGTTATTGCGGGCAGAACTTCAGTCCTTAGAGCAAAGTCATCTAAAGGAATTAGAGGACACACTGCACATTAGGCACACACAGGAGTTTGAGAAAGTTAAGACAGATCACAAAGTTTCTTTGGAGGAATTAAAAAAGGAAAATCAAGAAAAAATTAATCAAATACAAGAGTCTCATGCCACAGTTATCCAAGAAAAAGAAGAACAGCTACAGGAATTAAAACTTAAAGTTTCTGATTTGTCGGACTTAAGATGCAAGCTAGAGGTGGAACTTGCATTGAAGGAAGCAGAAACTGATGAAATAAAGCTTTTGCTGGAAGAAAGCAGAGCCCAGCAGAAGGAGACCTTGAAATCTCTTCTTGAACAAGAGACTGAGAAGTTGAGAACAGAAATAAGTAAACTCAACCAAAAGATTCAGGATAATAATGAAAACTATCAGGTGGGCTTAGCAGAGCTAAGAACTTTAATGACAATTGAAAAAGATCAGTGCATTTCAGAGTTAATTAGTAGACATGAAGAAGAATCTAATGTACTTAAAGCTGAATTAAATAAAGTAACATCTTTGCATCACCAAGCATTTGAAATAGAAAAAAGCCTGAAAGAACAAATAATTGAACTGCAGAGTAAACTGGACTCAGAATTGAGTGCTCTTGAAAAACAAAAAGATGAAAAAATCACCCAACAAGAAGAGAAATATGAAGCTATTATCCAGAACCTTGAGAAAGACAAAGAGAAATTGGTCATGAGCCAGGAACAAGACAGACAACAGTTAATTCAGAAGCTTAATTGTGAAAAAGATGAAGCAATTCAGACTGCCCTAAAAGAATTTAAGTTGGAGAGAGAAGTTGTTGAGAAAGAGTTGTTAGAAAAGGTTAAACATCTTGAGAATCAAATAGCAAAAAGGTAAGAATTAAGTTTAGTGTGTAATTATAAAATTAAAATATTGGTGATTCAAATGTGTGTGTATATAATCAGGGTCCCTTGTGTTACTCATTTACCTCAGGTAAATCTAGCAACTGGGATATTTTCAGGGAGTAAAAGCTTTTACTTTTAACATAGTGTTTCTTGCAAACATCATAAAAATAACAGGCTTTTACAAAACGAATTAGTATTTTGGATTTTCAGAGAAATGATTTCAAAATTTTGAAATGTTTTAAAGAGCTTTTTTCTTTTTTATTTCATAAATTTCTTTTTCTTGATTTATTTTCAATTTTTTCTAAATTCTTCAGTTGAAAATTATTTCTGAGATCAGCCTGAGGAAGAGTGGGACCCCGTCTCTACTAAAAATAGAAAAAATTGTCTGGGTGTGGTGACATGTGCCTGTAGTCCCGGCTACTCGGGAGGCTGAGGCAGGAAGATCACTTGAGCCCAGGAGTTTGAGGTTGCCATGAGCTAGGCTGACACCACAACACTCTAGCCTGGGCAACAGATGGAAACTCTGTCTCAAAAAAAGAAAAAAGGAAATTATTTCTGTACATATGAATTTAGGATGTGTGTATTAGAAACTATAAAATTTTTCTCTTAGTAGTGTTTAGGAAAGGCTATATCATAGACTGGGAATATACAGCTATGTAGAGTGTTCCTCATTGTTATTTTCTTAATATTACAATTTCAGTTCTTCTGTGCTTGAAAGATAATACTTTTAAGTTTCAGGTTTGATACTGTGGTTGTGGGTTGATGTTTTTGCATTTTTTTATTTTTAGTGTTTGCTATTACTGCCTTTTGATCGCAGTTGGCGGTTTTTTAGTATTTCTACGTTTTAAAAACTTATGAAGGGGTTTTGTGATCCAATAAACAGTTTCTAGAAGATAGTCAATAGGTTAGTTCTATTATTAATTCTCCAAGTGAGTATAGGTATATGTATTTTATAGTTTAACCTCTGTTTTGTGCATTAATCACTTAAACAGTCTCTTGTCTCCTGTGTAATACTCATATATTGGTGTATAGTTAAACCTCCCCTTCTGGTTTGAAAATAGAAGCTCTTTATGTATTCTGGGGGGATTAGAGGGTTTAATAGAGGAATTAGGGCTTGCATGGATGTTTACAGATCTGGAGGAGCGAAGGTCAGTGGAGTTAACTGCTGAAGGCTAGGAAAGCTTGTCAAGGAGAATCAGAGCTGGACACTAGTTAAACTGGTAAAAACAATTTATATACAGGAACTATTGCAGTAGGAGACAAGAGACCTCAATATAGAAGTGAGCTCAATTCAGAATACAGCATGGACAAGTTGAGATTTATAGCCAAGGAGCCTGGGATAGGAGTCCGTGGATAGAAAATTACTAAGAGGAAACATGAGGGGTTAGGAGGATTCTGGCTAAATTGACCTAATAGGATTCTTGCTTAAGGCAGACCAGCATGTTAAGATACCAAGGGTGGAGCTGAGGAATTGGTTCTCTCTAAAGTGACTTAGCAAGATTCTTGCTACAACTGGGCAATGCAGCCCTAACAAGAACAGATGCCATGATCAAAACCTAGAGGAGCCTAACTAAAGTTTAGTCAGTGAGAGTCTTTGTCAAGCTCTAAGTGAAATCTCAGGAAATCAGACGCTGATGCACCCACCAAAGCTGTTGGTTCTCCATGGCTCACTGGGAAGCTGCTGCAACATTCAAGAATCTCTTCAAAGCACCAATGGTCTGGCTCAGTCTGTGACACAAAATGGCTAGTTCTCACTTACTTGCCAGGAAGTTGCTGTTAAAGTGCATCTGGCTACAACCACCTCTGGAAAATAAGCCTGGCCTTCTTTTCTTCCTTTCCAAACCTTGCAGGTGTTCTTTCATTGGCAAACTTAAAGCTATACAAGAGATCTGGGAAATGCAGAATTTCTGTGTTGCATTGTATATGAGATCATAAAAGAGGGATGAGGACAATGCCTATAAGACATTAGACAGTCCAGCACTGTATGCCCCATTTTAACTCAGCAGTCAATCATATATCTCTTTTGTTTATATTGGACTTCCAAATAAAGACACTTACCATATCATATTCCTCTCTGACATGATGCAACTTATATCCTTCATACTACCTCAGATAGTCTCACCCTGTCTTCAAAAGTTAAGACTCAAAGTTATGTCACTCTGGCCCTCCGAAAATGAACGTTTTGATATTCATTCTCCTCTGCTCCGTCACAGTCTCTCTTTGATATTCTATAGGTTAAATCCTGAAATACAACCTTATTTTATATACCAGAGGGATTGGAGAAGGGGGGCGGATAATGATAAAAAATGATGAGTATGCACAGGCCTAATTCCTAGAGTCTTTATTTCTGTAACCAGCCTCGTGACTCTAGTAGGTATTTACAGCTTGTTTCTGTTACCCACTCCATTTTTTACTTTAGCCAGTGCCTCAGCTGATCTTAGTTCTTTACCTGATAGGCATGATTCAGATCTTTGTTTCTAAAGAGACTGCCATTAACGATACTTCGTATAATACAGTTACTGTTGTTTTTCATTGACTTTTTTCATCACTGGGCATGGCACTACCAAGAGACACCCCAGAAAGCCCACCTGTGTTCCAGTAATATTTCTCTCTGCCCTTATAGGAGCAACCTGTTGCCTGTTACTGATGAAGTTCAGTCCTATCAATCCATACAGCAACCTCCTCCTTTGCCTGTTGGTTCAGCTGCATGAGGAGCCTTAAGTGGCCAATTGGTAGCATAAGCCTCCAGTTCAGTGGGATCTTGGTCATATCTCCTGGTAATGGAATTCTTTTTTAGGGAATTAAATCAACTCTGAATCAGCATGGCCCAAAATTCTAGCCACAGGTAGCAAAAGTTTGCTTGTAGCTCTTCAGGATAATACAGTAGTCATTCCAGTTTTCATCCCTGTTTCTCCGGCCTATGCATTTTAACTATGAGAGAATTATTATCACATAGTGGTCTCTTATTCAGAGCACGTGCCATTGAATATTACCCTAGCTGTGTGTAATGCCACCCATCCACTCTTGTAACTTGAGTCTTCAGTAAACTGGTCCCCAGTTGTACCAGACCAGCTGCTTTTGGATTTGGCATATGTGGTAAGACCAGTGATTTCCATGGCCTTGAGGCCATGGCTACACATCTTTCATTATAAATTATTTCCCTTGTTTAGAAGCAGTTCTAGTGGAATACCATAGCAGTGAATAAGGCATATTGCACATTTGGGAATGGTGGCTTTGGTAGAAATATTGTGGGCATGGAAGGTAAATATATACAGAGAATAACTGACTGTTCTTGGATGTGTTGCAGTGTAATCTGCCTGCCACCAACCTGGTGGCTTCCTCATTCTCTAGAGAACACTGCAGTATGGTCTCTTAGTTACTTGATGTGCGGAAATCCATATTGCTGAGCCCATGCATAGCCTTACTTCCTGTTTCCATGGGCACTTTTTTATGAGTCTGTTGAACAGGGAGTGGTGTGACTAGAGAAAGACGTTGATATCCACTGAATCATGCAACTTGCTCATGTGATTATTAGCAGGTTCCTCACATTTTGTGCCCATTTTAAGAGAGCCGTATTCCTCTTCCACAAATATCTTGTCATCAAATTTTAATATATTTCCTTCCAGGTCTTTCACATTCCAACTAAGCCTTTTAGCCAGTCTCCATGAATCATTGTAAATCTGTACCCGTGGCCATTTTTCCTTCTAGGTAACTTCAAGTGCAGTGCTTGACATATTGCCACTGGGAAGATTTCCTTCACTACTGTTCTTCAGGACTGCCCATCCATGGGGTTCTAATGCTTAAACTGTGCTTTTGTGTCAACATATTTTGCAGAATCATCAGGAAACCAGGCCTGCCAATTGTTTCTCCTCAGTAGTGAATGCCATAGTTATAGATGGAAAAAGGAGGCAATGTACAGGAACCTGAAGCTTTTGTACCTTCCTTGTGCCTTCAAGACTTATTTGGTCTGGATCCTGTGTATGTCACATCTACCTGATGAAGGAATGCTGCTATGTAAACCTAAATTCATGGCTTAACAGTTAGACAGTACTTGCTTTATGGTGGGCAGCTCAAGTCTCATTCTAACTTAGGAGTTCTCAGCCAAGGTCTTTCAGTCCCTACAATGACCCAGTAGCAAGCTGTAAGCTATTTTGCAAAAGGAAGATGGTTACCTACTCAAATCCTAGGGGTCGTAATTGTGATTCTCCTATAGGACTTGCCAAGGGCTCCGTACAACATCCATTTCTACTACTGACACTCTAAGCATCTGCTGGAAAGTACAGCCCAAGTATTAGAGCATGTTAATCTGAACCCATAGCAAAAGAGTCTCTTTTCTCTCGGCCCTGCACAGATAGGCAACCTTTTAAGTTTATTGATAAATGGCTCAGAGCAGCATACCCAAATGTGCTACGTGTTGCCTCCAAAATTTAGAGAGGCTCACCTAGCAGCTGCTTATCTCTTCACTCTAAAGGAGACATCTCTAATGACAGGCCCCTGCATTTTCATGGGCTTTATTATCCACTCCCTAGCATGTCTGCATCTTGCCCAAGGCGTTTAGGTAGTTGCTACTTCTTCTTTACCTAGGTCTTACCAATGTGCTGCCATCAATTGTATTGGGTTAATGTGATGTCCTAAGGAATACCAAGACCAACATTCCTGCCAACTGGTTTTTTTCTTTCCCCTGAAGAATTATTTTAGGAGGTCAAAATACCTCAGTCATGTTATTCCAAGATTATCAAATACAAACAGTGAAATCGTTCATGTGGGTCAGGTATTTTGTCCATGTCTACTTTGCTAAGAGAACTGTCCTACATGGCCAGCCTCCAATATTTGAGGGCAGGTTTTTTATATTTTCCTGCCAACTAGATTTTAACAGTACTGAAGAGTTGATACAATCCTGTAAGACAGTGAAAGTATACTGCTGTCTGTGTAGGTAAAACCAAACTGCTTCTTGTGATGTATAACAAGGGTTGACAAACTGAGATTTTGTGGGAATCTGCTGCTTGTCTTTGTAAATACAACCTTATTGGAATACAGCCATGCTTGTTCATCTACATATTGTCTGTGACTGCTTTTGGATGGAGATCATCTGGATCATCTGGCTAAATTTTTACTATCTGTCCCTTTACGGCAAGTTTGTCGACCCCTGTTCTATACCAATAGGAATAGAAGGGGGGAAAAATCACCAAGTCTGTTGACTTGTCAGATAGTAAAGGGCACAGGCCTTGTCTATTAGATCCAGCAAAGAGGTCATATTTGAAACAACAGTTGAATTGGAGTCACCACTTGATTGAATTTTTGGTGATCCATTGCTCAGTCTCCATATGTCTCCTGGACAGGATACATTTACTTTGAATAAGAATGTGATGGAAATCTCCCTTACGTCTTATGAAGTGAGAGATAGTTTTAGGAAGTTTACTTGGCCTTTTCCACCGTAATAGTACTCATTGCATGAGTAAGGGAACCAACGAGATTCTGCCAGTTGCTTTTATGTCTATTCCACTACAGATCCTGGATCTAAGGATATACAGGTTGAGCATCCCAGATCCAAAATGCTCCAAAACTTAAAACTTTTTGAGCACCAGCATTATGCACAAAGGAAATGCTCATTGGAGCATTTCAGGTTTCAGATTTTCACATTTTGAACACTCATCTGGTAAGTATAATGCAAACATCCCTGAATACCAAACACTTCAGGTCCCAAACATTTTGAATAAGAGATACTCAACCTGTGTCTGTCTACAGTGAGAGACGCACTGGGCCTAGACTCTCTTACCTGAGTACCAGTGTTTTCCTGGAGGACCATGGTGACATTAGGATCCTTGCAGACCAGTGTGCAGTATTCCCCCAAAAGTCTGGAAATGGCTGCAGATCCCTTTCACAGTGTAGTTGATTACTGGCTTATGTGTCATAATTGGGTGAGGGATATGATTCTCTTGATTTAAGTTAGATCTCTGGATACTGGATGTGAAGTTTTTTGTTTTTACAGTTTTAATAAGCCTTTAATTGGCCCATTCTATTAGGACTTAAGGACAACCTCTGCCAAAGATTTTTCTGGGTCAAACCTCATTAGTCTGGCTCTGTGACCTATAATAGAGCCACATCATGTCTCTGGTGGTGAAGTGCCACTAATTGGCCTCTACCACTGCAGAATGCTGTCATTTCCACTAAATTCACTGAATTTCATTGGCTTCACCTCCCTGTGCTGTCCCTGTCCTGCAGAGCACCATTACAGAGCCTTTGAAGCTGGAGAAAGCCTTGGTAAGGGGAGTATTCTCTGGGCTTTCTCAGAGTATACATAATAAATCCTACCAGTATACGTATACCGCCTTTGGATGCCTTATAGACAAGGAGATCAGTTCTCTTGTTCTCTGAAGGGCCAGATAGTAAAAATTTTAGGATTTACAGGTCACATGCAGTTTTAGTCATATATTCTATGTGCATGTATGTGTTACCATCCTTTCAACATGTAAAAGGCAGGAGTAGTAGTTCTCTAAATTTGCTCCCAGGACAGTTTTATGCTCTCAAAAAACTGAGGACTTCAAACTGTTTTTGTTTATATGAATTATATCTTAATACTCTCTATACTAAAAATTAAAACCTAGAAATTTAAGATATTTAGTCATTTTAAAATAACCCCATTACATGTTAGCGTAAATAAGACTTTTTCGTGGAAACTTTTCTAAAATGAAAACTAGTGAGAAGAGTGGAACTGTTTTATATATTTGCAGATTTGTTTGGCTTAACAGATTCTCATACCTGCTTTCACATTCACTCTGTTGCAATATGTTTTGATTGAAGTATATGAAAAAAATATTCAGCGTTACACTGATATAACTGGAAAAAGAGAGAAATATTTAAATAGCCTTTTCAGATAATTGTGGATATTCTTCTTGGTTACTAAATCAGAATTCAACAAGTGGTAATTTCTTAAACTTTAGTTTCATTGTGGAATTTGAAACTTTATCAGTGGATTTCCTTAGTCTTTATGTTACTATCCATTGACTTCTCTGTCACTTTTGAACGTATCTTTTACTCATGCATTTTGTGGCACCATAAATTGGCCATTTGGAGAAGATAGCTCACTGAGTTATGCAGATTTTCCAAAACATTGACATATTTTTAAAAATAGCTAGTTCAGCACACTGCTGAAACAACTGGACAAGTGCTTTTCCATAAACAAATATTTGCTAGGTGGCAGAAGTGCTTTATGAGTACTTCCCATTTGGTCATATAGAATATTAAAAAGATGCATACCCAAGGATTGGAATTTAAGAATATTAATAATTTTTACTATATTAAAGATATTCTAGAACTGCTCCCTTCACCCACCCCCACCCCCTATGTGAGTACCTTGCAGTGAAGAATACAATGACTACAAGTAAAGTTTTGTCTTGAATTTGTGTTAATGTCCCAACAGTTTTATCATTGCAAATGTCTACAAAGTGAAAAGACAAATAACATCTTAGTATGAAACAGTTTTGACTTCATTCATGCCGTGAATGTGTCTTGGTTACCCCCAGGCTTCTGTGGATCACACTTTGAGAATCACTGGTCTAGAAAATGGTTGACATACTATCTGTAAAGGGCCAGATAGTATAAATATTTTAGGGTTTGTGGGCCAGATGTGCGCTAGCCAGACTACTCAACTGTACCATTGTAGCAAGAGAGCAATGAGACAATATAAATGAATGGGTTTGGCTGTGTTCTAATGAGACTTTAATTACATAAGCAGTTAGGCTGGATTTGCCTACCTTTGGTCTAGGGTATCTTACTTTTCCATCTCATTTTCATTTAATGTTGGCCTTTAGGTTCAGGTTTCAGGCAATGAACTAAGCAAAGTCTTAATAGCCAAATTGAATCTGGAATCTGTGGTCATTGCATCCATGTAAATAATTTTGGCCTGATTCTGCATTAAATTTGTCCTCTGTCTTCTAATTCTCACTGGATCCATTCTTGTAAATATTAACTGTGTTTCTGCAAAAATAAATTTAAAATCTTGCAATTGCTTTGCAATTCCTCTTTTGTTAGATTTTTATGTCTCCTAAGACCTAGGGATTTGAAAGTATCAGTGAGTCTGGAAGTAATTAAATGGTGGGATACTTTGTTGAAAAGTATCAGTTTGGTTAGAGGGGATTCCTTCAGGTGAAGTGACACTAATTTCCTCAGACAAGGAATAAGAATCTGTTGCTTCTGGCAAGAGACACTTGGTGGGATTTGGAAGGACATGTCCCAAAGCCTTGCCTTCTTTAGTCCCTCAATCTCAAACGACTACAGGTATCAGTTCTGCCATGTAATGCCCTGGTCAGTCCGTGTTTGATTTTCCACTGGCAGTGAGGTTACTGCTTTCAGATCTGAGCAGATTAGAGAATCAATCTCAGTTTTCCAGGTTTTTTTTTCTCTAAAGTCATTTTTTGTAACTGGATTGAGCTTAGAAAACAGAACCATTTTCAGTGTTTCAGGATTAAAGGCTTCAATATTAGCTTTAGAGCTTACAGGAATGTTGAGGGAACTGAGGAATTGAGTGCTATAAGGGTCACTGGTGAAGGCCAGGAGATCAGTCTGTGGGTGAAAAGTCATATGAAGCACCAAAGCTGGTAGGTCTGCTATAATTCTTTGAAGACTTTCACCAATAATTACTGAGACACCAAAGCAGGTAGTTTCCTTGGAAACCTCATGAATTTCACATTGCCCATATGTCTGGCTACGATCACCACTGGAGACATTTCTCTAAAGCATTCCATCTCATGTGTGGGTATTTTCACTGGCAAGCTCTAACCCAGAACCAACCGGGAAGGGGATTCTGGATAATGTAGTTCTTGGCTTCTCTGTCATACAGAGGAAACCTTTGAAGAGGAATGATGCTTATGAGAGGACACCCACCCTTAGTTGGTGGTATGTATGCCAGAAGCAACACTGAGAGGCCAATTTCCAGGGGAAAACATTGGCGAGATATAAATAAGTACATTAGCTATATCTATAATGTCAAAGAGCTCTCATAAGTCAATAAGAAAAAGACAAAAGACACAATGCATTAGAAAAATGGGAGAGGATATGAACCAACAAATAAAGAAGAAATACAAGTGGCCAGTATGTGAATAGATGTTCAGTCTACTTGGGATTAAAGAAATACAAAATTAAAATATCTTTTTTCTATTTAATTGGGAAATACTAAATCAATAGTTTATATTCTTGAAAATGTAGGGGAAAGGGCTTTTTCATGTACCTGTGTGCAAAGAAATGAGTGCACAATGTATGTGTGATTTGCTTGGGTCTGGAAGTCTACGTACTACACGATTCATCTCCTGCTTCCAAGAAGTAGTAATGGATCTGGGTGAGTATGGGTGGGAACATTAATTTTATAATTTTAATCTCAAGAGTTTTTAAAAAGTAAATAACAGGACCTGGTTCGCGGCGACATGGCTAAACGCACCAAGAAGGTCAGAATCGTCAGTAAATACGGGACCCGCTATGGTGCCTCCCTCCGGAAAATGGTGAAGAAAATTGAAATCAGCCAGCACGCCAAGTACACTTGCTCCTTCTGTGGCAAAACCAAGATGAAGAGACGAGCTGTGGGGATCTGGCACTGTGGTTCCTGCATGAAAACAGTAGCTGGTGGTGCCTGGACCTACAACACCACTTCTGCTGTCACAGTAAAGTCCGCCATCAGAAGACTGAAAGAATTGAAAGACCAGTAGAAGCTCACCTTTTCAGACGTGACTAGCCTATAATAAATGGGTTAATTTATGTAACAAAAAAAAAAAGTAAATAACAGTTTTTTACTAGCCCCAACTTAATGTAGTCAGTGTTAAAAGAGTTAAAGCATAAAGTTAGTTTCCTTTCTATTCAATGCACATTTTCTAGTTGCTAGAAATATTTGGCTATGATAATAGAATCCTTTGTTAGAACTAATTTATTAATGGTGGGAGAAATGGTGTTAAATTCCCTAACTAATAGGAAAGGTAGGCCGGGCGTGGTGGCTCATGCCTGTAATCCTAGCACTCTGGGAGGCCTATGCGGGAGGATCATCTGAGCTCAGGAATTCGAAACCAGCCTGAGCAAGAGTGAGACCCCGTCTCTAATAAAAATAGAAAGAAATTAGCTGGACAACGAAAAATACATAGAAAAAAAAATTAGCCGGGCATGGTGGCACATGCCTGTAGTGCCAGCTACTGGGGAGGCTGAGGCAGGAAGATCACTTGAGCCCAGGAGTTTGAGGCTGCTGTGAGCTAGGCTGACGCCATGGCACTCTCTCTAGCCCGGGCAACAAAGCGAGACTGTCTCAAAAAAAAAAAAAAAAAGAAATGTATCTACTTACTTGAGTTTTAACAGCCAGGCCTCCTTAGGCTATTCAGGTGTGCAAAGATAGGATTATGTTTCTTTTGGGGTTGGGGGGGCAACCCTTATTGATAAATTTCTTAGATTTCTGTGGTAGTTTCTTTCATTAGTTCAAATACAGGTTTAGCTTTCCACGGTTTAGCTTACCTGTGGTCCGAAAATATTAAGTAGAAAATTCCCAGAAATAATACATAAGTTTTAAATTGGGCGCCATTTTGAGTAGCGTGCTAAAATCTTGCTCTGTCCTGTCTGGGATGTGAATCCTTCTTTTGTCCAGCATGTCCATAGATGCTCCCTGCCCATGAGTCACTTAGTAGCCATCCAGCTTATCAGATCTAGATCAGCTGTCACTGTATAGCAGTGCTTGTGTTCGAGTAACCCTTCTTTTACTTAATAGCCCCAAAGGATAGGAGTAGGGATGCTGGCAGTTCAGATATGCCAAAGAGAAGCTGTGAAGTGCTTCCTTTAAGTGAAAAAGGTGAAAGTTCTTCAGTTAATAAGAAATGAAATTGAATGCTAAGGTTGGTGAGATAAACAGTAAGAATGGATTTTCTATTCTTGAAATTGTGAAGAACAAAAAAATTTGTGCTAGTTTTATTGTCATACTTTAAACTGCAAAAATTACAGCCACAGTGAATATATAGGAAAAAATACTGGGTTCAGTACTATCTGTGGTTTCAGGTGTCCACCAGGGGTCTTGGAATATACTCCTGCAGATAAGTTGGGTGCGGGACCACTGTATTTTTCTAACTAAAGTGGGATGTAACTTTTTCATCATGTCCCCCCTCCCCTTAGCATTGGTCCTTGCTCCCTGCAAAAAGCAAGGCCATGGTGCTAGTTAAAAAAACAAAACCTCTTTTAGCTGTTACTGTTTCATGGCTAGGGTTAATTCCCCAGATAGCAGGGCGAGTTCAGGTCCTAGGGAATGTAAAATAAAACATAATTATGTAGTTGACAGTCACTTGGAACATTTTCTAATGGGAGCTTCAAACAATGTAGTATAGTGTGAACTTTTGGCCACATTACAGCCACAAGAAACCTCTGTCTCTGGGAGAAGCTAATTATTGATCTTCCTTTGCTTTTTTATGAGCCAACATATACCATACCCTGTGCTAATCATCCAGTGTGCTCATTCTGGGTTGGAGGATGATCAGGTGTTACAGAGAGACAATAGTGTTGTATATGTTGTGTGCCTAGAACTCTCTCTTCTACCTGCATCATCTCAGGACAGCATTGACCATGAAATAGAGCACACCAGGCAATCCAAAAATGCAAGACACCTAGAAATTACAAGTACTACCCTCCTACATGTAACCCTCCCTCCCACTCACATACAATTTGAACCACGCTTTTTCATTCTTAGTAATATGTTGTTAGCATGTTTTATCATACCGAAACCTCTCTTTCTGCCTTGTTTACTATGCTGCAATTTCTAACCAGTATCCCTTCTCACAACAGTCTTCTAAAAACCTAAATTCACACTGTATCAATCTCTTGACCAAACCTTTCAATACCATAGTACTTGAAATAAAATTCAGAACCCTTATCGTTCATGATTTGCCTTTCTCCCACTCTTCAACCTCATTCTGTGCTGTGCTCTCCCTTGATTTCCTGCCTGGAACCTGGGCTTGTCTTTTACTCAGTTTCAGTTTACCTTGTAACTGTATGGATAGTTCTTCAAAGAAGGACTGCATTGACCAAACAGGATTGTTAGTAAACCCTGCCTGTACTAGTTTTATCCTAAGCACTGTGTTGTCAGTAGTCTGAGTCCCTTTCTTATGTGAGGTCTCAGTAAGATTTGGATTTGTTCGGCATGTTGGTTTCCAGCCATGTTGTTGTTTTAAATTGCATATCCCCCTCTTCTCTAGTCTCGAAGGAGAAACTTTGAAAACAAATCCTTTACCTTCGCCATTTTAATTAATTGTATTATGTAATAGAGCCTTTCTGGAAACTGAGAAAGAAATCTTAGACTCTGAGACATAATATTACTGTGTCACAAACCATATATTCTGTGTTTTGCCATTTAAAGTTATCCTTTTGAAGGAAAGTAAATCTGAGCAGCAAATTTGAGCTGTTGAATTTTATTAGTAAATTTGGAAGTATGAATAAAAGAATAACAATTGTATGCATGATTAATTGCTATAGTATTAATATATTCCTATCACATAATTAGATGAGGAAATTACATAGGCATACTGAGAGCAAACATTTTAAATACATGCCCACATTGATTGCAAAATGCACCTTGATTCCGAGAACATTAAAATATTTAAAATCAAGTAGAGATACAGAACAGTAAGTTGACCTAATAATAAAGTAGTTTGAGAATTTTTAATAACAGCAGCTTCTTTCTTGTGACTTAACCTGTTTTAACACTTCATGGGATTAGTTATCTACTTCTTGGGCAAACTTGTTAATACAAAGGATTGTTAAGTTGAAAGTGGACAAGATTAATAATTAGAGTACCAGAAGTTAATTAATAGCCTGTGTTTACTCTTTTCTCCTTGCCTCGTCCTCCTAATCTCTGGTGCTTTGTCAGCAACCCTCAAGAGGTTAGCCAGTTTCAAGGGAAGTGAATATGAGTTCAAGGATATGTAATTTTGCTCTGTGTGAACATTTTTCGGTTTTAGCTTTATGGTATTTATTCATTAGCTAGCAAAATGAATGAAATCTATTTGGTGGAAATTACAAGCTTTCAACATATATAATCTTCAGGTATGTCTTTTTTTCTTAATTGTCATATAAGTTGCATTTATAGGAATATCAAAACTGCAATTTGAAGCTAGCCTCTTAGGATTTATTTTTATATATGCTGATAGATGCAGATTATCTTGAATTTATCTGATAAAATCATTCAACCTTGTTATTGTCAGCATATAATCTGTCCTAAAGTTTTCCCTTTTACTTTTTCCCTTTTTTGATCTAGAGAGAGAAGGTTCACACCAATATCTTTCACAAGTATTAGGCTTAAGGAAGACAAATAGCCTAAATATGACATTTGGCACATTTGTGATTGTGTCGGTAATTTTTAAAAATATTTAATACTACATTTATTTAATTTTTAAAGTCCTGCCATTGAATCTTCCAGAGAAGATTCTTCAAGCTTAGTTGCTGAACTTCAAGAAAAGCTTCAGGAAGAAAAAGCTAAGTTTCTAGAACAACTTGAAGAGCAAGAAAAAAGAAAGAATGAAGAAATGCAAAATGTTCGAACATCTTTGATTGCTGAACAACAAGTAAGTACTTCTTTCCCCGTTTCATTTGAGATCTGAGGAAGGTAGATGTAAATTAACAAATATTTCTTTGTATAACTGAGGGTTTCTTATATCTTAGATGTGTTTTTCCTTGCATTGACTCTATTAATATTAAATGTCTTCATGATAAAAGCATGTATCTTTAAAGAAATTTTTAGCAGTAATTATATCATTTGACAGCATCTGGTGCTTCAAAATGATATAATTGGAAATAAGAAATTGGGAAATGTGAATTTTCTTTCTGGTTTCTTCACTACCTGTGTTATCTTGGGTAGATCATTTAACCTCTTTAGAACTAAGATTAGTTTTCTATAAAATGATGGTGTTTATTACTACCACATAGATGATTTTAAAATTTAAATTTTTTCTCCCTAAGCCCTAAAAAATTCTCTAAATTGTGTTATCCTAATTTACATGCTGATCAATACAAATTTCTCTTTCTTTCTATAATTTTTACCCATATGTTAGGCTTTTGATAGATTAGGATGGAATACCACTGAACTTCATTAATTTACTAATTCACTGTTGGTCAGTGGTAAGAGGTAGTGGTTGTAAGGAGGGCTCAGATCACCAAGGACTAGGATGCCTTATTAGGGAGCTTGTGCTTCACCTAAAGTGCTGGACAACAGCTAAAGAAAAAAATAAAAGAATGACGTAATTGGATTTACCCTCAATGAAGATTGCCCACTGGAACAGGAGAAAGACTGGAGGAATGCCAGACCCACAGAAGAAGCAATTGGGTGGCTGCTGCTGTTAGCCCAGAGATAATGACCATACCTGTTTCATTTGGATGGATACATTTCTGAAACTGCATGTTATGTTGAGTGTACACATTGTATATTATGTGGTATCTTGTTCCTGAAGTGTTTTGATTAATTAGTTTCGTTTTAGAATTTGAATAAATGTAAATCAGGGAACAGAAAGAAAATAAGGAAGTATAGTTCACAACCCTTATGAACTTTAGATTTTAAGGCCTAAGAAAAGAAGAGGGAGCCTAGAAAAGGCAAATTAGAACAGCCAGAAAAAAGAAGTGTGTCTTTATCAAAGCCAAGAAAGTAAGTGCTCAGGGAGAGAGAGTAGCCAAGAGTTTTAAATAAGAATTATCAATGAAGAGTTCACTAGTGACATCTCTCTTTTTAAGAACCTGAATTTATAGATTCTTTTGTTTGATTCATTCTATATATGATCTTTTCTCTTGCTTTGTCTGTCTTTGTGCTGCTTTATAAGCACATATACAATTTCAGATTTCCAAAATG
Organism: Varecia variegata; assembly: GCA_028533085.1. NCBI lineage: Eukaryota > Metazoa > Chordata > Mammalia > Primates > Lemuridae > Varecia > Varecia variegata. The sequence goes on from CM052438.1 coordinate 87,028,310, forward strand.
AAGTAGGGGAATATAATTAACTGATTGAAACCAAAACTAAAAATTGACAGCTATCTATTTCTTCACATTTTAGTAACTTTTTTAATATTTGTAAAATGAGACTTAAGACAGATAACTTCTAAGGTACCTTCCACTTTTCAATATTGTGTGTATTAGGTCGTGCTTATCTTGTGTGATTTGTACCTAGCTTTATTCAGATGATTTCTGAGTTGGGCCTAGTTCGTTCTTATCTTAACTAGCTGTTTCTTTTTTATTTGTTTGTTTTGTTTTCTTTTTGCTGTTGTTTTGGGGTTTTTTTTTTTTGAGACAGAGTCTTACTTTGTCACCCCAGCTAGAGTGCAGTGGCACCATCATAGCTCACAGCAACCTCAAACTCATAGGCTTAAGCCACCCTCCTGCCTCAGCCTCCCAAGTAGCTGGGACTACAAGCATGGACCATCATGCCCAGCTAATTTTTTCTTATTTTAGTTGCCTGGCTAATTTCTTTCTATTTTTAGTAGAGATGGGGTCTTGCTCTTGCTCAGGCTGGTTGGTCTCCAACTCCTGATGTCAAGCAATCCTCCCACCTCAGCATCCCAGAGTGCTAGGATTACAGGCATGACCCCGTGCCTGGTGTTAACTAGCCCTTTCTAATATATCTATTATAAATTGTGATAATGTTCATAAAAATTCATGTTAAATTGTGGTAATAGCAAAGGTCATGAAAACAAAATGGTTAATGTGCTTCTACAAACGTTTATTAATTTTCTATATATAAATAATATGTATAGAAACAGCTTAATACAAAGCCATATTACAAATGGTCGTTTATGATGGATCTTCCTGTATGCTTTCTGGCTAGAAATTATTTAATTCAGTATTTAATGGATTTATTGAATTTTAATCCAAAATTACCATATTCTTTTCCCATGAAATCTCCCTATTTTTTCCTCATTATTGGCATTATTCATTGATCCAGGGACCATAGAACTCTTAAAATTTTGGAATTAGAAATGCTGGGCAGATAGGAAGAGTCACTTTAGGTCATTTCATCTTTCTTCTCTTGCTCACATTTCAAGAAGCTCTTAATGAAATCTTGTAAGTGAAATTTTTAGCAAATTCAGTAATGTTTATAAAAGAAACTCTGTTTAGTTAAAATTGCCAAATTGTCCCCTGAGATCCATGTAGGCAATTGGATTTATGAGCTTTATAGTAAGAACATTTACAGAAGTTGGGAATAACAAGTCTAGCCAATATAAATCAGAGTTCCAGTAGCCATTGCAAATACCCAAATAAGAAGTAAAAACAGAATACAGTGATTATCTAAAATGCCAGCTGTGGTAGTTGAAATTCGGCTAAAGACAAAAAGAAGATTTCAGAGGCAGGATGATTACTCAAAAAGTCAAGTGTGTAACAGCAGTCTTTAAGTTGTTGATTGTTTTAATTCTTTCTTTGAAATTACAGAATCTCTGACAGTAACTATATGGACATAATGAGAAAATAGAATTTGTTTCTGAAATATTAAATTGCAACCTAAAAAATACAACCTTTACCACAGTACACAGCATATTTAAAAATGTTCATAAATCACACTATATTATCTCCACATACAAATATACCACAGAAAAGAATATTTAAAGTTTATTTTCTTAGCTCTGCCTCCTGAGTATATACACATAATTTAAATAATTATTATTCTGTTGTTCTAGACCAATTTTAATACTGTTTTAACAAGAGAGAAAATGAGGAAAGAAAACATAATAAATGATCTCACTGATAAGTTGAAAAGTACAATGCAGCAACAAGAACGGGATAAAGGTTAGTACCGTTTTGTAATATAATATTTTAATTTTATTTTTACTCATGCAAAATGTTTTTTAATTACATGATGTTTTTTTCAATTTGGGCATCTTTCAGATTTGATAGAGTCACTTTCTGAAGATCGAGCTCGTTTGCTTGAGGAAAAGAAAAAGCTTGAAGAAGAAGTTAGTAAGTTACGAAGTAGCAGTTTTGTCCCTTCACCTTATGTAGCTGCAGCCCCAGAACTTTATGGAGCTTGTGCACCTGAACTCCCAGGTGAAACAGACAGATCAACCATGGAAACAGCAGAGGAGGGACGAGTAGATTCAGCAATGGAGACAAGCATGATGTCTGTACAGTAAGTATGTCTGTCTTCAACTCTGTTATTTGAGGCTTTTAAGCCACTACTGCAGTTCTGTAAGTTATAAAGCTCTGAAGAGCAGAAATATTTTTAACATTACTGGTTCTCCATAGCCCATATATCTGAAAGTTGAGCTTTTTTAATTATTTGAGTTGTAAAGGTGAGAAATAATTTTAACATTACCAAATGAATCATTTTGGGATGTTTTGGTACTACACATAGTATGTGTAACAAATTTTCCTAGGCTGTCAGGATAAGGATCACCACAGTAGTGTTGAGCAATTCTTATTTACAAGAAATGTTTAAGTTTGGGGGGTCCATTACCTAGGAGGAAAATGACTATATTCATTTGGGAGGGAGTGTGCTTGGTGGAGAAAGGCAGGGGAGCTTTTTTGAAAAATAAAATGTATTTAGGTTTCTATCTAATTCAAAGGAACATACGAGAAACTGATTACTTTTAAGTTTGGAAAGGTATAAGCCTTCAGAATATATATTAAAAATAAAGAAAATAGAACAAATTAAGTATGATTCAAAAACCCAAGGTATAAACATATCAAGATGTCATGGTTATTAGAAAACATAAATGCCAGATATAGGTCCAGACATATGTGAAAAAGTAAACCAACTTGTCAAAACAAAATCTCTCAGGAAAAAAAAAAAAAATACATCCAACTGCATTCTATGTATAGGGAAGGTGGCACCTAAAGCAAAATGATATAGAAAGTTTGTTATAATGTGATTGACAAAAATATATAAGGCAAATAACAGGGAAAAATATATAAGCAATTAAAAGCAAAAAGCTTTATAAAGTTAGAGGAAATTCCATATTTAGAAAGGGCCCAGTTCACCAGAAAATGAGGAGTTGTTAACTGGTAGGTACTTTAAAATGTGACTATGATTAACTGTATATGCATCAAAAATGGATTAAAACCAGAATGAAAGCTTTTGAGACCCACAGAGTAGGATACCTGTGTCTCACAGAAAACAGTGAAGTAAAAATAAATAAAGCAATGGAGAAAATAATGCAACTGTAATCTAATAGAACTGTTAAGAAAATCAACTATATACCAAATTACCAAGGAAGTTTCAAAATTCCAAATAATAATATTAACAACAAAAATAGGAGGCCATATGTCTGGAAATGTGAATACCTGTATATAGACATGAATATATAAGTATTGCTACCTATATAGAGATACTTAGGGTTTCTTTTTAAAGTTTTATTTTCTTTTTAATCGACACATAATTATACATGTTTATGGGATACAGTGTAGTGTGTAGATATATGTACACATTGTTTTAGTGATCAAATCAGGATAGTTAGCAAACCCATCACCTAAAACATTTATAATTTCTTTGTGGTGAAAATATTTAAAATCCTCTCTTCTGGCTATGTTGAGATATACGATACATTATCGTTAACTATAGTTAGTAACCTACTGTGCAATAGAACACCAGAACTTACTCTTCCTATCTAATTATAACTTTGTACCTGTTGACCAATCTCTCCTCATCCCCACTTCTTCCTACCCACTCCAGTCTCTGGTAACCTCTATTCTACTCTCCACTTCTGTGAGATGAGCTTTTTTAGATTCCACATGTGAGTGATACCATAAATAGATTTTGATATAAAAATGGGAATTGAGTTATTCAGAACTAAATAAAAGTATCAAAAACAGATATAACCTAGATAGTACTGAGAGAACTATATAGCCTCAGGTACATTTCTGTAAAAATGAAGTAAAAGTAAATGAGCCACAATAAAAGTAAAGCTATTTAGTAGATATTTAAATAAATAGAAGATACAAATAAATATGTGGAATGAAAAGAGGGACATAACCACAGACACAGTTTTGAAAATTACAGAGAATATAAATTAATGTTACTTGTGGATTATATATACAAAGAATGCTAAAGACAGTTTTAGCACATCAGATGCCATGATGTTTTAAAATGTAGTCATCATAACCCAATGGAGTATTTCACGAATGCCAAAGTAATAACTAAACAATAGAATATCTCTCAATATAACTATATTCACTGGTTACTTGAGAAGGATTATATAATCATCTCAATAGAGGCAGAAATGCCAATTGATAAAATTCAGGGCCCATTCATTGAGAATAATAATTTTTAAAAAAAATTAGCAAACTAGGAATACATCGGAGCTTCTCTTTGAGTAGTATGTATGAGGGACTTAACAAACATTACGTTTAATGTTGAAACATTTAGAAGTATTTTCTGTAAATTTAGGAAGAACCTAAGAATTCAAGCTGCCACCATAGCTATTCAGCAAGACAATAATAAATAAACAATAAAAACTGGAAAAGATTGTCTGAACTGCCATCATTTCAGGATAGTATCCTGTTCAAACCACAAAGACCTAAAGAAATACTAGAACTAGTAGAGAACATTGGATTGTAGGTCATAGACATATCCAAAAAGGAGTAGTTTGTGTATTTACCAACCAAAAGCTGATTTGAATATGCATAAAAGATCCCAATAAAAATTTAAAGGAATAATTTGTTAGTAATAAATTTAACAAAAATGAGACAGACGTCGAGAAAACTGTAAAATTTTATGAGGGATATGAAGAGACCTGAAAGTTATACATGGAAAAATGGATAGAAATACAGTATTATAAAGAGATTGTTTTTCTCCTCTGATTTATTCAGTTACTTAATCTATACCCAATTAAAATCCTAACAGACTATGTTAGGTAAAAATTGATGTTTTATGCTAAAATTTATATAGAAAAAAAGGTACAAAAGTAGATGGTAATATTTCTAAATAAAAATCAGAGAGTGGGCCGGGCGCGGTGGCTCACGCCTGTAATCCTAGCACTCTGGGAGGCCGAGGCGGGCAGATTGTTTGAGCTCAGGAGTTCGAGACCAGCCTGAGCAAGAGCGAGACCCTGTCTCTACTAAATATAGAAAGAAATGATCTGGCCAACTAAAAATATATAGAAAAAATTAGCCGGGCATGGTGGCAAATGCCTGTAGTCCCAGCTACTCGGGAGGCTGAGGCAGAAGGATTGCTTAAGCCCAGGAGTTTGAGGTTGCTGTGAGCTAGGCTGACGCCATGGCACTCACTCTAGCCCGGGCAATAAAGCGAGACTCTGTCTCAAAAAAAAAATAAATAAATAAAAATAAATCAGAGAGTGGAGGTTTGTCCTGCTAGATGTTAAGTACAGTTTAAAACTACATATATAATATTTAATTTAATACATTGTTAATATAGCCACAGTCAAATAGATTAATAGAATTGGTAATCATGAAACAAATCGATGCATGTATGGAAATCTACATATGGCATTTTAAATCAGTTTGGTAAAGGATAGACTCCTGAGAATGGAACATTAGAGTAATTGGTAATCTGTTGGTGGAAGGTAAACCCATATTTTATAATTATACACAAAAATGATACATATAGTAAAGACTGAATTTTTTTTTAACTTAAAGAATTTTTTAAAGAAAATACAAGAGTACTTTGAAATCAGGATAGGAAAGCAGTTGAAAAAGAATAATAAATGTTGTTGCATTTAAAACTTTAATACACCATAGACAGCAAAAGACTGGTGGTTAATATTTTTAACAAATAAAAGATAAAAGAACCTCAAACTTTGAAATAATTAATGCCAATGCTTCACAGTCTATACCAAAATATTAATAGAAGAGAACTCCTCCCAACTCATTTTATGAGGCCACTATTATACGCTAATGCCAAATCAGACAAATACATCACAAAAAAACAGATAGCTTTTCTAACTATGGACACAAATCTTAACAAAATACTAATAAACTAAATCTAGTAACATACAGAAGAAATTCCATTTGGCTTAATTTTAGGAATGCAAGTTTGGTTTAACATCTGAAAATCAATTTATGTAATGCACCATATCAATAGAATAAAAGGACCAAAAAAACATGATCATCTCAATAGATGAACAAAAAGCATTTGACAAAATTCAACAGCTTTTTATGAAGAAAACACTCAAAAAATTGAGAATTGAAGGGGACTTCCTTGACCTAATAAAAGCCATTTGTGAAAACCCACAACTGATATCATGCTCAGTGGTGAAAGACTGAATCCTTTTCCCCTAAAATCAAGACAGAGATAGCCAGCTTTTGCCACTGGCACTCAACATTGTACTTGGAAGTTCTAGCAAGGGCAGTTTGGAAAGAAAAAGAAATTAAAGGCATCCAGATTGGAAAGGAAGAACCAAAACTCCTTGCATGTATGACATGATCTTATATATAGAAAGTCCTAAGGATTCTACTAAAGAACTATTGTAACTAACGAACTATTTCAATAAGGTTGCAGGATACAAGCTCAGTGTATAAAAATTTGTCAAGATGGGCGCACTAACACGTATCAATAGTCCCAGCTACTTTGGAGGCAGAGGCAGGAGAATCTCTTGTGCCGAGGAGTTTGAGGTTGCAGTGAGAGCTATGATAATGCCACTGCACTCTAACCTGGCCAACATAGCAAGACCGTGTCTCAAAAAAGAAAAAAAAATCCAGAAATAAGCCCTTATATTTATGGTCATTGAACCCTTGCATTATGGTCAAGGATGCTGAGATAATTCAGTGGGAGAAATAGCCTTTTTAACAAATGGTGCTGGGATAGGATAGCTGGATATGCACAGACAAAAGAATTAAGTTGGACCCTTTGCTTACCATTCATACAAGCTAACCTAAAATAGATCATAGGCTTAAATGTAAAAGCTTGGAAATACTCTTAATAGGAGTAAGTCTTCATGATCTGACATTGAGCAAAGCCTCTTCCTAAAGAATTAACATTTACAAGAAGACACAATTCCTGCCTTGGGTCAGGTTGCTTAAAATATAATTGGGGAACCAGGCTGGGCAACCCTGTCTCCACCAAAAAAAATTTGTGTGTGTGTGTGTATAAAATTGGGGGATTATAGCTGTAGAAAAATTTAAAAACCAAAACAATATTACTTTACTTTTTTTTATTTTAGGGCATTGTTTTCTTTTCTAATTATTTTTAGCGTGATAGGCAAATTCATATCTGGCACAGTGACTAATAAGTACATTGTAGCCACTTAGTAAATATCTGTGGAAATCTTTATGAAGCCACTCAAGAACTACAACTTTATCGGTAACATGGATTTACTAATGCATAGGAAGAAAAGTGGTTCTTAATGCTTGGGGAAAAATAGGGAATCTAAAGACGTTATCCCTAGATAAGTGCATATGCAAAATTTGGCTTATCATTTCAGAAGGTTTATAGGTGTAGGTCTCCTACAAAGAATATACAACATTGAAATTATGTCCTTACTTAAATAGACTGCTTTTGAAAATTTACTACAAACACTTAAATTATTAAAGTGATCTGTATCAGTATTTAAATTTCCAAAATCTTATTGAAGAATGTTAAGTTTAGAATTTTAAAAGACTGAGGCCGGGCGCGGTGGCTCACGCCTGTAATCCTAGCACTCTGGGAGGCCGAGGCGGGTGGATCGCTCAGAAGTTCGAGACCAGCCTGAGAAAGAGCGAGACCTCGTCTCTACTAAAAATAGAAAGAAATTATCTGGCCAACTAAAAATATATGTAGAAAAAATTAGCCGGGCATGGTGGCGCATGCCTGTAGTCCCAGCTACCCTGGAGGCTGAGGCAGTAGGATTGCTTGAGCCCAGGAGTTTGAGGTTGCTGTGAGCTAGGCTGACGCCACGGCACTCACTCTAGCCCGGGCAACAGAGTGAGACTCTGTCTCAAAAAAAAAAAAAAAAAAAAAAAGAGAGAAAAAGAATTTTAAAAGACTGAAATTAAAATAAATCACTCTGTCACTTTTAGAGAAAATATCCATATGCTGTCTGAAGAAAAACAGAGGATAATGCTGTTAGAACGAGTAAGTAAATTCTCTTCTTGAAGTATCATGTTTAATATGTTCACTTTGGGTATACAGTTAAGTAAACTTTATTCTGAAAACCATTCAATAAACTATCTCTACTTGTTTACAAGTTAAATCTTCCTTTATGGTTAACTTATTTTTATGGTTAATGTTTTGAGAAGTCCTGTCTTTTTGTAATCCTAGTAGCAGCGGTATTTCAGACCTCTCATTTGTCATAACTTCCCAATGAATCAAGTCTGTATCAGAGGAAAAGGTTGGTAGTTTTAATAAAATAAATATATAAAATAATGTTTTTTCAATAACAGTTCAGAATTTAGCAAAATAAAACAAATATGAAATTTATATATTTATTTCAAAAACAAAGTATTAAATATTTTTTACAAATAGAAATAGAATAATGTAGAAAAGAGTTAAGTTTTTAATGAAGATTAATTGAAATGAACAAGAAAAAATGGGCAATAATGGTCTTTACTCTAGTTGTACTTGAGAGTTTTATACACATTTGGCAAATCATCATTCATAGATAAGTTTTTCTTTTTTACACCTTTAAGATTTTCCACAAATGTCTTCTACTCTTAAGATCTTAATTGATAAAAATCCAGTGTCAGAATTGTACAGCTTAGCTCAAATATAGCATATGTTCTTTTGTTATTAAAGGGTTATATGATTGCCTACCTCAGAGTAACCTGAAATATATGTTCTAAATCAGATTTCTTTTCTTAGGTGAGACCTACTAACAAAGTGTTTGAGGATAGGTCTCTAATATTTACTGCATATTTACAAATCCACAGGTGTTTTCTAATGCATATTAAAGTTTGACATCCCTAGGCTTAGGTAAATGTATATAAAATTGTTCTGGTTCTCATTTAAACCAGTAAATAATTTAAAAAGTTGGAATAGATTCACAGAAAGTAATATCCCCATTAACCTTTCGTACTACCAGAACTGAACAATACTTTGACAATGAGACCTTTGTAACAATCATTATGTTTACATTTATTTGAGTAGGTATAAGGATAAATTGCGGGTCTGTTTTTTTCCACTTGCAGACACTGCAGTTGAAAGAAGAAGAAAATAAACGGTTAAATCAAAGACTGGTAAGGTTTTTTTCTTGATAAATTGATCTTATTATTTTAAAATTATTTGCCTTATATTTCATTATGAAAATGGACTATCAGAAGGATGCATGCTTTGATTAATTTATTTATAGTAGTTTTATTTGTATAGTTTTGTGTTAATCACTTTATACTGTTGATTTTAGAGTGCTGAAGTGAGATCAGAGTTTTCTCCTGTGACTGTAGATTCAGGCTTTTTTCTTAGCATGAAAATAAATATATCTTGGTGAGACTTAAGTCTGTAAATCTGGCCAGGTGTGGTGGCTCACACTTGTAATCTTAGCACTTCGGGAGGCCAAGGATGGTTTGAGGCTGGGAGTTTGAGACTAGCCTGGGCAATATAGCAATACCTGGTCCCTACAAAAAATAAAAAAAATTAGCCAGATGCAGTGGTGCAAGCCTGTAGTCCTAGCTACTCAGGAGGCAGAGGTAGAAGGATCGTTTGAGCCCCAGAGTGCCCGGCAGCAGTGAGCTGTGATCATGCCACTGCATTCCAGCCTGGGGCAACAAAACAGGACTTGTTTCACCAAAAAAAAAAGACTATAGATATGACCAAATGAACTACCATACTAAGATACTTTTTTTAAAAATCAACAAAATCAATAGAGTACTTTCTGCTTATTAATAAAACTATTAACTTCTTAGGATTCCATGATTACATGTCTTTGTAATCTCAGTTATGATTCTTAATCCAGTCAGTACATTAATAATTAGAGCTAGGCCTCATAAGCCTTTTGCAGATTAACATGTATCACAAGTGTGCATAATTTTGTACATTATATCCTGTTGTGAATTCTATCTTTTCTTTAAGTGAAGGTGTCTAAAAGGCAAGAGACTCTGTGGTCTTCAAAATTACGTTTGCTTTACTCTAACCTGTGAATTTAACACATTACTTAAGCAGCTTATTTTACAGGCAATCATTTATGTTTTAATAAAGCAATTATGTCAGTTTTCAAATTCTAATAATTATAGTTGGTAAGGAAATACAAACAGATTAAGACTTATATTCGGTACTTTTAAAAAAATTGAGAAACTTTTCAGAATTGAGTGTTTTAAAAATAAAATACCTTGTAGTGAAACATCTGCTTTCTTTCTTCTACCTTAACTTGAACAGCAAAAATTTCATATTCGGTAATGATTGAACTTTCAATTTTTGATTTTTCAAAAAGACTTAACAGAAGAATTGCCCATCCCAGACATCATTCAACATGTGTTTTATGTATTGTCCGCAATAGAATATAAGCTCCGTTTAGCAGAGATTTTAATCTTTTTGGTGACTGCTGTGTTCCTAACATGTAAAATAGTAACATATACTATAGATGCTTGACAAACGTTTATGAATAAATGAATATTGCATTTCATACCCAGAGAACACCACACTTAGATCCAGAGGAGTATCTAAATATAAATTACACTTTCACATAGATTTACAACTATATTCACATAATTTTTGTTCCTGTCTAAATCCTCACTTATAATAAAAATATGAAAAACTTAAGCTTTTAATAAATCTAAAAATTAAATATGGTCATAAAATGGATGGTTTGTTTGTCTTATCTTCGCTTGCAAGATATAGTTCATTTGGATGATTTTAATAAATTGTTAGACAGTTTTCGGCCTTTCTAGTTATTATTTGTTGTTGTTTTCCTTCTCTTTCTTTTTTTAAACACCTATCAAACACCATTGTACCAAATAGGGTTCAGAAGGAAATGGAGGAAATTCAGAGCATCAAAATTAGATTTAATAAACGAAACAAAAAGAAATCCACTTTTGTCCTTAGTTTGTGCAACCACACATTGAGCTCACTTTGCTTGGGAAGGATAGGCATTCTTACCATCCTTTTAGGCCCCAAACCTTGGAACCCAGGCCCCAGGTATTATGAGATGCTGTGAAACAAAGATTGAAGCCTGTTTGAAGAGTGGAGCAGTCCAAGCTGAGCAAGAGCTACACCAAATCAGTGAGCAAATACCATTCCATTGTGCTTATCATCAGGAGAGGAAGTGGGTGGCTATCACTTCTTTCTTTGTTTAGTGATCAGAATAGTGGTTTTGTACACTGAGGCATCTCAGGAGTTACCTTAAAGATGAAAGAGAAGGGACTTTCTTCTCAACCCTCAGAACATCATGCTCTTACAACCGCATTTCAACCAGAGTAGTATTTTTTGTCTTTTCTATTTAGATATTGGACTAAGATTTTTTTAAGGGTCCGTTTTGGTTTGTTTTGTTGTTCCAAAAGGAAAAATTTTAAAAACAGTGTGCTAGAAATTTCAAACTCTTCTCTAAAATTTCCAAATTTCAAATTCTTCTTGAACAATTTTTCCCTCTGATATTTTAAGATTACATATGTAATATCAATAAAATGTAATTCTAAAATCAGTTTTCAATCCAACCAAATTTGATAAAATAACATAAGTTAAAATATAGGTAAATTTGTCTAATGATGTTAATTGTTGAAGTAAAGGATTTATAATAATGAACAAACACTACATTAGTTTGGACCTTTCACAACTGGGGCACAGGCTTGAGTGAGTGTAACACTGAAGGAAATTTTTGCAATTAAGTACCTAGTAAGTAGATGTATGTGGTGCTCACATTGTAAAAGGTTCATAAACTGTTCTTTTGTTTTATTTTTTTTTAAGATGTCTCAGAGTATGTCTTCGGTATCTTCAAGGCATTCTGAAAAGATAGCTATTAGAGAGTAAGTATTTTAATTTGGGTTTTTCTTTTTTTCTGTGAAAAAAATTTGCTGAATTGTGTTGTTAATAGTGTATTTCAGTGGCAGTAATCCTTCAGGGCTCGGTTTACTGAGCTGAGTGTTTTGTACTCAGTGTAGTAAAAGGTTTTTATTGGAAGACAAGGTTTTTCAAAATTGTTATCTTGGAAATATTAAGATTGCATTTCAAAACATTCCTACTATAGCTTTACAATTCATATAAATGTTCTTGAAGCCTCTTTAACTCTAGTTGATTTTCAGTTTGCCACCTCTTTTAAATACCATTTATCTCCTTCGCCTTTTTCATTTTATATTGGAGAGTCTTGATTTGTTTTTAAGTTGCAGTATTTCCTCATTTTTATTTTTCAGATTTCATTTTATTGATGTTACAAGTAAATAATACACTATGAAACTTACCAGTTGAATAGTTTAGTAGTCAATTTTCCTAGACCAGATTACCCCATAGTAATTTTTCTTTGGTTTGGGTTATTTGAAAGGAGATCTGGAGTAATAAAAGCATTGTTAGCAACTCATGAATAGTGTTCAGTTTTTTATACCTGACAGGAAAGTTGTGGAAATTAAAGACCTTTAATATTATTTCTAAATTTGTTGACCAAATTTTTGGTTGTCAGATATCTGTGGTTCTGACCTTTCACATCTCATTAAAATTTGATCTTCAGTGATTTGAAAGGGCTGAGTGGTATCTGTCTTTACCAGCTGTATGTCACATCAGTGGGAAGTTCGTTTATGGCCTTTAGAAGATTAAAGAGAGATGAGTGTAAAAAAAAAAACTGCCTCAGAGAGGCCCCATCTCCCCCTTTTACAGTATTAGCTTTTGGTCTTGGAGCCAAAACAGTGCCTGCCACATTGTTGTTAGGTAGACAGTAAGCATTTGTAGGATAATCAATTAATGCATAAAAGGCTGTTGTACTTAAAAGCCTCCCCAGCTGATTTTGATGATTAGGTGTAGGACCTGCTAAATTAAATGATCTTGACAGCTAAGAAATCTGAGACTAATTTTCAAGGCCTATTGATGTTTGAACAATAGTTCTAAGAAGGCTTTAAAGAGACAGACACCACTTAGGTATGTGGGCAGTTGCACCTACTTCTTTCTTTCCTTGTTCCCTTCTTTCTTTCCTTGTTCCCTTCTTTCTGGCCTACACCCTAGGCCAGTGACATCCATTGACTTGTTTAGACCTAATTAAGTACCTGGCTTATGGACCTAGTTCAATTGCTTTTTCTTTAAAATTGAAGAGCACTACACTTGGAAGCTGGAGCAACAGGATCTAGTTCTTTCTTTGACACTGTCTGAATTTATGTTTTGTAGTGGCAAATGAGAGATTAGGAAAAAATCTTTCTGTGACTGGATGAACTATAATGAGTGATTTTTCTGTCCCTCATCCAAGCAATTTTTTGTATTTCTTTTTTTTAGCATTAGATAATGGAAGCTTTATTAAGGAAACTTCAGATTTTTGACAGTTGGTGGTATTATCTTTTACACATTTTTGTATGACCAGCAGTCCCATTAGGAGCTGGGCAAAGTACTAAAAGAGTACCATGTAAATGTGAAATTTAATATTGCGTTAATAATTTAATACGTAGTTGAGCGTTGTAGAATATATATTTAAGTTTTCAGCATGGGGGAGTGATAGTAACGCTCCCTGGGTCAGTAAAATTACATTTCTTTGTTCAGTTTTCAGGTGGGAGATTTGGTGCTCATCATCCTAGATGAACGCCACGACAATTATGTCTTATTTACTGTTAGTCCTACTTTATATTTTCTGCATTCAGAGTCTTTGCCTGCCCTGGATCTCAAACCAGGTGAGGGTGGTAAGTGTCATTCTATAACTAAAATATTAAAACCGGAGTAGAGGAAATATATTAAAAATGTTTTTTCCCTGCTGTCTAATTATATCAGAATTAAGTCACTAAGGGGGAGCCTTGCTTAATCTGTTTTTTTATAAAATTTGCATTATCCAGATTATTTTCATGGGTTCTATTGACACTTCAGAATTAGAGTAGCTTATACAGTGAATCAATTGATCAGAATATGTGATGATTCAGACATCTCATACCCTAGCAATTACAGAATTATACTGTCAAAATTCTCATGTGCAACCTGTTCAAACCTAATACACATTTATTTGTTTGTAAAGGCATTACCATTTTTTGACCAAAAAATTAGTTTTCTTAAATTATAAAATATTTTTTCTATCCTATTTGTCATCCTGTAGTTCCTACCTTATTTTTCATTATACTGGTCAACACTTTTTTTTTTTTTGGTAAGACAATAAGCTTTGTTAATATATACTAAGTAACAGTGTCTGTTATCTATTTGATATTTAAAGAACTCAAAAAGAATAAAATAGATATTGTGGTATACTTAACCTAAGTAGAATTATTTAAAAAGAAAAAACAAAAATATTTCCATTTAGATTGATGTTTCTAATGGAATGACTTGTGAGCAGAGTTAAATACCTATTCTTGACCTAGGCCAGTGTCCCAAGACAATTTCATCATGGCTATTTCTGGTGGGCTATTTAATATCTATAATACGATAGTCATGTAACCATGAAAAATAAGGTAACCTTATAATTTACTATTTTTACTCAGTATTTTTTTTTTTACCTTGAAAATAATGAACTGGACGTTTTCTTTTGGGTTTTTTTTGCAGGTTTTTTTCTTTTTCATTTGTTTAAACTTTTTATTTGAAAATGATTTTTAAACTTTGAAAAAAGTTAGAAAAATTAATATAGTACAAAGAAAACCTATAAACCTTTAACCAGCTTCACTTGTTATTAAAATTTTGCCCTATTTGTATCATTTGTATATGTGCATATATTTAGACAAATACATAATACCTCAGACTCCTGGTCTCAAGTCATCCTTCCACTTTGGCCTCCTAAAGCGTTGGGATTAAAGGCATGAGCTGCCTTGCCCAGCCTATTGTTACCATTTTAAAGGCTCTCCCAAATCTTGCAGAAAAGAATTTATTTAACAATCTTACTTAACCATAAATAACCCTCCTTTTTTCCCTTTGAAAAATACATAACAGGATGGCGTCATGCTTTTCCTGTGTTGTCACCCTGGGAGGCTGTGGATTACTGGAGTGTTTTTGTGCCTGTGATAGTGGGACACATTGCTCCTGGCATAATGCAAGCATTTTTTTTTTTGGATGATTCTTTTTAGACATTATGAACTGGCTGTGAAGTGCTATTTTACTCTTCAGTATATTTTTCATATTCTGTTGTCTAGGAGCTTTTGTCTTTCTGTCGCATGACAGTATCCTTAAGGTTCATTTCTGATGATTTATTCAGGATATCTTTCGTGTATATCTTCCCAAATTATTTTTATGGAATAAAAATCAGTTATATCTTCTGTTGGGAATCTCAAAGGCTTTAGCCTAAGCAGAATACAGAGGGTCTCCCTGACTTACAATGATTTGCTCAAGCAGTCCTCTCACATCAGCCTCCCGATTGGCTGGGACTGAAGATGTGTGCCACCATGCCCAGGTTTTTTTTGTTTTTCTTTTTTTAATTTTTTAGACACAGAGTCTCACTTTGTTGCACAGCCTGGTATTGAACTCTCAGCGTCAAGTGATCCTCCCACCTTGGGCTCTCAAAGTGCTGGGATTACAGGCATGAGCCACTGCGCCTGGCCTGGCCTGGCCTGGCTGAATACTTTTGAAATCAACTTCAATATGGCAGCTTCTCTTCTGATGAATTTAAAAAGAGAATGAATGTTTACCCCTTTAGCCTGTCACACTTTGGCTTTAGGAAGACTGGCCTTCTCGTCCCACATGTCTTCTCCCACGTTTCCATCTTCCCTTCACACAAGTACTACCCTTCTAGACCTTCTAGACTTTCTTTGATTCTTATCCCTTCTTAGTTAATTTACCAACTGTGTATACACTGCCATGCCAGGCACTGTGGCATACAGATGTGGGAAAGTGCAGTTCCTGCCCTTGAAGATTTATGTTGAAAGCACTGCCCCTCAAAAATCATTGCTTTGCTTTTAACCTAACAAATACATTTTTTCTGCTTTCAAAAGTAGAATTGATCATCTTTGTTAGTTCTTTCAGTAGATGGCACTGTTGAGTTAGCCTAGAATTCCTAAATTTATTTGTTCATGATTTGTACTTAGATTATTAGTATTTCCTGAACTATGTTAGCTCTGTGATTTGACATACCGTGTATATTTAGTTAATGAGTAGTAAAAGCCATCCACATATTACTGGTTGAAAGTAACATGAATTCAGTGTCATTTTATAAATTGAAATTCAGTGATATCAGCAGTTTTTAAAAGTTTTACATATTCTTTCACTCATGAAAACTTCATTAGTATGTTTTCATTCTGACAGTTATATTTTCATTAATAATTATAACCTTACTTACAAAAAGAAATTAACTACTTGATTCATTAGCTTCAGGTGCAACTAGAAGACCCTGGGTACTTGGAAAAGTGATGGAAAAGGAATATTGTCAAGCCAAAAAGGTAAAAACTACATCATGTGATATAAGCCTATGAATTATAAAGAAGATTTTCATACTGTTTATATAGAAATCTTTGTCTTTGGCCTTCTAAGTATTTATGTTGTCTTTAAATAGTAGAGGAAGTTTGCCAGGAATCCATCAACCTATATAGAAAAAGTACTACCCAGTTTTCTTTTCTATAACTGTGAAGTTACCAGGGTAACTTAAGTCTAAAAAATGAACCCTGCATAACTGATGACAAAAAGTGAATTCTATTTGTAGGTAGAGTTATGATTTCTTATTTTTTTATACTACCCTGATTGAAGAAAGATAGCATGACATGTTTGGCTTAAAAATGGACATGATTGTAATATGAACAACATCATTGCTATAGAATCAATGAAATCTACTGAACATTCTTCCTGACTCACTGTAATTTGGGGCCTCAGGATACAAAATACTAATAGAACTTGAACTGTATAGTATTGAGTTTTCTTGGTACTTATGGCTTGCTTTGTATTATGTTCTTTAGCAGTGGCTACCGAATTTGTCTTCCATCAATATTAGTTGCTTTGTGTTCTCAGGTGGTGAGGATTGGATCCTGTGTAGTTTGAAAGACTTTACCACACCAACTCT
Source organism: Varecia variegata (assembly GCA_028533085.1). NCBI lineage: Eukaryota > Metazoa > Chordata > Mammalia > Primates > Lemuridae > Varecia > Varecia variegata. The sequence continues at coordinate 87,045,262 of CM052438.1, forward strand.
CCCCACCCCAAATAATTCTAGCAATGAGTAGTATGATAGGAGGGTATCTATGTGATTTGGTTTAAACATTCAAATGATTCCCTTTTTTCTTTCCCTCTTAGGCACAAAACAGATTTAAAGTTCCTTTGGGGACAAAGTTTTACAGAGTGAAAGCCGTGTCATGGAATAAGAAAGTATAACTTCTCAAGAAATTAACATGTTTTATGACATTTTTCTGACTTATCTTACACTGCTCATTCATCACTCCAAAAACAGCAGGCCGTCTTTTTGTGCAAAAGTCAGTGTGACAATATACTTCATTGGTGTACTTCATTTATTTTTTAACTGGCTACATTTTAGGGATAATAAATTCATCAGAACCCTTGGCTGAATTGAAATGGTTTTGGTTTTGTTTTTTTTTTTTACCCAGACAACTCTAGAATTGTGGACCAAACTAGTTCATTTTCTCAAAGGGCATACCTTGTGCATTGTGGCCTATGATTAGCCATATTAATTGCCTGTTAAATATACATTAGCTTGAACTTAGATGTTAAATGTTAGTTATTATTACCAGCATTTGTCCTTTTGTGAAACCAGTATCAGAATACTTGCACTCTTTAACACATTCTTTATAAAAATGTATAAATTCTTCAAAACTATTTAAAGAGGAGTGTTATTGCATGCAGATAATCATAATTTTGAGTTTGCCTCAGTAGATTACTAGAGCAAATTGTTTCATTTATTTTTTTAAATGCCCTTTGATATCTTAAAAAAAAAGGAACTGTAATTTGATTGGCTGATTTTAAGATCAGCCATAAATAATCAGCAGTCTTCAAAAGCACTTTCAATGGATTGGTCATCTGGGTTCGAAAGGGAAGAGTCTGTGCCATTGACTGTTTCAAATGCAGCACTCAAATCTTCCCATCATCTTTATGACTTTTTAGAATAATCATATTGATGAAATCGTAATTCATGGTTGAGTTTCAGAAAAAAAGATATTCATTGTACATTAACCATTTAGAGGTCATTTAAGTAACAAAATATTGTATTGTAAAAGACCTATACAATTTTAAAACAATAAAGATTCCAACCTGTAAATGTGTGTGCCTTTTAAAGAAGGATACATTTTTAATATATTTGAGTGATTGCTGGGAAGTGTGAAAAAATTGTTCTGTACCATATCAAAGAGAAAAACATGTTTATTACAAAAATGTTCTTTAACTATATACTATGTAACAGGGTAAAACAGTGTTATGTAGAATAGAATTGTGTAAACTAGAACTTTAGAGAGGTTGCCATTGAGTAAAAGTATTTAAATGGGTTAGTTAAGTTGGATGAGACTTGTTTCAGGTTTGTTGCTAGCAAACAATAATAAAATGATTCTTTTTCAGAAAATATTTAATTTCTTCATAAAAATAAGTTAAATATTTTTTTAAATATGTATATCTAATAGTATAAAAATGGAATAAACATCATAGTGTATAGAAAACTGAATTTGACAACATTAATGAATAAATGAACAAATGATTTCACACGTTTCTATTCAGTCCTTCCATGACATCTTTATGCAAAGAATACCAAAGCAATAAGTTACTTTATATAGAGAGTGGTTTTGTTAAGCAGACTTGGTTGGGTCTAACTGAATTTGCCAGGTAGCCCATTTTGACTTCATTGATGCCCTTCAAATTTAATATGTGGTCATTGTGCTCTAGAGTTATAGTGAGCTGTGACACCTGACATCATATGCATCATCTCATTAATGTTGCTGTTGTATGTTGTTGCTTGTAGCTTTGTTTATATCCTATTTTTATACTGCTGCCAGTACTGATTCACATGTATCTTTATAAAACAAAAACCAAATAATTTTCTTAGTTAAAAAGGAGAAAAATGAAAGTTGGAAATCTAAACTCATCAGATGAGTTCTTTGCTTTGGGTAATCAAAGATAGTATACCATGAGCTTTGGCATCAGAATAACTTGCAGTTCTGGATTTGACAGAAGCCACAATTCAGACTCTAATAGAAATACAGCTTTCTTTATTACATGAATGAGTATTTAAATCACATTTTACTGCAAGTAAACTTTTATTTTTAGAGATAGGGTCTCGTTCTGTTGCCCAGGCTAGATGGAGTCCAGTGGCAGGATCATAGCTCAGTGCAGCCTCAAACTCTGGGGGGCTCAAGTGATCCTCCCACTTTTAAGCCTCCTGAGAAGCAAGGGCTGTAGGCACATGCCACCATGCCCAGCTGATTTTTTCTTTTTTGGGAGAGGCAGGGTTTTACTATGTTGTTTGGGCTTATTTCGAACTTCTGGCCTGGCTGGCCTCCCAAAGTGCTGAGATTACAGGCACGAGCCACTGTGTCCAGCCTACAAATAAATTTTAAATACACATGAGTTATATAGGTTTGTTTTGTAAAAGGTAACGATATACTAAGAACAGAATAAGCAGAAAAAATCATATAGACGGTCATTGATTTAAAAATTATGAAGGTGCAAAACATGCACTTTGTTTCAAAATAATAATATACTTCAAGATCCTTGTCCTATTTCCTAATTTTGCCACCTAGAGGCAGCTACTTTATTAGCCATTTTTAGATGGCTACATTATATGACTATACTGATGATTCTTGATAAATCAATTTGTATTTTTATTTACTTTCTCATGTGATAGGAAGATTTATTTCTTTATAAACTTACTCGCCGCTTCCCTCTTTTCTACGTAACATATTACTTTCGAGTATCTCATTAGGACTTGCATTATAACAATTCATTATTTTCTCGTGAGCCAAGTCCTGAACTATGATTACATTTCTTGTACGGCCCATGAATTTTGTTTGAAGAGCTTGTGTTTTTTTTTTTTTTCTTGTGCTATTATCTCATAATTATAGCTTTAATATTTTCATGTGTTGCTTTATATTTTTTTAAGTCACATTTCTCAGAGACCTCCATTTTGAAGCCATTAGTTCTGCTTCAAACATCTGATTGCTCTCTGAGCCTACTTTTCATATCTTAACATTTTTGTTTAAAAGCCACTGTTTGGTGGGCTCTCTTCTCTCTTGCTGAAGTTTATGATCAGATAACTTAGGAAAAAATTAGAGAAATTTTCTGAATCTCTGCAAATTAATAGGCTCACACTTGATGGATGGTTTAACTGGATATAGTTTTTTGCTGACATTGTTTTCGTTGTCTTCTATCGTCCAGGTTATTGTTTAGAAATGTGATCAGACCATCTGTGTTCATTTATATATTGTGTCCTACACTACCTCCATACCCCCCAGAAATTTTTATGAGCTGTTCTTTAGCCCTGGTATTATAAAATGGTGTGATATAATGTCTTGAAATTCCCAGCCCCAACCATTCTTGCTACTAGGCAGTCAGTGAACCCTTTTAACCTAGACTTGCATGTCCTGCAGCACTAAGGGAATTTTTAAAAAATTTCTTACTATATTTTCTCCTATTTTCCATCTAATTAATATTTTAGGTTTTTTTCTAGGAATTTTCTCAACATTTCTTTTAAACTATTCCATTTAATTTTTATGTTGGCAATTGTGGCTTTAACTTTCAAGAGTGCTAATCACCTTTTCATGGATCCTGTGGATCCACTATTTTTTCAAATTTCTAAAGATACAAATTAGTGTTTCCCTAACATTTTCTTCTCTCCCCTGTATTGTTTCCCAACTCATTAATTGTGATCTTTTTATTTCATGATGGAAATGATCCTCAAATGTCTAATGATCCTTGCTTGTCCCTTCATATTCAAGAGTAGGGCATTAAATAGGTGATTGTGAGCTCTATACTTCCACCCTACATCCAGAAAATAGGTAAGAATTAATATAGAATTGCAAACTTTTATGAAATATTGGAAATTTTACAGACTATTTTTTGTTTCATTTTTTATATTGAAGTGAAATTCACGTAAAGTTAACCATTTGAAAGTGAATAATGTCAATACATCATCCTTATGACTAGATAATATTCCATTTTATGTATTATATATGACATAATTTATTCATTCACCTGTTGGTGGGCATTTTGGTTTTTTCACCTTTTAGCTATAGTTAGTAGTGCTGCTGTGAACATGGATGTACATATGTCTGTTTGGGTTCCTGTTTTCTACAGTGACTGGACCATTTTACACTCCCGCCAGCAATGTATGAGGGTTCACATTTCCTCATATGCTTCCTAACACTTATCTCCCCAATCTTTTTTTAAATTTATAGCCATCCTGGTGGATGTTTCATGTGCTTGTGGGTGATTTGAGTGTCTTCATTGGAGAAATATCAATTCAAGCTCTTTGCCCATTTTTTAGAGTTTTTTTGGTAAGAGTTCTTTATATTTTCTTTATTCTAAACTCAACATGATTTACAAAAATATTTTCTCTCATTTTTAGATTGTATTTTCTTGACAATCTGCTTTGATGCACAGAAGTTTATTTCAACCAAGCCCGTTACCTATTTTTTTTTCTTTTTTGCTCATGTTGTTTGTGTCTTAAGAGTCCATTGCCAAATCCAAGGTCATGAAGATTTACCTATGTGTTTTCTTCTCAGAGTTTTATAGTATTCTCTCATATTCAGGTTGTTGATCCATTTTGAGTGATTTTTTTTTTTTATGTGGTGTGACATAGGGATCCAACTTCATCCTTTTGCATGTGAATATCCAGTAATTCCAGCACCATTTGAAGAGACTATTCTTATATAACAAATGAATGACAGTACAACCAGTGTTTTGATTAGTATAGCTTTGTAATAAGTTTTTTGGGGTTTTTTTTTTTGGGGGGGGGGCTTTTTTGTTTCTGTTTTTTTAAGCAGTCACAGATGCATGTAGCAAGTTTTGAAATCTGGAAGTATGAGTCCTCCAACATTGTTTTTTTCCAAATTGTTTTGGCCGTAGGGGTTTCATCACATTCAACATGAATTTTAGGATCATGTTTTCTATTTTGGAAAAAGCCATTGAGATTTTGGTAGAAATTGTATTGAATCTTGAATTGAATTGTATTGAATTGAATTGTATAGATCACTTTAGGAGAATGTTGCCCTCTTAACATTAAGCATACCAATCTATAAACACAGGATATTTTTCCATTTATTCATGTCTAATTTTTTCAGCAAAATTCATAGTTTTCAATTTTTAAGTCTTTCATCTTCTTAGTCAAATTTATTCCTAAGTTTTGTTATTTTGGATGCTATTATAAATAGAATTGTTTTCTTAATTTTCTTACTGGATTATTCATTGCTGGTATTTAGAAACACAACTGGTTTTGTATACTGATCTTGTACTCTGAAAACTTTGCTGAGTTTATTAGCTCTAGTGTGTGTGTGTGCACTTGTGCGCGCGCATGCGCTTACGTGTACACGCACACTTGTGTGTTCTTTGTGATTTTCAGGTCATCTGCAAACAGATAATTGTAGTTGTACTTCTTCCTTTCCAGTTTGGATGCCTTCTATTTCTTTTTCTTACCTAATTGCTTTGGCTTGAACTTCAATACTATGTCAAAGGGATGTGGTGAAAATGAACGTCCTTGACTTGTTCCTGATTTTACAGACAAAGTTTTCAGTCTTTCACCATGGATTATGATTTTAGCTGTGGGTTTTTCACATATGGCCTTTACTTTTTTGTTGTTGTTGTTGTTGTTGTTGTTGAGACAGAGTCTCACTCTGTTGCCCAGGCTAGAGTGCCATGGCATCAGCCTAGCTCACAGCAACCTCAAACTCCTGGGCTCAAGCGATCCTCCTGCCTCAGGCTCCCAAGTAGCTGGGACTACAGGCATGCGCCACCATGCCTGGCTAATTTTTTATATATGTATTTTTAGTTATCCATATAATTTCTTTCTATTTTTAGTAGAGACAGGGTCTCACTCTTGCTCAGGCTGGTCTCGAACGCCTGAGCTCAACCGATCTGCCCGCCTCGGCCTCCCAGAGTGCTAGGATTACAGGCGTGAGCCACCGCGCCCGGCCCCACATATGGCCTTTATGTTGAAGAAGTTTTGCTCTATTCCTAGTTTCTTGAATGTTTTTTATTATGAAAAGGTGTTGAATTATGTCAAATCCTTTTCCTACCTCAACTGAGATGATTTTCTGGGGTTTTTTGTTCATTTTTATTAATGTATTATATGAATTGATTTTCATACGTTGAACCATTCTTACATTATGGGAATAGATCCTACTTGGTCTTGGTGTATAATCCTTTTAATATGCTGCTGAATTCAATTTGCTAGTATTTTGTTCAGAATTTTTATATGGGGCACTGAAGTGGAGGGACAAATTCTCTGAGAGTCCTAATCCCCATTTTCTGTGACATCGTCACTGACCTAATCCTTTTAAAGATAAGACTGGGGGAGTTTAGTGATTTGGCCAATGTCTCAGGATTAGGATCTTAGCCGGGAGTCGAATTGATCACTCCTGACTTCTAGCACGATGATCTTCCCATTAGGGGAAAAGATCTGAGTGTATGGCTTAATTTCCTCCAGCGGTAGAGGAGTTTTTGTGAATGTCATTACTTTAAAGCATGAACCCAAGAGAAGAAAAAGGGACTAAAAGGTATGCATTTGTTAGAAATTAAGACTAGCATTTGCCTCAAGTGCTCTGAGTAGATTCATGCAATAGATGGGGCCTAGAGGTCTTTTTCATTTTGAAACTTTCTTGTGCATATTTGTTTAGCAAAGTACAACTCCCTTAAAAACTTTGAGTTTCATACAAAACTAATTGAAGTTCTCTACATGCCCCCTTTTTTTTTTTTTTTTTTTTTTGAGACAGAGTCTCACTTTGTTGCCCGGGCTAGAGTGAGTGCCGTGGCGTCAGCCTATCTCACAGCAACCTCAAACTCCTGGGCTTAAGCGATCCTACTGCCTCAGCCTCCCGGGTAGCTGGGACTACAGGCATGCGCCACCATGCCCGGCTAATTTTTTCCATATATATTTTAGTTGGCCAGATAATTTCTTTCTATTTTTAGTAGAGACAAGGTCTCACTCTTGCTCAGGCTGGTCTCGAACTCCTGACCTCGAGCGATCCACCTGCCTCGGCCTCCCAGAGTGCTAGGATTACAGGCGTGAGCCACCTCGCCTGGCCTCTACATGCCCTTTAAAAGCAAAATCATAGTTCACATAGACTTCTCCCTGGAGTGCTAGAGTGAAGACACTCAAGATTCTTTGGACCCACATTCTTGAGCTAAAAGGATCTATTTAGGCACTGACTTACACTTGAAGTCTTAATGAAGGGCATAACAGTCACAGCCTTCATTTGATAATGACCCTGAAACTATTTCTTACTTTGAGAATCTTCAGCTTGCTGGAGAGAGATTGGTCCCAACCCAGCAGCTCCTGAGTCTTCTATATTTTTGCTAAATTCTTGCAGACTGAACACTTTCTTCTCCATTTCATCTCTCTCTTCCCATACCTCATTATACACAGCTTAAATAGGCCAAGTCAAAACCACCTTAGAATCACAAGTTGATTAGTTTTGCCAACTTTTGCTATGACAAGACATGAATTTCCATCTTTCCATCTTTCAAATAGTAGTTTCTTCACTTTTCCAGCTTCTATTAACAGTTTGTTCACCATTCTTCCAGGCTTGGTTAGGCAGTGTCACATGTTCTTAAGTTTTTGTACCAATTTCTGTGTCAGGTATATATTGTGTAACTGATCAGCCCAACACTTAGTGGCTTAAAACAACAGCCATTTGCCCATGAGACAGCAGTCATCCATCCACTCAACTAGGGCTGGATGATCTATAATGCCCTCTCTCGCATGTCTGGGCTCAGTTTGGGATGCTTTGGTTCCCTTTGTAGGCTCTATCAAAGTGCCTTGGGTTTCTTAAACAGTGGCAGCAGCATTCCAAAAGGAGTGAGAGGCTTGAAAGCCACATCACCTCTACCACATTCTCGGTCAGAGTCAGTCACAGAGCCAATCCAGGTTCAAAGTGTGGGAATAGCTGGAAAAAAAAAAGAATGTTATCTTTTTAAAACCACCACATTTCTTTTTAGTTAAGTCTAAAATAGCTATGCCTTTCAAGATTTAGATATACTTGGAGATTATTTTTTAAACATGTAGTTTAATGGGGCCTAAAGGCAACCAAACTTGGTAATGTTTACTTTCAAATTTCATTTTCATAAATTTACCTATTTTACTTACTAGTGAAAACTGAGAAGCAGTTAAAACTTAATGTCCACTAATTGATAATAGCTCTTATGTTAGTCATACTTTTAGGACATAAACAAGCTGTCCTTGGTCAATTTTTAAGAATACTTTGTATAATTTATAATTCTTATGGGAAAGATGGAATTTCTTTCAAACAATTCTTAACATAATGGCAGTGAGACTGAACAGTCAGCTGTAAGCTATTTGGTTTACATACTTCTTAGGTGTCTCAGTCTTGGAGACCATTAGATGAGTTCCACCTGTTTCATTCCTACCTTAAAATAAGTAAAGCTTAGTAGCAATACCGGTTCTAATGTCAGTAGGAACAAGTAGCAAGCCTCAAGATAACAAAATGCAAGTTAAAATAGTTCTTCATATACTCTAATCAAAGTACTAATCCTACACAAGTGTCATATAAGAATGCACCTAGGGCTGCTTCCACCCAGTGTCCGTGCCCTCTTAAAGTTCTCTGCCCTTGAACCGTTTTCAACGGGACTCAGTCACCCATTTCCTTTCGAGCAGGGTGCTAGGCCTTCTAGAGACAAGAATCCCTCCAACTGTACTAAACTATCACTAAAGTTTAATGTTGACAATTTAGGAATTTGCAACACTCAGTGTCTCTCAAGAGCTATTTTTACAAATGTTATATTTGGCTTCAAAATGATCTCTCCAGTTTTGTGGAACCTAATAGCAAAGATGCTTCTGACAATCTAATTCCAAATGGTTGTTGTAATACCCCTTTCTTAGACTACTTTCAAAATGCCACTAATCAGTTCTTCCAGTTGTCATAGTAGAAATATTACTCAGTGAATAATGTAGATGTCACTTGTAATCTCTTTGGAATTCTGTTCTACTAATTGATGTCTCCTTAACCAGCCCAGGCTTCTAACATGAATTGCCTAGTTTCTTAAAGAATGAGTTTTTAAACTTCTCCAAATGTGTAAAGCCTATCTCACAAACATAGACTATGCTTGCATTCTCTCAGCAATTTTGGTCATAATCATATATAACAAACTCATCTCTACATCTCAACCTGTTTGAGAAGTATGACTTCTGGAGATGTCAACATATTACCTTTAAAACAGGTTATCCAGTAATCCTAGCACTTGGGAGGCCAAGGCGGGCGGATTGTTTGAGCTCAGGAGTTCGAGACCAGCCTGAGCAAGAGCGAGACCCCATCTCTACTAAAAATAGAAAGAAATGATCTGGCCAACTAAAAATATATATAGAAAAAATTAGCCGGGCATGGTGGCGCATACCTGTAGTCCCAGCTACTCAGGAGGCTGAGGCAGTAGGAT
>CM052438.1:87055168-87079463 GCA_028533085.1 Varecia variegata
TTAGCCGGGCATGGTGGCGCATACCTGTAGTCCCAGCTACTCAGGAGGCTGAGGCAGTAGGATCGCTTAAGCCCAGGAGTTTGAGGTTGCTGTGAACCAGGCTGACGCCATGGCACTCACTCTAGCCCGGGCAACAAAGCGAGACTCTGTCTCAAAAAAAAAAAAAAAAAAAAACAAACAGGTTATCCAATGTGTGTGTGGGGAGGGTGTATGTATACATATGTGTGTGTGTGTGTGTGTGTGTGTGTGTGTGTGTGTATATATATATATAGTCATTACTTAAAATACTAATCTCTTAAGTTTTGTAAGTATAGCAGTGCTGCTGTGTCTTCTGAATATCTTCAAACTGTTTTCTAAAATAACAAAAAAAAAAATTATGGGCCAAGCATGGTGGCTCACTCCAGCAATCCCAGCACTTTAAGAGGCAAAGGGGGGGGGGCGGGGGCAGGGTGTTGCTTGAGGCCAGGAGTTTGAGACCAGCCTGGGCAACATAGGAAGACCTTGTCTTTAAAAAAAAAAAACAAAACTGGGTGTGATAGCACGTGCCTATAGTCCTAGTTACTTGGGAGGCTGAGGCGGGGGGATCATTTGAGCCTAGGAATTAGAAGTGAAAATGAGCTATGATCGTGCCACTGCATTCCAACATGGGTGACGGAATGAGACCCTCTCTCAAAAAAAAAAAAAAATTATTAATAGTACAAACTGGTATGAACCAAAAAGAGACTCATTTGTGCTAAGATAGTTGCCAAGAGAAATGTGCTAATAAATGAATTCTTTGTTTTTGTTAGCAGAATTATCAAAAAATTGCCTGAAGAGCTGGAAATTGGCAAGAGTCAATAGTCGGCCGTAGTGGTCCAGCTGTGGTCGCCTACTGTGGGGACATGCCTTCTCAGGGCTGCCCACACATGGGACATCCTTCCCCCGTCTCCCTCTTCTAGGTCCCTTCTCATCGCTGTTCAGTTCATACTGTGTTTTTCAATTGTTCAGGTGTTAGCTTTTTTGAGATTATAATTACATTCTAGTCGTGTCTCCCTGAGACTCCAGGCAAGTGCACGTTGTCTTGGTTGGGCAGCTCATTGTTTTAAAGTTCCAGCCACACATCCTCCTGGACTATTTCTCCAGATAATGAATTTAATTTTTTTTAAACTTTTCTAATTTTACTCAGGCAGTAGGGGGTGCTTGATTCCTTGTGTATTCTCTGTAGTGTTTGTTTATTAGAATAAAACAGCCTGGAATTGGAAATAGCCCAAATTATTTACATAAATCTTAAATTCCAACACTGTTGATATACTGAAATATCTGCCTGATGCCTGACTACAATATTATTTCTAATTCTTTTAGTTACAGAGCATGTCACTAAAAGTTTATGATTAGAATGAGGTTCAGAAAGTTTCCATTAAATAATGCCTGTCTTCAAAATGATCTGTGCTCTCGCATAACAATGAAATCCAAAAGTTTTATTTTGGTTAGAAGGAAGGGCCAAAGCAAAATGCTCACAATTGCAAAATGGAAGTTGACTATAATTGTAGAATATCAATTCATTGAAGTTACTTTGCATGACATTTTCTCACAAGCTCTTTTCAAAGTTTTTCAGAAGATCATTTTTCAAGATTATTATAGTAACGAAGTTGGATGTTACTGGCGGTTGCCATGAATCCTTCCTGGAGCAAATTCCACACATTAACAAGAGACAACCAACCATACCTTGAAAGGATAAATGGTTTATCAGACAAGTCATGTGTCGACTTTTCTGCAGTGGGCCTCTTGTAATAGTATGAACTGTCCTACTACAGGAAGTAGTCCACATTTTTAGAGCTAACATTCAAGAAGCTAAGAGTTTGCAAGGCTGACCTTTGTCTTTCTGTGTAAATCTAGCCTTTGTACTTGAAAGAAATACACCTTTTGCTTCAAGGAAAAGTTCTGAATCTGATCAAACACCGTGAGCCAATTATGCTTAACCAGGAGGCCAAAACAATGCTGAAGCCCAATACTTAGAAAATACATCTGTGACTGCACCTGAGTGTGACATTGGAGCTGCCTGTGTCCACTGCTTGCAGTCTACTTTCTCTTCATGTTAGGATTTCAATACTGCACCTCACCCAAGTTTATCAATAGCCCCACATCATCACTGTTCATAGTCAAACCTCAGAAATACTTGGGTTGAAAATAGCCTTCATTATTTGATACAATGGAACCAAATTGGGATCCACTGGTCCAGTGGCAGCAAAGCCAGAAACTGAAGCCAAGAGTTGCAGAAGGAGAAAGAGGCATTTTTATTGTCTGGCAACATGCAAGAATGGTCAGCTAATGCTTAAAACCCAAACTCCCCAGTGGTTTACAAGCCAGGTTTTTAAAGGCAGGGATGCATTTCAGGCAGGCAAAATTGAAAATCAATACATTTGGAGATACCAACCCAAAATAAGTAACTGAGGCAAATATCTCAATCAATGGAGGTTTATTAAGCCAAAGTGTGAGGATGTGCCAGGGAAAAACACAAGCAAATGGTTAATGAGGCAAATGGTTACATTCCTGTGAAACCCAGGAAATTTACATTGTAAATAAGGTGAATGAATAGAACAATAGAGTGACAGAAGAATCAATTTTGCAGATGTCTCTGGGTGGGTAGAGGAATGATTGATCTTGTCTCAGTTCTGCACCTGAGAAGATAAATTTGCAATCAACATTATCAGTGTGGAATTGAACAGACTTTAGTTTTAGAAGGTAGACTTTGCCTGCGGATCCAAAGTTACAACTTGCATGTCCTTGTTTTGGGGAAGCCAACGAAAAATTTCCTTGTGAATAATCTATGGGGGGCAGTCCTTGTAGATGCCTGAGGACTTTTACCCCCCCTTGGGGATCTGGTAATGCATAATGTTAGTAGTAGCTATGCATTTGGAAGGGGGTGTTGCACCACTCAGCCTCCAGGCTTGCCTCCTTTTGCATAAGGAGTGGGGGAGGGGTCCTGAGATATTCATTGTCCTTTATAGAGGTTATATATTGGCCTGGCCTAAAAAGGCAGAATATCCTGAAGCAGAGGGGCCTACAGGTCATAGGTGGATTCTGAGATTCTTGAATTAGCCTAAAGGAATGTTAAGATGGGTAGAACTCTCTTCAGGCCCCTCCCAGTGAAATTTAGAAGGAAGAACAGCTGTTAAGAGTTCAATTCCTCAGTTCCCCTTAATCTGCATTTTCCATCCCGTGGGAGTTTCTGAAAAACAACTCAAGAAGGTATGCTAAGATGCCCTGTTTTAGTTTCCACAAGGAACCAAAACACCTGGTGACTCTGGCTTGCTGGGAGGCTCTAGGGTAGTTAGGTGCCCAGAACTTGTCCTGAAGGGGCTCAAGATTTTCCTTTATTTCCATGTTAGGGAGCGGGGCTGGCAGGCCCCTTACTGCTCCCTCTCAGTAAGTTTTTAAGCATCTTCAGAACTTGTTTCCTCTGGAAAATTCCAATGTTTTATACAGTTCCTGCTGCCTAGAATCATTGGCATGATATAGTATAACATTCTGACAAGGAGCAAAACAGTTTTAGTTTATAATTGTTCAAATACTGATTCCAAAGGAAATTACTAGTTAACCTTTGTAGCTTTTTTTAGCCTCAATTTCCAATTCTATAACAAGTAAATCTCCTAGTCAATTGTGATGATCACAATGAGAGAAAGTGAAAATGTCTTGTGTATTGAAAAGGGCTATACAAATAGTTACACTTCCTAGAAAAGATATCAGAAAGTTTCTATAGGCTTTCAAAACACTAGAAGTTGCAGAGTGGTCTTCCTAGGCTTCTATATCAATACTGTTGTTACTCAGTTTCTTCTTTAAAAAAGGCACCCTATCTCAAGCCATCCCCATATCCCATAAAAATTGAATCATAGCATACTCAGACATATGGGCAGATGACACTCATGTATTTAAAGATACAAAGAGACACTAAAAAGCATCTCTGCTCTCTTCCCTCTGTTTTTCTTGAGAAAAAGATTGTATTCATCTTTCAAAAATGAACACTCATTTACAAATATTTTACTTTCCATTCCAAAATTAAGGGTAGTATAGCAGTGTAAGGCTGGTGGCAGGCACCCCTCCCTTCCCTAATGAAAAAAGAAGAGCCCCTCCTATTCCTCAATACCCGCCCCAAAACTGCAACAAAGATATTCCTCACTCTTCACGCCGAAATCTTCCTGCCAAAGAAACTCCCATCCCCCATCCCTAAAAACATATATAAGCCCACTCAGACTTGAGTAAAGTCGCCTGGGGCCCTCTCTTGGGACTCGTTACCCCCACCCGGGAGCGCCCTAATAAAGCCTCTTTACTTAGCCCTTTCAACTCTGCTCGTCTTTCTTTCTCTGGCGCTGGCTACTCCAAAAAACCTTACATTTGGTGCGGAAACCAGGAAGGTGCTTTGACTTTCAGCTGCACCGCCCCTCCTGTAGACTTCGGTCTTAAACCTTACAAGCAGCACTTAAAAGATTATTAACACTCATATTTTATGTTTCAAAATAATTTTAGCAAATATTTGATACTGTTAAATACTTTTTTGTTTTAATTTAAATCGTTCATTAGAGACAACCTTTTTATTTTCAAAATTCAATTTTGCTTTTCTCTAAAACTAACTATAACTTTCAAGGAAAATATGACACATATCAAATATAGAGCTTTTTTCCCCCCATAGGAATTAAAAATTTTTAGAGAACTGTCAACAGAAAAGAAACCAAAATGTGTAAAATAATTTAAAGAGATTTATTCGGAGCCAAATTTGAGAACCATAACCTAGGGCCACGCCCAAGAATCCTTGAGCAAGTGGACTCACTGTGGCTGGGTTAGTTTGGTTTTATACATTTCAGGTGATGAGGAAAACCCCCATCTATTAATTAGCACAGCAGCCACCTGAGACCCCCACCCCTCACGGAAGACCTGCATCAGCATAATACTAACCTAACTCCTGGCACATCAGCATAACACTAAACCTATTACCTGGTGCATCAACATAATACTAACCCAACCATCCTTTTCTTGGGGTAGTGCTACTGTCCAATGAAGGAGTAGTGAGGGCAGTACTGCTAACGCCTACACAACACGCCCGCATCAACTAGAGCTTTGCTTTACTTTGGTGCAATTTTTGGAAAAAAGAAAAATCTCTTTTCCACGATAATAAAAAAAAAAAAAGAAAGAAAAAAAACATAATACTAACCTATTACCTGGCGGGCATTAGTTACCTGAGACCCCACCCCTTGGATCACCCCAACTTAATAAAAGTGGGAAAAATTGGGAAGACAAGGCTCAGCATTTGGTGGCGAGACCCCTCTGAGCCCGCCGGTGAAGAAACCTTGATTCTCTGACTCTCCGTGCGCCGCTCGGTTTGTCCTCGGGACCACTCGCTGTAACACTTGCTGTAACACTGGGAGACAGAGATTACAGGTAAAGTCGTAGATCAATACATGGAAGGCATTCACTGGTTTGGGGGCGGTGTTTACAGGTTATAGGTGGTTTTAAAGATTTTTTGGCTTGTAATTGGTTAAAGACATGAAGCTTTGTCTAAAGGCTTGGAATGTTTTAAGATAAGAAGTTCTGTTAGTCAGAGACAAGCCACCAGATATACGTTTGTTGTGTGAACTGCGGACCTGCAAGTCTGTCTTGCGTAGCTTTAGACCTGTTAATGGGTTACAAAGTATGTCTCTGAGAAGCCAAGGGGCATGATGAGGCATGTCTGACCTCCCTCCTCATGGTGGGCAATTCAGTTTTAGGGTATCCCCTTGGCCAAGAGGGGGTCCATTCAGTCAGTCAGTGGGTGTGAGCCTTGAGATTGTATTTTAGTTCACAACAGTAAGAGGATTAAAATGCAGGTGCAGGCCGGACGCGATGGCTCACGCCTGTAATCCTAGCACTCTGGGAGGCCGAGGCAGGTGGATCACTCGAGGTCAGGAGTTCGAGACCAGCCTAAGCAAGAGCGAGACCCGATCTCTACTAAAAATAGAAAGAAATGATCTGGACAGCTAAAAATATATAGAAAAAATTAGCCGGGCATGGTGGCACATGCCTGTAGTCCCAGCTACTCGGGAGGCTGAGGCATGGGGATCGCTTGAGCCCAGGAGTTTGAGGTTGCTGTGAGCGAGGCTGACGCCACAGCACTCTAGCCCAGGCAACAGAGTGAGACTCTGTCTCAAAAAAATAAAATGTAGGTGCAAATTTATTTTTTCATTCCAAAAGAGAGAGTTCATTAACCATCTTGAAATTTAAATGAGCCCTCTTTGGGCTGTTAAAAAAGTGCCTCCTAAATGTTTCTGAAGTCAGTTTATATGTGAAGGAAATCAAAATATTTTACCCCAGAATGTATTTTTTGACTTATTTTGAGGTGACTGTCAGCCCACAAACAGAAATAGCCCTGCAAAGCTGTCTTTTGTGGTGAAAATTTACATCTGTAAAAAATCATTCATGCAGCCACAGGCCTTTCCTCCTCTGGATCTAGGAAAGATTAACTGACAGTCTGACACATTTAAAGGTCTGAAAAAAACATATACTATCTATTTTCTCTGAGAGCCGCTACCTGTGAGGTTTCATCTACATAACAAAGACCACCTTTGCTAGCCAGGCCTCCTCTTCTCCCCCTCCCATAATCTGTTTTGCCAAGATCCAAGTCCCCATGCTTTCTGTAACCTCAAGGTGGCATATAAGCTCTGAACCTCATCGGGGGAAGGGGGTAATCACTCTGGTTCTCCCCTCTGTGCACATTAATAAATTTTGCATGCTTTTTGTCCAATTAATCTGCCTTGTGTGAGTTGATTTTTCAGCAAATCTTCAGAGGGCAAAGGGGAAGTTTTCCTTGACCCCTACCCCTGCTCCAAAAATAATTGAACCAGGAAAATGATCAGCTATATCACTTCTTCCACATTTTATCCTTTAGCTCTGTTTGGTTATCTTCACAAACTACAGTCTTCAAAGGAGTAGTTCAGGAAGAAATGTGGTTCTTTTCTGGTCTTACTTTGCATGTATTATGGATGCAAACAAACTGTAGATTTTCCACAATGATAATTAGCCCAAATTGTCTTCTGTTGAACAACTCCTTGTTTATTCTATTAACAGGATCCGTCTCAGCTAAATGATTCAAATAGCTGTCATTTTATAATGTCAGCTGCCATTTATCAATGTTTGTTAGATGGGACCTTAGAAGGGCTCATCTACATTGCGAGGAAGCAAGAGTGAATCTAGGGAGAGGAGAAAAGAGAAATCCATAATTTCACAATTAAAGCTGTACATATTACTTTTTGTATTTGTCTCTGTGGGAGCCAGGTGCATTCTGAGATAGACTTTAGAAATTTTTAGAAGGCATCAAATGTTATAGCCCAACAAAGTTTACTGCCCCCTGCTCAAGAAGAAGCCAATACACTGAGACAGCAGATGTTTAGTATCACAGGAGACACGAGGAATTTCTCAAATGCATCTCCCTGAGAATTTGGGAGAAAGGATTTTTAAAGATAGTTTGGCAGGCAAAGGACTAGGGAATTGGCTCTCCTGATTGGCTGGGTTCAGGGTGGAACCATAGGGGTGTAGAAATTGTTTTCTTTTGCTGAGTCAGTTCCGGTGGGTGTCACAAGACCAGTTGAGTTAATTCCCCAGCAGGGGCCACTGGTCTGGGTGTTTCAGCTGATCCACTGGAATGCAGGGCCTGGAAGATATTTCAAAAACTAGCCTTAGGTTTCACAAGGGTGATGTTATCTATGGGAGCAATGAAGAAAGCTAAGAACCTTTATGACCATCAGCTGTGTGACTCCTGAATAGCAAAAACTAATAGGAAAGCAAGCTAGGAAACAACAGCTGGAGATATATATATTTTAACTATGACTATACCTTTGCAGAGTTCTGGCCCCTACCACAGTTCCCAGCCTATGGCCTTTTATTAACTTCATAAAGTGTGGTCTCATAAGTGTTCAGTGACCAAGTACTTGTAGAGAATTGGATTAGGTATACTAGTTATGAGATGTACCAAGTGTGAACTAAAATAAAATTTTAAGGCTCACCCCCCACCGGTTGACTAAATGAACCCCCTCGTGGCCAAAAGGAATATCCTAAAACTAAATTGCCTGCCAGGAGGAAGGAGATCAGACATGTCTTATCATGCCCCTCCCTTCTTGGGAACATCCTTTGTGACCCATTAAGAGGCCTAAGGGTATGCAAGACAAACCTACAGGTCCTCAATTTACACAACAAATATATGTCCCATGGCTTATCTCTGATAAACAGCAACTATGTTAAAACATTCCAAGCCTTTAGATAAAGCTTCATGTCTTTAGCCAATTACAAGCCAAAGAATCTTTAAACCCACCTATAATCTGTAAGCCGCCGCCCCTCCCCCATGGCCCACCTTTTGGGGCCAAACCAATGTATGCCTCCCACGTATTGATTTATGACTTTACCTATAACCCCTGTCTCCCTGAAATGTATAAAACCAAACTGTAACCCAGCCACAGAGAGTCCACTAGCTCAAGGCCTCTTGGGCGTGGCTCCAGGTCATGGTCCTCAAATTTGGCTCAGAATAAATCTCTTTAAATTATTTTACAGAGTTTGGCTTCTTTTCCATTGACACAAGGAAACTGATTAATACTTAAATCAAGGCCGGGCGCGGTGGCTCACACCCGTAATCCTAGCACTCTGGGAGGCCGAGATGGGTGGATCGTTTGGGCTCAGGAATTCGGGACCAGCCTGAGCAAGAGTGAGACCCTCGTCCGTCTCTACTAAAAATAGAAAGAAATTATATGGACAGGTAAAAATATAGATAGAAAAATTAGCCAGGCATGGTGGCACATGCCTGTAGTCCCAGCTACTCGGGAGGCTGAGGCAGGAGGATCACTTGAGCCCAGGAGTTTGAGGTTGCTGTGAGCTAGGCTGACACCATGGCACTCTAACCCGGGCAACAGAGTGAGACTCTGTATCAAAAAAAAAAAAAAAAAAAAACTTAAATCAGGATATCTTTTTTAGTTGTCAGTTTATGAATATACAGAATCAGTTCATTAAAATATCACAGCCATAGTGTATATAAATATTCTTCTAGCTAATGTTTTCATTCACAAGCAAGAGCTAAAAATGTACTTTCCTAATTAAAATATAATTTAAAATATTGTACATTGCAAATAAAGAGATTGCATGAGTGACTATAATAGCTAAATTAACAGTTAACATTAAAGATAAAGTGATGTAATATTTTTCTTTACAAATAAGAAAATAGGAAAAGGAAAAATTAAAATCCCAGATTGTAGCACTGTTATTTCTTTCTGAAAACATTTATAGAATATTTCTAGTAGGTGTTCATATATACTGTCAGGAATACAGAAAATGAATTGTGAATAAATCTTTCTTAGTACTTGTGTAATTTCCCTTCCCTTTCTGGGTATTAGATTAAGGAACGTCCTAAATTTTATATTATTAAACTATTTACATTATTAAACTGAAAAAGTAGACATAATAGAATTTATGGAAAAAATGTCTGGGGTTGCTACTGCCAGTCCATGTCCTGCCGCTCACTGCTGTCTTTGTCCTTATAAAGGAATGGAAAATAAGTCAGGGAAAATAATCAAAAGAACTCCATCAAGACAAAACCATTCATGTCACAATCTAAAAATAGCATTTTGGGAAATTACTATCTCCAGCATTTCAAATACAGTCCTGGTTTGTGATCACAAGGTAAAGTGGAAAACAGAGTACAAAAATAGACCCACATATATACAGTCACCTGATTTACTATGAAAACACCAGTGCAATTCAGTAGGGTTAGGAAGGTCTTAATAAAATGTACTGATGGGAAAATAAATGAAACTTGGCTTTGACTGCATTCTATCCACAAATGTTATTTGAAACATGTAAAAACGTATTTGAAATGGATCACAAAACTAAATGTGAAAAGTAAAACAATAAAACTTTTGGAAGAAAACATAGAAAAACATCTCCTTTTCCCTAGAGAAGACAAAAATTCTTTTTTTTTAATTTTTTTTATTTTTTTTATTTTGACCCCTGAAGATGTCTGAAGACAAAAATTCTTAAACAGGACAATAAAAACATAATAAAAAAGACTGATACATTGGATGAAAACTAAGAACTGATGTTCATCAAAAGACCTCACTAAGAGAGTGAAAAGGCAAGTCCCAGGCTCAGAGAATATATTTGCAATACATAAATTCAACAAAAGATCAGTGTCCAGAATATATAAAGAACTCTTACAAATCAGTAAGAAAAAGGCATGCCAATTATTTAAATGGGCAAAACTGGATGTTGAATGGGTTCTTCATAAAAGAGGATAGCCAAATGACCAATCTTAAATGACTGTTTTTTAAAAAGTGTTCAGCTAGGCATGGTGGTACATGCTTGTAATCCCAGCTATCTGGGAAGCTGAGGTGGTAGGATAGCTTGAGTTCAGGAATTTGAGACTAGCCTGGGTAATATAGCAATATCCCATCTCAAAAAAATATATATGTATGATAAATATTTTTGTATATATATAAAGGGTTCAGCATCATTAGTCATTAAAGAAATGCAAATCTAAACCAAACAGTGGTACCATTGCACACCCAATAAAATGCTTAAAATTCAAAGGACTAACAATAACAAGCATTGGCAAAGATGTGGGGAAATTAGAACTCTCATACATATACTACAGATGGGAAATAATTTGAAAAATGTGACAATATATTTTGAAATTAAACATAACCCTACACTCTGACATGGCAATCTCACTGTTAGGTATTTACCCAAGAGTCATGAGTACATATGTTCACTGAAAAATGTAAACATGTAACATAATGTTTGTAGATAAAAACTGCAAGCAACCCAAATGCTTTTCAATAAAAGAATGGGTAAGTAAATTGCAGTACATTCACACAGTGGAATATTATGTAGCAGTTTAAAAGAATGAGCTACTTGATGGGTACAGTGGCATGCACCTGCAGTCCCAGCTACTTAGGAGACTGAGGTAGAGGATCTTTTGAGCCTAGGAGTTCAAGGCCAGCCTGGGCAACATAGTGAGACCCCATCTCTAAATAAGAAAATAAATAAACTATCGCTACATACAACAGCATGAAGGTAATATCGTAGACATAATAATGTGTTAAATATGATAAATATAAAAGATTACATATAGAATAGTTCCATTTATGTGAAGCTCAAAAATAAACCAAAGAACCATGATGATAGAAGTCAATTTTGTAGAAAGGGGCATGACAGGAATTTCTTCGGTGCTATATATAGTCTATATTTTCATCAGAGTAGGGTTACCTGGGCGTATTCATAGACTTTGTGTGTGTGTTTTACCTCATTAATTTTTTAATATAACTACAATGGTTGATTTATATATTCTTACAATTCTGTCAAATGTTACTCTGTGTATTTTTATTTTTATTTACTTATTTATTTATTTATTTATTTTTTTTTTGAGACAGAGTCTCACTCTGTTGTCTGGGCTAGAGTGCTGTGGCATCAGCCTAGCTCACAGCAACCTCAAACTCCTGGGCTCAAGCAAACCTCCTGCCTCAGCCTCCCAAGTAGCTGCGACTACAGGCGTGCACCACCATGCCCAGATAATTTTTTTGTATATATTTTTAGTTGTCCATATGATTTCTTTCTATTTTTAGTAGAGACAGGGTCTCGCTCTTGCTCAGGCTGGTCTCAAACTCCTGAGCTCAAATGATCCACCCACCTCGGCCTCCTAGAATGCTGGGCTTACAGGCGTGAGCCACCACACGTGGCCTCTGTGTATTTTTAGACTACGTTGTTTGGTGGATCTATGTTCATAATTATTGTAAGGTTTTTTGGATTGGCCAGTGCCAGAGAAAGAAAGACGAGCAGAGTTGAAAGGGATAAGTGGCTTTATTGGAGTGCTCGCGAGTGAGGTTAACGGGTCTCAAGAGAGGGTTGCCCGGGCAAGGTTCTCGGGTCCCGGGAGGGGGAGAGAGAGAGAGAGAGAGAGAGAGAGACCGACCCGAGAAGTCACATTGCCCAGAAGTTTCAAGTGGGCTTATATATGTTTTTAGGGCTGGGGGTAGGGGTTTCTTTGGGAGGAAGATTTACAGTAGGGAGAGCAAGGAATTTTCCGTTGCAGTTTTAGGGTGGGTATTGAGAAGTAGGAGGGGCTGGTGGTATGTGTGGATTCCAGGAACCGTGACTCTTATCAGGGTAACCATCCAGGTGTGGTCGTCCTTTAACTTAGCTGGGCCTTGCAGGCGTTGTTCTCGGCAGGTCTCGTGGGCTGCTTCTTTTTCCATTAGGGAGGGGAGGGGTGCCTGCCACCAGCCTTACAATTATTATATCTTCTTGATATATTTTCCCTTTAACCTCTATACAACATTCCATTTTGTTTTGTGTGATGCTTGTAGCTTTAAAAATATTTTGTCTTACATTTAATTGCTGCTCTTGCTTTCTTTCAATTTATATTTGCCTGGAACAGCTTTTTTCATTTCTTCATTTTTATATTTTCTTGCATTTTGTTTTAAGTGTCTCTTGTAGAAAATGTATTGATAATTTTAAAAAAAAAACATTTACTTTAAATATTGTTATTTTAGAATTTAATTCTCCTGCCTGATATTGGCAGAATTTTACCCTGCTTCATTATTAGTATTAGTATTATTATTTCTATTTATGTAGAAGTTATACACTTAAAAAATCTTTCTGGTCTCTAATGTATTGAGACCCATACATGTACTTCATTTTCTCATAAGTGTCTATGGCTTTATTTCTATCCATGCTTCCCCCAAGGGAAGTCTTAGCAAGCTCAAGAGTCCCTTTTGTTTCTCTTGACACTGTTCATGTTTGTGTTGTTCAGAGTTTAGTTCCAAATTATTTTGACCACTTATTTCTTTCCTAGAATTTCAAGTATTGACTTATGAGCCAAGTTCACCATCTTTTTCAACATGGAAATAAAATATGTCTCTCTCTCTCTCTCTCTCTCCCGTTTTCTCATACAAGGACAGTGAAGCTTAGCGAGGTTACCGGATTGGCCTCGGGTCAGGACCATGAATTCTGTTTATTACTCAGCAGGTTCAGCTATTACAGCCAAATGGAAACGCCTCGTCTCAAACTGATGCCCACTTGTAGATTCCCATTTTCAACCACGGGCAGTGTTATTCTTGCTTTAACCAAGACTTAAAACCTGTTTCATGCATCCCCACTCATTGTCTACTGCTCTGTGTCTACCATGAGGGCAATGAAACCATCTTCATAAAATTAGTAAAAAATAACTTGCTAGGTTTTCAACAAAAGCATAAGCTTTGAGAAGCACAGCTAAGCGTTAACCGGCCTGCCCTACCCACTTCCTGACAGCTGCTTACTGCTTGGAGCCAGTAGCTGCTGTCACAGGGTCCTCACTTCTCTAGCCAACGTCTTCACCACTGAGAAAATTCGTTTCCCAGTCGAGATACTGCCCAGATCCTGCGTCCCCACGGGTCTCCTGACGCCGGCCATTCCGAAGATTCCTCTGCGGATCCCACCTAGCACGGGAATGGGGTTTCTGCACCCCCTGTCCCTGACTGACCCCTCACCTCTCAAACAATCGCAACCCCCAACTCCACTGAAATTCCCTTAAAAACCCGGTCCAAAACTCCCTGGGGAGGCGTATGCGAGGTTCCCGCCCACCGCCTCGCGGCTGCGGTTCAATTACTGAACTCTCCGCGGTTTCTCGCTCTTCGCCCGGCGTGTCCGTGCGGGGCTGTCAACACGCACGGCTCGAACCTGGGGGTCCTCTAACAGCAGAGGGATAGGCACTTGAGAGGAAGGGGTCCCAGTCCTCCACCCCAGTTAAATCTGATGCTTCTCATTCCAGAGTGGCTGCTACCTCCCCTGTAGCCTCCAAACATTTTAAGCATCGAATTTGGATCACTTCTCTAAGGCAGTTAATAAACCCAGAGCTGCCTTGGACCTTTCCACTTACGGTCTGCCTTCGCCCATGTGCGCCTTGATTTAGCCGTCTGTCTCTATGGCTGTCACTTCATTCAGGTTCTAAGTTCCAGAAAGGCAGGAACAGTGTGGCTGGCAAAGGTGCCCAAAACAAGTTTATTTTGTTTTAGAGAAGTGTTTCGTGTCTAACCTACATCTATTCTGATGCAATTTCAGACAACAGACTCTTTTGTGTGTGCTCACAGTATAAATATGGTAAAAAAGGGAATTCAAAGAAAGAAAATGGGGAAGATCTGACACTTTAAAAGAGTGCCTTATTGCAATCCTTAATGACACCCCTAGAAAAGATTCAGTGTTCAGAATAAATGATCTTCCTTTTTATGAAATTCAAATTAAATAATAATGTAGCTTGTAGCCTAAGAAGGTATTTTCATGAAAAAGAGAAGGGCAGTTTCATATTTGTTTATGGTAAAAGGTGTAAGGCTGGTGGCAGGCACCCCTCCCTTCCTTAATGAAAAAAAGAAGAAGCCCCTCCTATTTCTCAATACCCACCCCAAAACTGCAACAAAGAAATTCCTCACTCGTCGTGCCAAAATCTTCCCGCGGAAGAAACCCCTATCCCCCAGCCCTAAAAACATATATAAACCCACTCAGACTTCTGGGCAGGGCAACTTTTCGGGTCTCTCTCTCTCTCTCTCTTTGGACCTGAAAATCTCGCCCGGGCCCAACTCTCGGGACCCGTTATCCTCACCCAGGAGTGCTCCAATAAAGCCTCTTTACTTACCCCTTTCAACTCTGCTCGTCTTTCTCTGGCGCCGGCCAATCCAAAAAAACTTACAAAAGGATACTCATAGGATGATTTATTTTGGATTTTTAAAACCAGCCCCTCCTCCCGTCTGCCTGGTAGCTCCCACGAAGCCCACTTAGTGCAGCCAGCCCCGGACTTTCCTTCCCTCCTCAGACAACAGGAGCGTCCAGAGCCATCCCTGCCCTGGGGCTAAAACCATCACTTAAGACTGCGACATTGGCAGATGGGAGGGACTCTAGTCCACTGAGTCCTTTTCATAAAGCATCAGAGGAAAGCAGCGAATTTAGCCAAATCAAACCCACTTTATAAATTTAGGCAATGGAAACAACTGCATTGCTTCTAAAAAAAAAAAAAAGAAATAAAAAAACCATCTTAGTCATTGCCCCATCCATACTCTGAAATAACATCCAGATGAACTGAGGATAGGAATTGTGGGCAATATTAAAAAACAAGAACAGTCATAGGATTAAGTACTATTAATATTAAAAACAGTGAATTTGTCCACACACAAATGGAAAATTCTCTTTAGTGTAATAACCAAAATGAAATAGTAAACAATGCACAAATAAATATTATTTCTACAAATATAACAAAGGCTTATTTATTTTACACAACTAAAAATAAATACAAATTGGAAAAAGAAAAGAACTTTTATCTGAGGAATGTAAATCCTTTTCAATTATCTGGCCCAGAGAGACATTAAAATGAAATGGCAATCATGTCCTACTTCCCCCTTGAGCTATGTATTTATCCATTTTTTTTCATAATTGTTTTGGTATCTGTATTCATTTTTTTTTTTTTTTTTTGGAGACAGAGTCTCTCTCTGTCATCCAGGCTAGAGTGCAGTGATGTTATCATAGCTCACTGCACCCTCACACTCCTTAGGCTCAAGAAATCCTTCTGCCTCAGCCTCCTGAGTAGCTGGGACTATAGGCATGTGCCACCACACCCAGCTAATTTTTCTATTTTTTGTAGAGATGGGGTCTCGCTCTTGTTCAGACTGGTCTCGAATTCCTGGCCTCAAGCAATCCTCCCTCCTTGGCCTCCCAGAGTGCTAGGATTATAGGCATGAGCAACTGCACCTGACCTGTATTCATTTTTGGAAACTGCCTGTTTTTGCCACAAGTAGCTACAAATTAACCTAATAATGCTGCCCCAGACACTATTGTAAAACAGGAAAAAGAGCAGGAGTGACTCCATGACAGGCTGGACCTCCTGGAATAGGCCTAAGTTTCGGTTTCTCCGACGCAGGTCCTCCCCTTCCCCGAAATGACCTAATAACAGCCAAAAGGTCCCGAGACTTGAAACCAACCAATCAGAAGCCAACACGACCTTGGAGCCAATCAATCAGGAGCCAACACGATCAGCTACTCTTGAAGGAGCAAATGAACTAAGGGAGAGAGGGGGGATGGTGTGCCCAGAGTATGTAACCTACTGAAAAGTATAAAAGCTTAGTTTTTACCCCAGGGTGGGTTCCTGGTTCGTGGAGAGGCCACTGCGTTGGTGCTCTGGGACTTGGACCCTAGCTCAAGCTAGCCAATAAACTCCTTTGCCTTTTGCAGCCTCGGTGACTCTGCCTCTCTGTTCCTGGGGCCGAGGGAAACCAGTTCTAACACTATAACCCACACCATATAACCTAAGAATGTACAGCCAATCACTAACCAGTATTTCTTTAAACCAATGAGTATTGCTGACAAACAACTTTATAGCAGCCCATTTCCTGTCCCCCTTTTTTGACTTTCAAAATCTACTTGTAACTGCCAATAATTGCAGTGTATATTTGGGACAACTTGAATGTATTTTCCAGGTTGCAATTCTCAAGTTTGGCCCAAATAAACTCTCTACTTATGTTAATTTTGTCTAAACTTCCTTTTAGGTTGGCAAAATTAAAATCACTAAAATTGTAACAGGGAATGGCCTGAAAAGGGGTAAAAATGTTTTCTGTCTCTCTAAAACCTCCCCCACTCATTTTGGGAATTAAAACTCGCATCCCTGCCCCAGGACAGTGGTCAGGAGGGCAGGGGAGTGTCCTTTGTTCTTTGTACCACGGAAGATGGCTCAGGGAATTGTCCGGGCAGAGGTCACGAGATTGTCTTAGCTAAAGATGGGTTGAAGAGCAGTAGCCTGAAGCTGAAAACCTCCCCTTTAAAAGCTCTGTGTTCCTGCTCCAAGGCAGGACATTGGTAACTTTTAAGACAGGAGTCTGCCAACCTCCTCATTTGCTGGTAAATTAACAAACTTCTCTTTCTTTCTCTTCAAACCACTTGTCGTCATTCTGATGAGGCCTCAGGACAAGTGCTGAGCTTTCAGTTATAAGATCAATAGATGAATGAGTCACATTTTTTCAAAAGATGCCAAGAAATTCTCTAAACAAACTGGATCCTGTTTTATTGTTAACTTTAGAAGAGAATGTATTAAAAGAGAAAGTTGAAACTGAAATTTTTATTACTCAGTGGTCTAAATCACAGACTGTTTAAAGTTTACCTTAATAATTTAATCTCATCTACTTCTTGGTAGGTTTTAATTTCTCTTCTGGGGGAAATTCAACTTTGAAGTAGCTTCAAAATTGTTGTATCAAAATGTTTAGTCTTCTTTCTGTTTGTGACTTTAAAACCTTTGATAATTGGTATATGTTAATACTACATACAGATTCAAATTTGCTCTTCACCAGTCATTATTTTATTTCTTTTTTTCCCTGCAGGGAGTTAGCTACACTCCCCACAAAGAGTTGTGGGTCCTTCAGGCAGGGGTCGTCACAAAGGATGAAAAAATAGTAGGAAACAGAAATAAAAAATAATACACAGAGCCAAAGATATAGTTTATAAAGTAAATATTTATGAAGATACACAAAGGAGGGTGCCCGGATGGTTACAATTTCTTCCCGCGGAAATGCAACAACAAGTGAAGCTTCACACAGATACTTATAGAGCAGATACAGGCTCTCGGTTGCCAAGGGCAACAGGATTTACACAATGATAGATAGTTTGGTTCAGGGTCAAAAGTCTTCTAACAGGCTACTACAGATCATTCAACTAACTCTACCTAGGTAAACAATGAGTTATAAAATCTTCTTAGGGTAAACTTCTAGGTTTATGATACGGCTATTACTTTAGCAAAAACAGAGACATCGTGACTCTGGTTATTGTAAGAGATTTCAAAAGGGAACCATAAGCTGTCTCTTAAACTATATATTTTAAATGCATAGTTCATCTGGGCCCAGCTCCGGCAACATATCTGTATAATCAGCTCTCAGCATATTTCATGATCCGCTCTCCTCCCGGGAGGTCTGTCTTTGTTGATCAACTCTGGCAACCTATGGCTCTAGGCAAGACCTGCTTTGTCTTTCAAAACAGGTGAGAGTCATAAACCCAGATTGCAGCAGTCGCCTTGGAAAGCAGCTGCTACTGACCATTGAGACGCCCTCCTGAGGCGAGGCAGCTTTTGATATGCGAACTAACACGTTTACATTTTCCTTTAAGGCAAAGCCTTGCTTGACTTCTGAAATCATATCTGTCTCTAAAAATACAGGGGGCATTTCTATAAATCAGTATTCTTAGGCTCAACATTTCCACTTCTAATCTATGCATCTCTGCTTTGCACTTAACAGTGTTTTTGAGCTACCTGGTAGACAAACACTGCAGTTATGGCGTATGCCACTGCTGGTGGGAAATCTCAGAGCTCTGAATCTAAATTTGGATTGAAGAAATATAATCAGGCATCACAACAAATTCAACAATGTTTTGACAATCTCATCAAATTTGGATGTGTACAAATTATTAGGTCGTACACATTGAAGAGTTTTGGGGAAATGCCTTTTAGCAAGTACCAAGTTCTTTAAAACTTAAAGTATCCCCAGTTAACTGGCATTTTCCCCCAATTCCAGTGATTTCCGTTCCCAGCACCAGGCAGTGATTGAGCAGCGTCTTCAGTGAGACTGTCCCCAGCTGCCTCATTTGTTTCCTATCTCTAGAAATTCCATCCTAGAGCTCTCCTTCTCAACATGGCTCATTGAGTTCACCTTGTGACTCACTGCCACCTCCCAGAAGAGAGGGTCTAGAAAGCAACATGGCCTTGTGTCCCTCCCTGCTGATTCCAGCATGCAAAGGCCATTGGTAGTGACCCAGAAAGGAGTCTTAGGAAGTCCAGGTTAGTCCTCAGATTGGATGTCAGGAAAGCCGTTCCTCCATGTCCTATATCATATATGAACAATTATAAAATTAACATATATTCAGACATGACATTTTAAAAATTGTCTTAAATTAATAAATCATTCCATAAATAAATACTGCCTCAGGCTGGGCTTGGTGATTCACACCTGTAATCCTAGCACTTTGGTAGGCTGAGGCTGGAGAATTGTTTGAGCCAGGAGTTCGAGGCTGCAGTGAGCTATCATGACACCACTGCACTCTAGCCCTGCACTCCAGCCCGTGTGACAGGAGACTGGTCTCAAAAAAAAAAAAAAGAAAAAAAAGCCTCGTAAGCATCTAAGAGCAGGAACAAATCTAATGGAAGTGACTGTGATTGCTCACCAGTCTGGGGAGTCCGATGACTTAGAGTAGAGGGTAGACCAGCATCCTGGGTGGCACAGGGGACCAGGCACAATGACCACTGAGAGTGCTATGGCAGGCAAGTACTGCTTCTTAAATGATCACTGGTCGTTTAAAATTGTGGCCCTTTCGTGGCTACTGCATTCTAACAGATAACTCTGCTGGTTGAAAAGTAGGAGTTGTTTATTATCTTAGCAGTTATGTGAAAATGCTTGCAGCCAAGCCAAGGACCTAATTGCTAATTTTGCAGAGATGCAAATGTTCTGTCTGTAGACAAGGAAAGCCAAATTAATAAAAACCTCTCAAGTACCATCCTAAAACGGGTCAGAAAAAAAAAGCCACCTGACATGCAAAACTGACGAAATTTTGATTTGGTTTAGATGATTATGTTCAGTGAATAAACAAATGCAGAGTGAGGAAACTAATGAGTTACCAGATGAGAGTTAAGAACATGAAGTCCAGAGCAGACTGCCCGGTTCAAATTCTGACTCTGCCATGGATCAGCTCTGACCTTGAACTAGTGACCCACTCTCTGATTCAGTTCTTCATCTATACAATGAAAATAGAGATAGTATTGATATTAGCAACTGAAAGGGCAGTTGCAAATATCAAAGTTGTTAGCATATATAATGTATTTTAAATGATGCTAGCATCGTCTGCGTGTTAGACAGTGAGCTACCATCTCTGCAGAGCTCTGCATGCTCCCCTGTTACGTAAGCGCAGGGCACAAGTGTAGCTTGTCTTTATCTTTTTTATAATTACTGCATTGCCCCCAAATTCACATGTACTAACAATAGAAGGATTAAATTATAATATGTTCTGGTAAAATTACTCTGTATTCATACATAGCATTAGTGACAACTTCAGAATCATAGATTAATAATATTTTACTGGTGAGTATTGATTATTTTAACAGCATGATCTATTAGAAGTTGTAACTTTAAACTAATGGAAAATAGGCTTCTTAGATACTCTCAGTTTTGTTCATCAAATTTAATATTGACAACAGTTTGACTTTAAAATGATCTACACAGCAGCCATTTATTTATTAAAATTATTATACTTTATTTAAATTGTATAATTTATGGTCCTAAAGATGTCCTAAAACATAAGATATCAGCCAATGATTCTCAAGCTAGTATTCACAGTCATAGCCTAATGGCTCTATTACAATTTTCTTTTAATTTAAAAATGATACTTAAAATTATTTTACTGGTAATGAAGACAAAATATCTTGTTTACAGGGATAAATCACAATTGAAAGATATTTTCATACAATGAGACAATATTTAGTCCTACTAAGATGTTTTTCTTTCCATTCTAATTTCTTATAAAAGTCTGGAGGACCAACTTACAAAAAACCTTAAAGAGACATTCCAAACTATGTCACCAGAGAGGTATAACTAAAGCCTCAGTGCCAGTTGCTGACAGTGTCAGAAAAAAATAGTTGAGATTTTAATGTCTGAAACAATATCCTGTGAATGAGAGATGCCTCAGATAAAGGGGATCTCTGCAGACCCCAATACCTAAGTCATCTGAACTCCTCTAATAGCATAACAAGGAGATAAATAAGTAAAAGAGCATTTCGATTTCGGGTGATACACTTAGGAAGCATGTATTATGACTGCCCATCTGCTCCTCTCAAATATGCCTGGACATGTTTACTAGTGGCAGAAGGTGAGCCTAGGCAAAATCTCACAATTGTCAGAGTATGGTCCCATTGAAGACAACAATAATTATCTTGCTAAAGTAAGTGTGGTGTTTTAATTATTGGTAATCAAGTTTATGAGCCTCTGTTTTCTCTCTTCAATTTGACATCTAGGAATACTGGTTATAAAAGAGACAATTGCTTTAATAATTAGGGCATCAGAAGAGTGTATGAAATTAACCCTGTTTCCTTGAAATTGGCCAATATTGACATGCAGAGTTCAGCAGGCAAACCTCTTTATCATACATCTACCTCAAATCACTCTTTGAACTGAGGAATAACGGATGAAAAATCTAATGTGAACATGTATTTTTTTCAATTATTCAGATTTTATGCATACAATAAATATTTAATGGATTCTTTCTGTAATTAATGGCTTAAAATCTATTCTTTTAATTAGTAGACAATTTACCAGGGAAATAAAAATTTAATAGATGATTTCTTTGAATGGTATATGATCTTTTCAGTTGTTTAGATACAAAGCATGAATTCAGATGTTCACGTTAGCCCCTGTATTCTAAAATTCAACATCAATAGAGTTATATAAAGTCATAAAATATCAGAGACCATAGAGGCCGTCATTATCAATAACATAAACAATATTAAATCTTGTCTGCCGTAGGTCTGAATTCCCCAGGGATCGCTAACCGACGTTTGCGCCAGAGATGGAAAAAGTTACTACTGCCCAGGGAAATTCATTTCATCTTTGTACAATCTCTGATTCTTAAAATATTCTCTGATTCTTAAAATGTTCTCCCTTAACTCTTAACTCATTGGTTTTTTTGAAGGCACACAGAACAATTCTGATCCATTTTCCACAGAGGAAACCTTCAAATATGGGCAATAAAATATCCTAAGCCTACCAGTTCCACCATTAATTTGGATAAATAATTTAACTTCTGTGAAATGTAATTCCTAGACTGAAGAAAACTTGGAAAAATGCCTATTAGGCAACCGTAAAGTACAACTCAAAAATTAGTTATGTGAGTAGTTTGGAAGCAGGTGATTTTAAAACTAGTTATTTGAGCACTTTTCTAAATTTAAGAAAAGCCTGGATAAAATGTGCGGTCATAGGACAGCTGAGCTCTGAAGGAACCTTACATGAATTACATCAGAAGGTGATGAGCAATGAACAACGGTGCACTGTTGTCTGGAGCAACTTTCAGAAATTTGAAGCAAAAGTGTCTTTTGTTTGTTTGTTTTCTTTTTTAAAACAATTTTTATTCCTTTCCTTTGGCTTCGGGTGTAGGAAGCAAAAGAGTTTAGTTTTGCTTTGCCTTGTTTGATACTGAATTGTAAAACCTTTAATCCAGAAGTGGGACCTTTGGTGACAGCATTATAAGCCCTCGTGAGGAGTGACCCTCTGAAAAAACAGTTGAAACAGGAGGATAATTGAACTTGCACCACACAGACTTCTGGGTCTGGAAAAAGATGGAGTAGACACAATTCTTTCCTACCATAAAGTACAGCTACAGCTCTGAATTTTATATAAAACAAGCATCAGAAGTCTCTGAAAGGTGGAGGCAAGGCAGGCCAGCTTGCGGCTCAGCACTCAAATGGCAAGTTTCCTGGGTTTTCTTTTTGCCTTGTACATCTCAGAGTGGGTGCTGGAGGAGCTGGCAACGGAAAAATGCCAAGAGGGTACAGGAAATTAAGAAAAAAAAAAAAAAAGCTCTGCCATAAAAATCTTGCTTATTTACTGAGAGGATCAGGAAAGGGGAAGCCTAGCAAGACAGAGGACTTTAGATAATAACCACCCCACTAAAGCCAAATGTAATGGAAAAAACTGCACGCCCATTAGAAAAAGTGAAGCGATTAGCATATATTTCTACTCTTAGCAGTTTTTTCCCCGTGCTAAGGTAGTGTCAAAGAAGATCGACTGCAGAGCCTGAACTTTCACCCCACTTGGGAGTAGTGAAGTGTGCTGTACCCCCTTAAGGTTGCAGCAGAGACTAAGGGGAAAATTTGGGTCCCCCCACCTTCCTTCATTAGTGTGTCAGAGGAGGCCTGCTAAAATAGAAGATTTAAGTAAGATCAAAAGTATCGTAATATAATACCTTAAATGTCCAGGAGACATTTGAAAATCACTATCCTAAAAAGAATAAGAAAAATCTCAGATTGAATGGGAAAAGACAACCAACAGACACCAACACCAGGATGATGCAGATGTTGGAATTATCGGACAAAGATAAAAATATTCATCATAAAATGCTTCAACAAGCAATTACCAACATGTTTGACATGAATGTGAAAATGGAATCTCAGCAAGGAAATAGAAAATACAAAGAAGACCTAAATGAACATGTTAGAATAGAGAATATAATAACCAAAGTGAAAAGCTTACTAGGTGGGGTCAACAGCACAGTGGAGATAAAACAGGAAAAAATCAGTGACCTTGAAAATACAACAATGGAAAGTATTCAATCTGAACAACAGAGAGAAAATAGACTGAAAACAATGAGCAGTCTAGGGACACGTGGGATTATAACAAGAGACACAACAGCCACACCATCAAAGAGAAAAGAAAGATTATGGGGCTGAAAAGTGTTGGAAGAAATAACGACTGAAAATATCTCAAATTTGGAAAAGACATAAACCTACAGAGGCAAGAAGCTGAGAACATTTTTAACAAAATAAACCCAAAGAAATCCATGCCAAGGCACATCGTAATCAAACTCCTCAAAACTAAAGATAAAGAAACATCTTGAAAGCAGTGATTTTTGTCCTTTTCTTTTACCTGAAGGTGGCCCGAGTCACAGAGATATGGCGGGGACAGAGAACAATAACTGGGAGGAAACGCTCTTTCTGGCTGGAAGACTAGGGGAAAACAAAGGCCGCTGTGAGCTGAGTGTGGGGAGTGTGGACGAAGCCCCGTTACTTCATCCTTGTTAATCTGCCCCTGTTCTCTCCTGCTGCTTCACACGGACTGCGGCTTCTCAGCTGCATGAAAACACGAGGCAGCATGGAGTCTCATACTCTAAGAAGCTTCTTTTTCTTTTCCAGAGCAACTGGGGAAAGGGACCAGCCTGCACAGAGGAAACCCCAAAGACAAGACAGAAGGGGACCCTCAAATCTGTGTCTGAACCCACACAAGTCCTGGGCTCGCACCCAAAGCGTTCCTGCTCAAATCACACCCAAAGAAGCTGAGCAAAGGCTGTGGGAACCAAACCACCCGTCTCCCAGACTCACGCTTGAGAGGAGGAAACAAACAGAAGACTCTGTGTGTGAAAAATGCCACAGAATTATGCACATGCCTTATACCAATGTCAACTTTCTGGGTTTGATATTATGCTATTATTTCAAAGCAAAAGCTTTGAAAAGGGAATAAATAGGGCATTGGAAACACTGCCCACAGAAAACAACTCA
>CM052438.1:87079963-87196454 GCA_028533085.1 Varecia variegata
ACACACACACACACACACACACACACACACACATATAAAATACATGCATTAGAGGATAAACTCTGGAATCAAGAATAATTTCAGTTTCTGGTGGTCCTTTGATTTAAAAAAAGTTTTTTATTGATATATAGTATTTTTACCTTTTGGGGTGCTTGTGATGCTTTGATACATGCTTTGATACATCTGTATACATGCTTTGATTTTGGGGTTGGGCATCAGAATACAAAGATAAGTAGCTTCAAGTCTCTTTAAAACAAAACAAAACAAAACAAAACAACCAAACCCCATCCCTCCCCATAAAAAGAATTTAAAATCCCTCAAACAGTGTCACGTGCCTCCTCACCGGGCCCTGGATACAATGCCCTTGTGTGTCTACCCTCCCAGCTGCTGCAGAGCGCTCGAGTTGTGTCCACCTTTTGGCTCCCGTCAATGAAGCTGCTATGAGAGGCGTGCTAGTGTCTGTTTGAGTCCCTGCCTTCAGTTCTTTTGGGCATGTGTACTCAGAAGTGAAGCTGCTGGATCGTATGGTGATGCTATGTTTAACGTTTCGAGGAGCTGCCAGACTTTTCCATAGTGGCTGCACCATTTCACGTGCCCGATAGCAATGCGCAAAGATCTTATTCTCCGCATCTTCCATGTCCCCACTGACATGTGATTTTCTGTACTCTCTTGGCTTCTGGTACTGAAAGTCCCTGTCCTGGGAAGCCCTCCTTCCCAGGCAAACTGGGATGGTTGACCCCCCTCATTGCAGCACCGCCGGAGTCCCTCGGTAGCAGGTGTTTCTGTCACCCGTGGGGCTGCCCTTCGCCACTGGTGGGGACTAGGCCTTACTGGGTCCCTGTACTGCGCGGCTTCTCTTGGGCCCGCCCCCGTGCGCCCGCCAGCCCTCTCTACCCGCTGCCTGCCCTGCCACCCCGCCAGTCTCTAGGCCCTCGGGCCTCTGGTGGGATTGAGCCACGGGGAACCCTGGCCGGGGATTGGAGGCAGCTGAAGTCATGTTCCCTCCTGCAGTGCCATCTGACAGGTGGCAGGTCTGTGCCCTGCAGCATTCTCAGCACAGACTTTCCTGTCCCCAGGGACCCTACGTGGCTCCTAGGCCTAGCGGTGGTGCTGCTACCTCCCCCGCTACCTCCACTTACGATTTCTCTTTGCTCTGTTCATATTTTTGTAAATTGTTTATTAACTAAACTCCTCAAATTATCCAAATTTGCTGGGGGCCCAATGACCCAGGTGTTTCTGCTGGGATCCTGGCTAATGCTCTACTCCAGTGGCTCTCAAACAAGCGAGCATACAGCCCCGGTGGGCTTGTTAGACACAGACTGCTGGCCCCGAGCTCCTACCGCGGGTCTGGGCCGGCCCACGACGCTCAGCCCTAATGTGTTCCCAGGGGAGGCCGGAGAACCACTCTGAGAACCAGAGGGGAAGCAGTCCCCTTGCTTTTTTTAAAGGAAGTCAATTGATAGATGGGCACAGAGTTGAACTGAATGAAAAATAAAAATCACTGCTCCATCAATCTGGAGAAACGCGGGAAAGGGCAGAGTTGAGGATAGTATAAATCTTTATGGTAAAATGAATGTCTAAGCAGATCAGAGCAGAGGCCTCGTGGCCAGGTCCTGAGAGGTTGTGGGGAGCGCAGAAACACCTGTCCAGCGTGATGATGAGGAGGAGAGTATTTAGCACTAATTTGGGCTAAAGACATGTAAAATATTCTCTTTTTTTCCTCAGTTATTGCATGATAAGATGGCCTTTTAATCACTATGTACATATTTTTAATCCTCCCAAAGAGAGGGAACGTAGAAGAAAGTCTTCCCATTCGGGGTGTCCATGCCATGCCCTGGAGGTTCACTGTGATCTCGGGGACGCCGGACGCGGGTGGCGACCGGAGGAAGCATGGCCTGGGCTCTGACTGGGCTGAGTCTAGAGGACGGTGCTCAGCAGCTGAGAGGAAAAGGAACATAAAAAAGAAAATAACTAATTCCCTCATAAAACTGTCAAAAATCCCCTTTGGACAGTTGGGCTTAAGAAATCATATTAATCGCCCTCTGGGGGTTTACACGGAGATTAGCAGACACATAAGGTAACTTTTTGCCTTAAAGGGTTTGACGGTTTTTTTAACATACGTATATTTAAGACTGTTTAAGGAGGTAGAGGGGAGAAATGTAAACGACTTTATAGCGCGCTTAGCAGGCTGGGCAGCGCCGGAGGGCTGCAGTCTTTCCCTCTGACAGTTGTCTCAGCTTCACCATTGACTCACTCAGGAAAAATTCATTGATTTAACTTGTGCACAGGGTCCATTCATAAGAAATGAATCATCACACGAATGGTTTATTTAAAGCAATAAATAATATCTCTACCTATATAGCTCAAATTATACTTCTCGAAATTTATTATAAATGAACATTCTTTTTGCTGCCAAATAGATCAAATGAAACAAGAAATAGCATGTAAATTGATAGTCCATTGAGGCAGAAAAAGTCATCTCCCCCATTATTTTAATCATATTTAAACGTTTTTATAATCTGAGTAGAATGTAGCACTTTCCTTAGAGAATCCTAAACAATGAGGATTAATTCTCTTTATTCCTAAAAATGAAAACCAACAAAATTTGTTTATGGCCTGTAATAAAGGGTATGTGTGTGAGTTGCTGAGGTTGAAACAAAAAAATGCTTCCCTAAATGATGAGCTCATTGGAACCTCATTCACTCCATGGATGAGGATGACCCTGTTCTGCTGAAGAGCAAGCGAACACTCAGAGCTCTTCTGTGATTTGCCCAAATTCACACACTGGGAAGTAGAGAAGTTGCTTCTAAATTCCAGCCTTTGACTATCAAAAGGTCAAACAGACTCTCCTGAGTCTACTGTGCTTCAGGTCTTCCTTAGGAAGGAAGTGAAAACTGTACAAACATACACAAAACTGCTACTGAGTATACTTAAACATAATATATGTTTTCCTGGTTTTCCTGTGGTGGTCTACACAACAAGCCTCGGGTCACCCAGGGCCCTCATCAAAAGAACAAGATGTTCTTTAGTCAAAACCACCCCTTTTCAATACTGCTAACAAGTATTATGATCATACAACCTTGAATGACTGGAAAACCAGTGCTTTTTCATCCTCCACAAGTGTTTGTCTCCATTGGTCGGAGAAGCTGATGGATCCTGGGAAAGGGTGATGGCCCGAAATAAAAGAATTGTTCCGATGCTTTAGAAAAGAAGAGGCATTCTTCTAAAGAACTGAAAACGCATCTTGTAATTAAAAACACACCAAAGGGGAAGAGACTAACTTGCTGATTTAGGGGACTTTGCAAAGAGTTTAAGTCTCTTGTCATAGCTCTCTGTCTACAGCAGTTTCTCAAGTGTGGTCCTTACCACCTGCATCTTAATCATTAAGGACCCCTAGCAACAGATGCAGATGACCTGGTGTCTTTCTGGCTCAGTCTTTGGAGTGTCTGCATGTTTCACAAGTTTCCTAAGTGATTTTATGCTCACTAAAATTTGAGAGGTCAATACTATTTTAGAAGTTCAATTATCAACTCAGTCTCATAAAGGAGGCTTGGGGAAGATAAATTACATTAATCAAACTCACTTGGATCTAATCAATAAACTAGAATGTTCTCAAGAGCAAGAACAATTGTTACTCACTTACATTTCCCAGAGGTAGAGCAAAGCCAAACTTATCACAGAAGTTCAAAAAGTGTTGGTTGAATACACAGTTACTCAAATATAAATAAGGAATTGAATAAATATAAATAAGTAAATAAATAAATGAGTGAGAGGGAGTGGTTCTACCTTGCAGAAGACTTCCAATTAATAAGTGTGAAAGTATTGATAATGATGGAAAATCACTATTTAGCAAAAACACAGTAATTGTTACAATCATCAGTCATCAATGAATGCCAAAATTAGTGGATTAAAGTATAATGAGGATTTTCTCCCATTCTATAGGTTGTCTATTTGCTCTGTTGATTATTTCCTTAGCTGTGCAGAAGCTTTTTAATTTAATCAAGTCCCATTTATTTATTTATTTTTGTTGCTGCTATAATTGCCTTTGGGGTATTAGTCATAAATTCTTTGCCTAGGCTGATATCTAGAAGAGTTTTTTCTACATCTACATTTTCTCCTAGAATTTTTATGATTTCATGCCTTACATTTAAGCCTTTTATCCATCTTGAATTAATTTTTGTGAGTGGTAAGAGATATAGATGCTGTTTCATTCTTCTACATATGGATATCCAATTTTCCCAGCAAACTACACATCCAATAAAGAGCTAATATCCAGAATCTACAAAGAACCCAAACAAATCAGCAAGAAAACAATAAACTCATTAAAAAGTAGGCAAAATACCAGAACAGAAGTTTTTCAAAAGAAGATAGACTAATGGCCAACAAACATATGAAAAAATGCTCAACATCAGTAATCATCAGGGAAATGCAGATTAAAACCACAATGAGATATCACCTTACCCCTGTTATAATGGCTTTTATTAAAAATTCCAAAAAGAGTAGATGCATGGATGCAGAGAGAAAGGAATGCTTATGCACTGTTGGTGGGACTGCAAATCAGTATGACTTCTATGGAAAACAGTAAGTAGATTACTCAAAGAACTAGAAGTAGAGCTACCATTCGAACCAGCAATCCCAATACTAGGTATCTACCCAAAGGAAAAGCAATCATTTTGTCAAAAAAAAACTCCTACACTTGAATGTTTATTGCAGTACAATTCACAATTACAAAGATGTGGAATCAACCCAAGTGCCTATTGATTCATGAGTGGATTAACAAAATGTGGTATATGGGAGATAAGCCAATATGGCAGACTAGAGACATCACTTGTTGGATTGTCCTCACTGGAGGGTAGAACATTGGACTGAGGAGAGTAGAGAGCAGTTGCAGCTCAGGTGTGGATCACAGGGAGAGACAACAGAGACATCTGGGGACCAAACCGAGGAAAACTGCAAAGCTGAGAAAGAATATAGAGGAGAAGACTGTGGCATGGACCAAACCCAGAGAAGCTCAGAGCCCAGTGACAGGGTAAGGGGGGCTTCCCCTCCCCCACCTAGGTACCTTCGGTGAACAGTGGGACATAAAATATATTGGAGGTGCTTCCACACTCCACGAGCCAGGCACCATGGCTAAATAGGAATAGTGGGTGAACCAGCAAATCCCAGGAGTTTAGGTGTTCAAAAGGGACACTCCATGAGAGAGTACCACAAGAGACCAGAGTGCCGACGTTCCTGCACCTAGACACTTCCTCCTCTGCACCTCCTCCAATCACAGCATAAGAGAGAGTAATTTTACCTCAGGACAGCTGGTAGCCACAGCTCCTAGCCCCCATTGCAACTGTGAGAATATTCTGAACCAAGAACCACATGAATGGCTGCTTCTCTATGGAGGGTGCATGTTCCTGGCTGAGCCTGCCACAATTCCGTTTCATGGGTTTGCATATTAGTGACTAGGACAGGCGGGCTGGACCCAGAGCCTCCCAGACATGAGAGCAGTGCAGGGAGACGCAGGGGAGAGATCTCAGTCTTGGACTTGGGTGGCAAGGAAGCCCTTACAGACATATCCAACAGGATAGTGTGGAGGGGCATTGAAGAACAGGGATCTATGAGTGTTCCCATCCCCCACCACTGCTGGAGAACTGCCATATTGGATAGGGGTGCAATACTCAGAGTGAATTAGCGTAGCCCCTGGTTTCCATGACAACCAAATGCCTTTGGTGCTCCAGTTGAATGGGAGTAGCAGCCCCTTCCCCCACTCATTACAATAGGGAGTGTAGCTTGAGCTAAGAAACCCACAAGTGGCTGCTTCCCCCCCCCCCGGGGAGTGTGCCCCTGGCAAAGGCCCTTGTGGACAGAGAGGACTACCTCTCTCCCCTTGGGGACTTGTGGTGGAAGAGACATACACAATTGGGGATCCCCCTACCTGCCAGCATCCCACGGAGATGCATGGTAGTGGGTTGGAAACATGGACTGAGGGGTAGTTCAAGAACTGGTCTTGGGCGGTGAGGGAACTCTGGCAGACTGATCTGATGGGAGAGTGCTGTGGAGTTCCTGGGAGCGAATAGGGAGGACACTCGCCCCACCCCACAGAGAAACTACACTAGTGGACAAGGGCAGAAAGTGCCTGGTCCTGGGCCTTAACACTCAAGGATTAGGCCCCTTACTTGGGAACAGCCTTACCAGTTTGGAGAGATTGCCTTGAACTTCATACCAGTGGCTCCCCCTAGTGGCTGGATAAGTAACCTCTGAGCCCTGCCAAGGCTTTGTAAAGCCTCTCAGACTCTGGCAATCCAGCCACAAATTGTCTTGCTCCTTCCTCAACTCAAGGGGAGTAAAGCTCAAGCAACCCCTGGGAGCTACAGGGTCCCTCCTAAAACTGGGGCATTCATGTGCCCCACCTGGAGAACCAGAGCTTACTACAGGCATAAAAGACCATGTCAGCAGCTGACTCTTCCACGCAAACTTCAATCAATGACAGGGCAAACAGCACCATAGCTAAGCATAGCTCCTTCCAACTCCAGCAAACAGGGAGTGGATGATTTGTACTCATAGGTACCTCCCACCATCTTGGACATTAAGCTGGGAGACCTAACTCACTACACACTGTTGGAAAGAGGTGAATATAGCAGGTCAGAGGTAACCTGAGAGGTTCTGAGACCTGCTAGAACACCCCATAGGCAACTCAGGACCCCATAGGTAATTCCTCTCCCTGGTATGCTCAAGGATTGATCTTTGGGGACCCAGAGACAGGCCCATAAGCCAGGCCTAGTATCCCCAGGTCTTGACCAAGAGGTCAGATGAGAAGGAATTGGCAAAAGAACTTTGGAAATATGAAAACTCAGAGTAAAAGGACAACCCCCCCCCTAAAAAAACCCAGTAACTCCTTACCAACGGATACCAATGAAAATGAAAAGATTGAAATGACAGATGAATTTCAAATATGGATTGTAAGGGGGCTCAATGAAATACAAGAGAAAATGGAAGAAAAAAAATAAAAATAAAAAAATAAAAGAGAAAATGGAAACCCAACACAAAGAAACAACAAAAACAATGCAGGAAATGAATGAAGAATTCACTAAAGAAATCGAATTATTAAAAATAAATCAAACAGAACTTCTGGAAATGAAGAATTCATTCAGGGAAATACCAAAACACAGTGGAAAGCCTTAAGAATAGGCTAGATCAGACAGAAGAAAGAATTTCAGAGCTTGAAGAAACACTTTGCAGTTAAACAAGTCAATCAAAGAGAAAGAGCTGATAAATAAGAGAAATGAATAAAGTTTACAAGAAATATGGGATTATGGCCGGGCGTGGTGGCTCACGCCTGTAATCCTAGCACTCTGGGAGGCCAAGGCGGGAGGATCGCTCAAGGTCAGGAGTTCTAGACCAGCCTGAGCAAGAATGAGACCCCATCTCTACTAAAAAATAGAAAGAAATTATCTGAACAACTAAAATATATATATAAAAAATTAGCCAGGCATGGTGGTGCATGCCTGTAGTCCCAGCTACTCGGGAGGCTGAGGCAGAAGGATTGCTTGAGCCCAGGAGTTTGAGGTTGCTGTGAGCTAGGCTGATGCCACAGCACTCTAGCCTGGGCAAAAAGAGTGAGACTCTGTCTCCAAGAAAAAAAATAGAAAAATAAAATAAAATATAATAAAAAATAAAATAAATAGAAATATGGGATTATGTAAACAGGCCTAACATAAGAATCATAGGCATCCCTAAGAGTGAAGAAGAAAATATGCAAGGGTGAGAAAACCTATTTGAGGGAATAATTGAGGAAAATTTCCCTGACCTTGCTAGAATCTAGATATCCAGGTATAAGAACCTCAAAGAAGTCCTAGGAGGTTCACTGTGAATAGGCAATCACCATGACACATAGTCATCAGATTGGCCAAAATAAGCACAAAAGAGGCACTCCTATGAGCCCCATAAGGCAAAAGCATCAGGTAACTTACAAAGGAAAACCTATCAGACTAATGGCAGATCTCTCAATTAAGATCTTACAAGCCAGAAGAGATTGGGGCCTCATTCTCAGTTTTCTCAAACAGAACAATGGCCAGCCTAGAAGTTTGATTTCTTACATGAGGGAGAAACAAAGACTTTCTCAGACAAGCAAACACTGAGGGAATTTGACAAGACCAGACCTGCCCTGTATGAAGTACTCAGAACTGCATTATACATGGATAAGCACAATAGACATCCACCAGTGTAAAATCACCCAAAAGCTAAAGGTCAGAGCCCAGATACCACAATGACTCAAGAGGTAAAACAGAGCAATAAAGTCTACTCAACAGGATGAATAGAAATCTACCCCACTTATCAATTTTTTCAATAAATGTAAATGTCTTGAAGAGACATTCGAGAGACATAGGCTGGCTGAATGGATTAAAAACATACAAGGCAAGTATTTGCTGTTTCTAGGAAACATATATAACCCATAAGACTCATTCAGACTCAAGGTGAAGGAATGGAAAACAATATTCCATGCAAATGGAAACCAAAAGAAAGCTGGTGTAGCCATTCTCATATCACATAAAATAGACTTCAAATCAACAAAAGCAAAGAAAGACAAAGATGATCATTATATAATGGTGAAGGGAATAATTCAATAAGAAGACCTAACAATCCTAAATATTTATGCACCTAACATAAGTGTGCCCAGATTCATAAAGCAAAGCCTACTTGATCGAAACAAAATGATAAACAGCAGTATCATAATAGCTGGGGACTTCAACATCCCACTGAAAGAACAGGAGACATCCTCCAAACAGAAAATAAAACAAAGAAACAATGGACTTAGATGGGACTCTAGAACAAATGGGCCTGACAGACATTTACAGAACATTCTACCCCAAAACCACTGAATATACATTCTTCTCATCAGCACATGGAACATTCTCTAAGATTGATCACATCCTAGGCAACAAAACATGTCTGAACACATTTAAAACAATAGAAATTATACCATGTATCTTCTCAGACCACAGTGGAATAAAATTAGAAATCAATTCCAATAAAAACACTCAACTCTACACAAAGTCATAGAAATTAAACAACCTACTACTGCATGATTATTGAGTTAAAGAGGAATTAAGACAGAAATCAAAAGATTCTTTAACCTAAATGACAAAGGGGACACAAGTTATCAAAACCTGTGGGATTCAGCAAAAGCATTCCTAAGACAACAATTCATAGCTTTACATGCCTACATAAAGAAGACAGAAAGATCACAAATCCACAATCTAATGAATCACCTTAAAGACTTGGAAAAGGAAGAGCAAACTAATCCTAAACCCAGAAAAAGAAAAGAAATAACTAAGGTATGAGAAGAACTAAATGAAATCGATAATAAAAGAATTATACTGAAGATTAATGAAATAAAAAGCTGGTGCTTTGAAAAGGTAAACAAAATCAACAAGCATCTCACTATATTAACCAGAAACAGAAAAGAAATCACCCTAATAAGCTCAATCAAAAATGAAAAAGGAGATATTACAACTGATACCACGGAAATACAAAATATCATCTCTAACTGCTATAAAAATCTCTGTGCACATAAACTTGAAAACGTTGAGAACATGGACAAATTCTTGGAAACACACAACCTCCCTAGGCTCAATCAAGAAGAAATAGAATTCCTGAACAGACCAATATCACGTAATGAAATTGAAGCAGCAATAAAAAATCTCCCCCCTCCCCCCAAAAATTCCCAGACCAAATGGTTTCACAGCCAAATTTTACCAGGCCTACAAAGAAGAACTGGTACCTATAGTGCAAAAATTATTTCATAACGTTGAGAAGGAAAGAATCCTCCCCAACTCATTCTATGAGGTCAATATCACCTTGATACCAAAGCCAGAAAAGGACACAACAAAAATAGAAAACTATAGACCAATATCTGTTATGAATATAGATGCAAAAATTCTTAATAAAATCCTAGCAAACCCAATTCAGCTGCATATCAAAAAAATAATCCACCACAACCCCATGGGCTTCTTCCCAGAGATGCAAGTATGGTTCAACATGTGCAAATCTATAAATGTGATTTGCCACATAAATATAAACAAAAACAAAGACCATATGATCTTCTCAATAGACACCAAAAAAGCATTTGACAAAATTCAGCACCCTTTTATAAGAATGCTTAACAAGACAGGCATAGATGGAACTTACCTGAAAATGATAAAAGCCATATATGACAAACCCACAGCCAACATCATACTGAACAGGGAAAAATTGAAAGCATTCCCGCTTAGAACTTGAACCAGACAAGGTTTCCCTCTATCACCACTTCAGTTCAATATAGTGCTGGAAGTCTTAGAGGAATCAGGCAAGAGAAGAAAATCAAGGGTATCCAAATGGAGAGGTCACACTATTGCTCTTTGTTGATGATATGATCTTATATCTAGAAAACCCCAAAGATTTTTCCAGGAGACTCCTGGAATTGATAAATAAATTCAGCAAAGATT
Source organism: Varecia variegata (assembly GCA_028533085.1). Classification (NCBI taxonomy): domain Eukaryota; kingdom Metazoa; phylum Chordata; class Mammalia; order Primates; family Lemuridae; genus Varecia; species Varecia variegata. The sequence continues at coordinate 87,090,436 of CM052438.1, forward strand.
CAGGTTACAAAATCAATGTACACAAATCAGTAGCATTCTTGTATACCAACAACAGTCAAGTTGATAATCAAATCAAAGACTCAACACCTTTCACAATAGCAACAAAGATAAAATAGCTGGGAATATATTTAACCAAGGAGTTGAAAGACCTCTACAGGTCTATGAAACACTGAGGAAGAAAATTGCAGAGGATGTGAACAAATGGAAAAACATACCATGCTCATGGATGGGCAGAATCAACATTGGTAAAATGTCTATACTACTCAAAGTGATTTACAGATTCAATGCAATCCCCATTAAAATATCAACATCACTTTTTGCAGACCTAAAATATAATTCTACACTTCATATGGAACCAAAAAAGACCCTGAATAGCCAAAGCAACCTTAAGCAAAAAGAAAAAATCAGGAGGCATCACTTTACCAGACTTCAAGCTATACTATAATACAAGGCTATAGTAACCAAAACAGCATGGTACTACCACAAGAACAGAGAGATAGGCCAATGAATCAGAAAAGAAAACCTAGATATAAAACCATCCTCATATTGCCATTTGATCTTCTACAAAGCAGAAAAAAACATATACTGGGGAAAAGAATCCCTATCAATAAATGGTGCTGGAAAAATTGGATAGCAACATATAGAAGACTAAAATAGGATCCACACCTCTCACCACACACAAAAATCCACTCATAATGGGTAAAAGACTTAAGCCTAAGGCATGAAACTATAAGAATTCTAGAAGAAAATGTTGGAAAAACTCTTATAGATATTGGGCTATGTAAAGAATTTATGAATAAGACCCAAAGGCATTCATAGCAACAACAAAAATAAATAAATGGGATCTGATTAAATTAAAAAGCTTACGCACAGCCAAGGCAACAATCAATAGAGTGAATGTCAACCTATAGAATGGGAGAAAATATTTGCATGCTATATATCTGGTAAAGGGCTAATAACAAGAATCTACGAAGAACTCAAACAAATCGCAAAAAAAAAAAAAAAAAAAAATCAGCCCCATTAAAAAGTGGGAAAAAGACTGAACAGAAACTTTGCAAAGAAGATAGACTAATGGTGAATACCTATGAAAACATTCTCAACATCTCTAATCATCAGGGAAATGCAAATCAAAACCACAATGAGATAGCACTTAACACCAGTGAGAATGGCCTTTACCAAAAAATCCCCAAACAACAGATGTTGGTGTGGATGCAGAGAGAAAGGAACACTTAAAAATATGCTGTTGGTAGGACTGCAAACTAGTACCACCTCTATGGAAGGTAGTATGGAGATACCTCAAAGAACTAAAAGTAGACATACCATTTGATCCAGCACTTTCTGTTACTGGGTATTTACCCAAAGGAAAAAAAGACATTTTATAAAAATGACACTTGCACTCAAATGTTTATTGCAGCACAAGTCACAAGCGCAAAGATGTGGAATCAACCCAAGTGTCCATGAATACATGAGTGAATTAATAAAATGTGGTATATGTATACCATGGAGTTCTACTCAGCCATAAAAAAAAATGGTGAACTAATACCTTTTGTAAAAATCTGGATGGAACTGGAGACCATTCTCCTAAGTGAACTATTGCAAGAAAAGAAAAACAAATACCACATGTACTCACTGTTAAATTGGAATTCATCGATCAACAGTCATGTGCACATATGGTAGTAAAACTCACTGGAAATCAAGCAGGTGAGAGGGGGGAGGAGGAAGGAGGAGACCGGTAAATTCACACCTAACAGATAGAATGCACACTATCTGGGTGATGGACACACTTATAATTTTGATTCAAAGTGTACAAAAGCAATTCAAGTAACCAAAACATTTGTACCCCTGTAATATTCTGAAATTAAAAAAAAATGTGGCAGATGTATACCATGGAGTACTACTCAGCCATAAAAAAGAATGACTTAATGTCTTTTGCAGCAATTTGGATGGAACTGAAGACCATCATCCTATGTAAAGTATCTAAAGAATGGAAAACCAAAACCACATGTACTTGCTATTAAATTAGAACTAACCCATGAGCACACATGTGCACAGAGGGAAGTAAAAGTCATTGGAAATCAAGCAGGGGGAAGGAGGAAGGAAAGAATGGGTGAAAACCTACCTAATGGGTAAAATGAACACTATTTGGATGATGGCACACTTAAAGCTTTGACTCAAGCATTACAAAAGTGATCCATTAAATCAAAAACATTTGTATACCCTTAATATTTTGAAATAAAAAAAGATATGATGAGAAACAAGATATTGGTAGAGAAGTATCACCCCACAGGATATCTATTAATTACAAAGCTAGTAAATTTACTGTGGAGATATCTGGCAGATGCACTTTAGCCAAGTGTATATCTAATATTAGCAGTAAGGAGACAGAGTGATATCATGTGCCTTCTGAGAAGATGCCCTGAGACGGGCACATAGTCACTTCTGTGATGTTCTTGGCTAAATACATGAGCAAACTTTGATCACAAAGAGACATCAGAAAATCCAAGCTGAGAGACATTCTACAAAATGAACAATCAGTGCTTTCGAAAAGTGTCAAGGTCATGAAAGACAAAAGACTAAGGAACTGTCCTGGATTGGAGGAGACCAAGGAGACACAACTCCTAAATGCAACGCAGGATTCTGTATTGCATCTTGGACCAGGAAAAGTAGAAAATCGATGAAGGGGAACTCCAGTGTGGAAAGTAGTCAATAATATTATACTGATTTTAATTTTCTGAGTTTGATAACTGTACTGTGATTATGTAAGATGTTAAAAATTAGGGTAGTTAGGTAAATGGTACAAAGGAATTCTTTGTACTATTTTTGCAACTTTTTTGTTTCTTTGTTTGTTTTTGTTTTTTTTTTCTTTTTTTTGTTATTTTTTCTTTCACAAGATCATCACTGAAGGTAAATTTTTGCAACTTTTTTGTAAGTCTAAAATGATTTCAATATGAAGTGTTAAAAAATTAAACACATTTAAAAAGTGGCTCACAGCTTATCTTCACAGAATTTTTTTGGGGTGGGGGGAGGCAGCTACTTGTTAAAAACCACAGATCCCTGGACCCCACACTCAGATGTACAAATCAGAATTTTCAAAGATGGGACCTGAGAAACTGTTTTCACACAATCCCTGTGTGGTTCTTAGGATCACTAGAGTTTGAGAAGAGTAGAAACCCCTATCTCAAACTCTGAAAAGAACATTTTAGCAGGTCAGAAAAAGTTTATATTCTGGACTGAAGATGATAAGAAGCAACATATAATGATTTATCCACAGGTCATACAAATTCATCAGAGACTGATATAAAGAAACCATAATATTCAATAATGCTCTAATTTATAATATCTTTCATGAAGCCATGATGCTCCTGGTGACAGATTTCTAAAAAATTAAGGTGAAACCACTTGACAACATTTATCTCTTACTAGGTAGATTCTCTTGTTTTAATCATTGGCTGGTTATCTAGAGAGAAATCCCCAAAGTGGAGGAAAAATCTTCAGGGAAATAGTCCTTAAAACTATTTAGCATATTTCTTCTAAAGCCCATGCTTATCACATGAGTTTTATATCTAATTTGGCCTTTCATGTGCTTCTATGGCCAACGGGGAGTGCCTTGGCCAATAGGTTCTGCCTTTGTTACCCTGCCGGATATATTTCCATGGCTTAGATTGCACTTCTAAACCAAGATATGAAAGAAAATGTGGTGGATGGTGAACCTTGAGTGAACCACAACATTAAGTTAACCAGGAATCTCTTTCCTGAAATAGTCACAAAAATATAATTTATTCATTGTGAAGTCAACTCTGTTTTCACTTTTATTGTTGATGCTATTACTTTGGAAAGTAACTTCTGAAGTTTTCCTAAATAAAATTTACCATGCAAATTAAAAAAATTTCAAAGTATGTATCTCAGTTATCACCTCATCTTTGCAGAAGATTGCAGTTGACAAAGAATAGGCTGTAGGATGTTAGAATTAATCAATTAATTAAAAATTAAGTCAAACAACTTAACTACATTTTCCCTTAAAATATAATTAACTTTAAATCAATGATATGTCAGTTTTCTCATTCTTAACTATTCTATTAAACAGTAAGTTTGTATTGGTATCTCATTATTGTTTTAATTTGCAATCCCCCAATTACAAATGATTTGATCACCTTTTTACTTGCTTATTTGCCATCTTATTATCTCATTTGGTCAGATATCTGTTCAGGTCTTCTGTTTATTTTTTATTTTATTTTATTTTATTACTGTTTTTTTTTTTTTTGAGACAGAGTCTCGCTCTGTTGCCTGGGCTAGAGTGTCGTGGCGTCAGCCTAACTCACAGCAACCTCAAACTCCTGGGCTCAAGCAATCCTTCTGCCTCAGCCTCTCGAGTAGCTGGGACTACAGCCATGCACCACCATGCCCGGCTAATTTTTTCTATATATATTTTTAGTTGGCCAGATCATTTCTTTCTATTTTTAGTAGAGACAGGGTCTCGTTCTTGCTCAGGCTGGTCTCAAACTCCTGAGCTCAAACAATCCGCCCGCCTCGGCCTCCCAGAGTGCTAGGATTACAGGCGTGAGCCACCGTGCCTGGCCTCTTCTGTTTATTTTTAAATTGAGTTGTTTTCTTATTGTTGAGTTTTAAGAGTTCTTTTTATATTTTGGATACAAGTTCTTTAGCAGCTATATGTTTCACAAATATTTCTCTTAGTGTGTGGCTTGTCTTTTTATTCTCTTAACAGCATCTTTCACAGAGCAAAAGTTTTAATTTTAATAAAGTCAAACATCAAATTTTTTTCATGGATTATACATACCTTTGGTAATGTATTTACACACTCGTCACTAAACCCAGGATCATCTGGATTTTCTCCTGATCCAGGTTTTCTTCTAGAAGTTATAGTTTTGAATTTTATATTTAGGTCTGTTAACCATTTTAAGTTAGTATTTGTGAAAGGTGTATGGTGTGTGTGTGTGTGTGTGTGTGTGTGTTGGGGACATGAGTGTCCAATTTCTCCAGCACCATTTTTTGAAAAGACTATCCTTCCTCCATGGAATTGCCTTTGCTTCTTTGTGATGGTATTGACAAGCATTTTGTAATTAAGACACAACGACAGTTTGTTAAAACTTTCAGCTAATGTTTTATGCGTGTATTCTTTCTCTGTCCCATGAACACATGCATATCCCTCCCTCTCTCTGGGGGTTTACAATGTTTTGAAAGAGAGGACATGTCTCTCATCTGATGTTGAAAAACAGTCCTTGTGGGTTAGAAAGCCTAAAAGGAATAGAATACTTTGGGAATAAGGAATGGAGAGATTAATTTCAACTGGGCAGGCTGCAGGGAATGGGTAGGAGTGTCAGGTTGGATATGTATGTGGTATGCATATAGGGTTTATACATATCCATATATATGCATAATATGTATATATATGAATAATATATATCCTAAGGTTATATCGGGCTCAGAGAAATGGACTACCATTGCTTGGAAAAACAAACAACTGAGAAGACCAATGCAGCTGGATAACAAAGTAAGAGTAAAAATTACAAAGTTTCCAAATGAAGACAGTTTTGAAAACCATTTTGTTTGGACTTGGCACTGTGAACCTGAGGAGCACCCTCAAGGTTAGAGCAGGAGACTGACATCAGATCAGCTTCTATGAATGTGATTTGGTACAAATGCCAGGAGTGGTTTGGAAGAGGATTGAGAGTGGGGGCCCAGTTAAGCTACTCAAACTGTTCAGGCAGCAGTTACTCAGGGCAGTGGCAGACAGAGCTGAGAGGGGTGGCAAGGGCATTGGAAGTTGGTAGAAAATGTATTGCAGAAATGGAAAATGAAGTCAAGCATTTTTAGCAATGTACTGATTTTGTTGTAATAATTGGTCCAGAAATTAAATCGTCACTGCCACCTATTGGTGAATAAGCTCCCCATTCCAATGTTGCCCTACATTCCAAGACACAATCTTTGGAGGAAGATAAATAAAAAAAAAAGAATAAAAAAAAAAAAAAAAAAAAGAACAATGTTGCCCTACATGCAGAGGAAGAGAGATTTTTTGGGTGTCCTGAAATCTCTGCTGTGGCACTTACTTGAAGGAGCCTAAAATTAAGTCTAAGCCAGACATGGCAGTCACCTCAAGGGGGTGGATTGCTATCCCTGCCATACAATGTGGAAACTGAGGCTTGGAGGGAGTTCAATACTCCCTTAAGGTCATGCAGCTATTAAGTGGTGGAGCTGGGATTTGAACCCAGGTAGACTCATTTCAGGGCCTGTTTTCTGAACTACCACATCCACTACTTCCTATATTCCATTCTCACTTGAGTTAACATCAGCTCAACAACATAGCCTCAGTAAATTCCTGGTACCATGTATTGTGACTAATTTTTATTATTTTAAGCACAGTCTAACAGTTGTTAAAGTATTCAAGAGTATTTTCAGTGGTACATTTTATTTATGTCAATTGGACATATTAAAAGCATTTTATTTTATTTATTATTTTGATGGCATACTCGTCCAGTCCCTCTTTCACCTCAATACATGAATTATTGAAATGTGTCCTCTCTCTATTTAGGGTCTCTTAAGATTTTTCTGTCATTGCCTCACATTTTGGCATTTCAATATGTGCTATCTTGTTTCTCCTTCACGATCAGGGTGGTGCCTTTTTTATTCTGTATAGCATTTTACATATCAGCATTTATGAAATACTTTAAAACTAAATTCCAACCTTTTACTTTTTTGAATTAGTCCCAATCACTTGGAAGTTTTATGTGCCTTCAGCATAGGAAAAACTTTTTGAAAGTTTGTAATTATTCAAATGGTTCCCTAAGAATATAACAATTTTTTTATTTTTGTATCTGAGTATCTCAGCTCAAAAATATGAATAGAATGTCTATGATGCCCTTGCTGTAAAACTAACTATATGTGTGCTTGTAATTTGAAATGTTTAATAGGGTTTGCTGGCATTAAATAGGGGAATTTTACCTGTTCAATTTATTGGCTAATTTACAAAGAAAATAAATGCCATGAGTTTCAAGGCTTACAAAATAGCATTTAACATGTACACTTATGAAAAACTGAATTATTTAAAACATTAGTTGTTATTTAAGTATCTCTTCCTACACAGATAACCTCTCCTTTATACATTAAATAATAAGTTAGCAAGTCTTACTGAGATTGTCTCAACATGAACATGAACATCAACTTCAAGTTGCCCCTGAACTAACTAGTAAGAGGTAGGGCAAGTAGCATTTAGTTGGGGCAGTAAGAACTAGTCAAGGATATACAATGAATACAACAAAGAACAAAAGCCAAGAGTAACTTAGTTGTAAGCAACCAGCTGCTTATTTATGATAAAAATCATTGGGTTGGGGAACTAGATCCCTGAAGCTAGATGCTTCACAAAGACAAGGATTTTGCCCTTTTACCCACAGATGTGGCTGCACTGTGTTTGCACTACTTGGCCCATAGTTTGCATTCAAATAATTTTTGTTGAATAAATAAAAGTGGGTTTCAAGGATCACTTGGTGCAGAACTACCCAGAGTCCCTTAAAATGGATCCCCAAGGGTGTGGGAATCTGCATTCTTCACACACACGTCAGGCCTCTTTTTCAAGTGCGACGTAGTCTGAGAACCCCTGAAGTTCAACCCCTTCATTTTGTCAGAGAGAACACGGAGGCTAAATGGTTTGCTCAGGGTCACATGGCTAATGACCCAGGGAGAAGTAGAGCCCAAACTGTCAGGCTCCAGAAAGTTCATTGGTTTGTTTGCTTCCTCTAACTTTCAATGTGCAGAAAGCAAGGAAATAATCCCACCTCCAGGTTTTGTTTGCTTTTTTTCCCTGATAGTTGATTCTCATTTCTCTTTGCTCTTTCTGTACCCGTCCTTCTCCAGTGTTATTCACACAGCGTTTTTCCCACTGTTTTTCAGAGCAGTCACTAACTTCTTATTTTCTAATTAAAATTAATTTTCAAAATGCTTGTCAATGTCTGTGACCTTCTAATGTTTTCTTATTCCCCTTTACTAGAGCTCTTAGAAGGGGTTTGTTGCACCTAACTAGGGCCTTCAGAGACTCTCAATTTATTTTTCTAAGAAGTCTCTTCCGTGCCTCCCAAGGTGGAAGCCATTCCCTTAGGCCAATGGGTTTGCTTAGGCAATACCAGATTTTGTGCTTCTTTAACAGTAAAGTGGCTGGTTTACTCCTCTCCCCTGCAGAGGAGAACCAGCCTCTACTCTGTGGAATAGATTAAACAAACAAACAAACAAAACAGTAAAGTGATTGGAAGAGGCAGTCTTCACCTGTATGACTTCCTCAAAAGAGTTTCATCCAAAGGCATGATTTTATAGGGCTCCTGTAAGGCTTGTTTTATTTCTCCAATTTCCTGGGTTTGTTGGAAATGTCAAATCTAAATAAACCAATTGAACGAGTCGGGATTATTTTTCAGGATCTGTGACAGACGAGATGTCTTCTTGTAGAGTAACAGCGTAGTTCAGTGCCGGACGAATAACCGGATCTGGGTTTCCCGCGGTTATTCCTTCCCTTTCTTTCACCTGTTTGCTACTTTGCCTAGAGAAGATAGTTAGCAATCAATTGATGACCGAGCAATTTCAACACTTCTCAATGTACTTTATATAAAGCCATAAAGCAAGCAGACGCTTTACCACAATTTACAGAGCACGGTTTGATCAGAGATGCTCAATTCATTTTAATCAGAACGAGTGGACCGATTTCATTTTTTAATTGTTAGCACCGATAAGACTTTTGGAGAATTCCCTAACTTAAAAAGCCCCAGCCGCCTGCGTCCTCGGGGGTACTGGTGGACCTGGGTGATCTCCCCTGCAGAAGCGCTCACGTTGGTGACTCCTGGGAGGGGGCCCAGGGAGGCTGGGGAGCTCCGCGTGCCCCCCGGGCAGAGCCCCAGACCTCTTGGGTCCTGCGCTCGGCCCGGCCTGTGGAGAACGCGCCGCAGCGCCGGGGCGGAGCGGCCCGCGGGACGGATCCGGCTCTGGGGCTGAGGCAGGGGCGGCAGATGCGACGGGACAGCCAGCGCTCCGGGGAGGAGCAGGGCATCTCGGCAGGGGAGGGTGAACTCCGCACCTGTCCGCCGCGGGAATCGCGCTCTCCGCCCGCCCCAGGCCGAACCTCGGCGCTTCTTCCTTCAGTCCAGACCTAGAAGCTGCGGGTTCAGCTGAACACGCTGGCCAGGGGAAGCCGCGACCCAGAGAGACCCGTGAAACTGGGGCGGGGCGGGTGCGACGCTGCGGGTGCCCTAATCGGAGCCCAGTGCCCGGGACCCCGGGGAGGCGTTCTGTGGGGAGCTCGAAGACCAGGCTGAGCCCGTGGCTGATGTCCGCCAGGGGAGCCAGCGCGGACTTCCGAGGGTCCGGAGCGCTGAGACGCGCCCTCGGCCGGTGGGACGACTCCGGGGTCCCCAGACACAGCCCCGCCTCCCGAGCCCGCCCCACGCCCCCGTGGCGCACGGGCTTCTGCGCGCTGGGTTGAGTCTCAGTGCGGCTCCAGCCCGACGGCCCTGGGACGCAGACGAGGACAGGCGGGCTGTGAGGACTCCTGCAGGCCCGCAACTGCCACCGACTCCGCTGTCCCTCTCCTGGGCTGCAGACTCTCCGGACCCGCCCGGGGATCCGCCCTGAGCCTCCTGCTCTCCGCCAGGCACGCGAACATGCGGCCGGCTAAGCCAGGCTCCCCGCTGCCCGCGCTCCTCCTGCTGGCCCTGGCTTTGTCCCCTCATGGGATCCACGGAAGGCCCCGGGGGCGCAGGGGAGCCCGAGTCGCCGACAAGGAGCCGAGGCCGTTGCTTTTCCTGCCCGCGGCCGGGGCCGGCCCGGCTCCCAGCGCCTTCCGGAGCACAGGTAAAACGTCCCGTCCTTGGCGCTGGCCTGGATCTTAGTGGATGACTCTGGTGGCCGGCACAGCACTCGCTTTGGGAAGCCGGAGTTAAGCCCCGCAGAGAACGCGACATCTCTGCAGATTCCCGGCTCTCAGGGAAAGAGGTGATGAGTTTATTAGATTTCCCATGGTCGAGATTTAAATAACAAAATCCAGCTGGCAAAGGAACCAGCTTTATATGCCCCTGGCCAGGTGTGGGGATTCTTTCTGGAAATAAACTGGTAGAGCAGCCGAAAGAAGTGGGTTTCAGCCTCACCCACCCAGGGATAGTGGACAGGTTATGTACCTGTTGGCGCCTGGTTTGTGGGCCTTCTGGAGTTTTGAGAATTAACTAGGATCACTGCCCTCTGACACCCGAACTCCCTCAGGAATGCCCTTTCCTCCCGCCCTGCCGCTGGCCGCAGGGAATGGTGACAAATAGCAGATTTCGCAGGCTGCTGTGGTGGTTTAGGTTAACTGGGACCTTTCCTAGGTCGGGTTAGAAGGGCTCACAGCGCTGCTGGCTTCCCAACTCACTTTGGATGCTCAGGTTCCTGCTACTTAGATGCCCAAGGGAAGTGGGAGGAACGAGGAGGGAGAAAAAGTAGCCACCGTGGAGGGTCATGAGATGCCCAAAAGCAGAGAAGTCTTGCGAACGCGGAGGAGAGTGACAAGCTCAGGGAAAGGAGCTCAGAGGAGCGGCGGGGCAGCCGGGGCGGGAAGGCAGGCAGTGAGGGCAGGAGAGAGAAGCTACTCAAACGTGTGTGTTCAGACCCTGCGAAAACAGAGCGAGGTGGAGCTGCTGATTCAGGCTGGGAGCAGAAGGGCCCCTCTTCAGGGCTACTGGGTGGCCTTCACCCGCTTGGTGAGAGGACAAACCCCGGGGGGCGCCTCAGGATGCCCGGCAGCTTCCACCTGGCCGACGCCACAGCTTAGAAGTCCTCTTCTGCTGCGTGCTTCACTTCTCAGAAAGAAAAGACGGATTTCTTAGTATCATTTTTCTTGCATAATAGTCATGACATAAAAATATACTCATTCATTCCACAAACTTCATCTAGCTCTTGTCTGGTACGCGCCTGTCATGATGCTACCCCAGGGCGAGGGCGAGGCTACTCAGAAGAGCAGGCGAGGGGTGTGTGCAAGGAGCGGGAGTGCACACCTGCACTGAGTGCCAGGGTGGCCTGCCCCTGGGGCCCGAGGCCGAGGGCGGTGGTGGGGAGGGCGCCGCAGGCTGTGCGGGGCTGCCCAGCTCGGTGCGGTGCGGTGCGGTGTGGGGAGGAAGTGGGCAGATCTTTTCCGTCCACCCACCGGCCGGCGCGGATCCTAGGGGTGGGGGCCGCGCAGTGACCGCAGCTGTGGAAGCAGTGATGGTGCCACACTGATCATACACCTTGACTTACAATAATTGTTAGCCCAAATATTTATCTCAGAAAGTGCAATGTCACTTTACAATGTGAAAGGAGTAGGAGAAAGTATCGAACTACAGAAACATTTATGGTAACACGTTAATTCAGACCCTCCGCTTCACTTAAGTTGAACAGATATTTTCTCTTTGGTTCAAAGACAGTGGAGACTCACTGAAGTGAGTTACAAGGGATAGAGCAGAACATTTTACTAAAAGTTAAAATAAAAGTGATAACAATCTGAGGTTTTAAAAGACAACATAGCCTGACAGAAAGTGCCCTGTGGTTGCCCTGGAAGTGCACTGCTTTCTGTAGCAGTCTGTGGTCCCATCTCTTGATTGCTGCACGTTGTTCACACACGGGGTGGGGGGGGAAGAAAGTGGCTCATTACATCCGTATCTGAGCCTCTGAAGGGAACACATGGACATGGATCAGGGACAAACCCGGACATGAGGACACAAGAATAGAGGGGACAAGGACCTATCTGGATGTTCTCATGGGACACACTCAGGGAGTGGCAAGGGTTATAGTTCACTGAGGAGAAAATATCTCCTATGTCCCAAAGGTCAAGGACTGTCATCCCTGCCAGATGTGCCTGGAATTCTGCCCCCATAATTCTGTAGCAATATAGTAAGCACTATTCCGCAGACTTAACGTACCTGTTCTGGGTTCTAGAATCTTTGCTGCACCTGCAATTGTGTGTTCTCTCTTTTTGGTAGGTTAGACAATTTCCCTAAACACAGATGTGAGGGGGGGATCCCCTCCAGGTGGGGGGATCATTGCCAGGCAGAGGGTGCAGTAAATAGGAAAGCCTGAGGCAGGAGGGGCCAGTGAGGACTCTCCTAGGATTGGGGTGCGGGAGGGGAGGAGATGTGTGTTGGGGTCCCAGAGACACTTATGATTCCCCGTCCTTGGCTCTCCTTCCTCCTCACAGCCCATCATTGTTCATGTATGTGTGCCATTCAACACACATTTGAGGTCACTCTGATGGGCTTGGAATATGAAGTTAACCAACACTTTTGACCTTTGTTCTTGAAGAGCTCAGTTCCATTAATAAATCCCGCCTCAAATGTCAATGCAGTGGCATCATCGTAGCTCACTATAGCCTCCATCTCTTGGGCTCCAGCAATCCTCCCACCTTGGCCTCCTGATTAGCTGGGACTGCAGGTGCCCACCACACCTGGCTATTTCTTCCTTTCTGTCATCCTTCCCACCACCCTAGTTTAGCCCTGCATGACCATTACAGTGACCTTCTGATCCTCCCCCAGCTCCGTTAGCACCCCTGCCCTCTGTCTCACTGTGGGGGGGATTGAAAGTGCATGTTGTCACCACCTTCACCCCTGCCCTCTTATCCTGTGCTCCCCCCACCCCCGCTGTCTCTGCTCATCACACAGCAGAATGGAACAAACGAGGAATCCCACCTCAGACTCTGCAGAAAGAAGCAGGCATGAGTTCTCACCCACTGAAAGAAAGGCAAGATCAGAAGAAGGCTGAGGAATGGGCCACAGTGGGAGTAGGGAAGAGGTTTGGAGGAGTTTGTGACAGAAAAGAAATTGGTGTGGAATGTGGGAGACAGAACTGTGAGGGGACTTCGGAAAGCATTGGTGCATGTCATGTCCTCTTTGCTGCCTCTGCCTTTTCAAGAGATTTCTGCAAATATTTACATTATTTCTGCAGACTTTCTGGAGTCAGATTTGTGCTGTTCTTGTTGTTGTTGTTTTTTTTTTGTTTGTTTGTTTTTTGTTTGTTTTTTTTTTTGAGACAGAGTCTCACTCTGTTGCCCAGGCTAGAGTGCCGTGGTATCCTCCTAGCTCACAACAACCTCAAACTCCTGGGCTCAAGCAATCCTACTGCCTCAGCCTCCCGAGTAGCTGGGACTACAGGCATGTGCCACCATACCCGGCTAATTTTTTCTATATATTTTTAGTTGGCTAGATAATTTCTTTCTATTTTTAGTAGAGATGGAGTCTCGCTCTTGCTCAGGCTGGTCTCGAACTCCTGAGCTCAAACAATCCGCCCGCCTCGGCCTCCCAAGTGCTAGGACTACAGGCGTGAGCCACCGCACCGGGCCTCTTGTTGTTGTTTTAATGTAAAACCTGCTGACATGAAGCTTAGGGAAAGTCAAGGTCATTTTGGTGGGATTATTCTGAACAATTGCAAATGAACATTCTTAGTAAGTGGTGTGGGACTGGTCCCTCCCCGGTCACAGATCTGCAGTGGCTTCTCTTGATTTTCCAGGAAAGTCCTAACTTCCTTGCAAAGGAAGACAGGACATTCAAATCCCTTTGTGACCACCCCACCTACTTTCTGTGGTGCTCACAGAGGCTTCCAGAAGTGCCTGTGTTACTCACACGCTGGGTACCTGTCTCTCACAGGTGCCATTCTGACTGTGTGTGCTCTTCTGCCGGCTTCTGGAATATGCTTCTCTCACCTCTGCCTGTTGGAATTCTATCTATCCATACAGGCCCTCTTCCTTTGTGATGTCTTTGCAGTTATTTCTGTGTTCAACAATGTCCAAACTCTAAAATCACTTCACATATATGCCCCCCAATCTGATAAAACTTTAGAAAACTCCAGATATACTTAAAAGCTGCAGGGACTTGCGTAATAATGGAATTTTATTTGTACAACCCAAATTCCCTCTATTGCAAGTCTGTTACTATGATATCTACCCACTTAAACAGTCATGCCTGGTAAGTGACAATTTCTTCCAAATAAATAATAAAAAAATAAGTTTTTGCTGCTTTGTATATCACCAAGGAGGGGGTATAGATTGGTACTTTTAAAAAAAACTATTTTTTTATTTTATCTTTGAGTTGTGCAACATAATATTTTGATATACATGTACATAGGAAATGATTACTACAGTCAAACAAATGAACGTATCCATCACCTTCCATTTTAATATTTTATTTTCAGAGTTACTTGAAGCTATTTTTTTTTTTTTTTTTTTGAGACAGAGTCTCGCTTTTGTTGCCCGGGCTAGAGTGAGTGCCGTGGCGTCAGCCTAGCTCACAGCAACCTCAAACTCCTGGGCTCAAGCGATCCTCCTGCCTCAGCCTCCTGAGTAGCTGGGACTACAGGCATGTGCCACCATGCCCGGCTAATTTTTTTTTTTTCTATATATATTTTTAGTTGGCCAGATCATTTCTTTCTATTTTTAGTAGAGACGGGGTCTCGCTCTTGCTCAGGCTGGTCTCGAACTCCTGACCTTGAGCGATCCACCCGCCTTGGCCTCCCAGAGTGCTAGGATTACAGGCGTGAGCCACCGCGCCCGGCCGAAGCTATTTGTTTTACTGAAACATTAGCATGGGAAGAGATCAAGGTGGAAAGGTTATGTATATTTGGCCAGAAGTCTGTTGGGTGTGGTAGCTGCTATGATCATAAACACTCGTTATGAGTGGCCAGAGCTACTTACCTGAAAGGGCACTGCCCATTCATAGTGTTTTTGGCAGTTATCGTTGCCTATTTGCAGGGACCCATCTACAGAGCTGCTGAGTAGGGAAATTCTGTGCAGGAAGTTGACAGAGTCACCCACCCTCTGTGGCTTCTCTCTCCCTGGAATGACACAGTCCTAGGAGACTACTTTCCACTCACACATTGGTTAGGAAAACTAGGATTTTAAAATTTCTTTTAAAAATACTAGTTTTTTCCCTTTGCCCTTCAGTTTTATTGCTGAAAATAAACTCTACCGTGTGTAAGACCAAATTTCTAAGATCTTTGTTGCTGTGTAGAAGGAGGATAGAAAAATGGGGCCAGGTGACGTTTTCCTCCTGTGTCTGCAATTGTAGAAAATATCACAGCAGTGGGAAGTAGTGTGCTCTGGAATTTAGACATTTGTTATAACTCTAATTCTACATCTATCAACATGAACTGTTAGGAAATAGTAGTTACAATGTTTATATTATGTTTGAGAAATGTGTGGTCTTTTTATTTAATAAAATAAAATGCAATTTTATTAAAATGTGATTTACTTGCAGTTGTTAGTCTTTTAGATTGTCTTTCAGTAATGATTTCTTTCTCCATTGAACACAGATGGCATTTTCTCTATCTGCAGCACTCCTCTTGCTGTAACCCATGTTAGTTCGATTTCATATTATTATATCTGTTTGACTGTAAGTCCCTCTAAGTTAGGGAGTGAGATTTACTCAGTGTTTTAAAAAATGTATTTTGTTTATTGATTTATTTTTCTAATTCCATATCCCATTTCAAAAAGAGTTACTCAATTTTTAATACCCCATGGCCTACCAAAGTCACTGTATAAAGTTTACATTTAGGAGCGATTTTTTTTTTTTTTGGAAGGAACTGAATTTTTAAAAAGATTCTTTAAGAGCTTTAAAAAACTTTAATTTTAAAATTAAAAGAATTTGAATTTTTATTTGTTCCAAAGCCATACCAGACCTATCATCTTACTATTTAATTGGTACCATTATGAGTTATAAGCTAATTTCTTAGCATCTGGTTCTGTTTAGACAATACAGTATTTGCTATCTTTGATACCTTCTAGAGCAGTAGTTCTTAAAATGAGGCTCCTGGAACCATGTCTCAGAACCAACTGGGAGGTGAGTGTCAAATGTAATTCTTGGATTTTTCCCTGGATATAATAAATCTCTGTGAGTGCAGCTTACAGATCTGCGTTGCAAAAAGCTCTTTGAGAATTCTTGTGTACATTAAATTTTTGGAACCACCAGAGATTTTTTTAATTGGGGAGGGGAAAGGTGGAATACCAGAATCTTCTGAAAAGTTTCTTCCAGATAGAGACAATTCCCGACTGCCCTCGCGACTTTAGCCACACTTCTGCTTTAGCAGCTCACTGTCCACCCTCTGCTCGTCCTTGTGTGCATGCCCAGCTCCACATTCCAGTTTGTCTTTAAAGATGGGCAGTGAAAAAAGACTTCATTGACCTACCAGCTTCGGGAACGTGGCCATTAAGCCCCTTCTTAGAGAATCATTGTAGGAGCATGCTGTGGTTCCGATGTTTGCGGCCTCCAAACCTGGCACTGAAATTTGATCCCAGCATTGGAGGTGGGCCTGATGGGACCTGTTTGGGTCACGGGAGCAGATCCCTCATGAACAGATCAGTGCCATCCCTGGGTCAGTGGGAGGCGAGTGAGTTATCACTAGTTCCCTGTGAGAGCTGGTTGTTAAAAACAGCCTGGCCCCTCGCCCCCCTCGCCTCCTCTGTGGCCGCGTGATCTAGGCACAGTGGTGCCCCTTCCCCTTCCTCCGTGAGGGGCAGCAGCCGAGGCCCTCAGCACATGCCGCAGCCCAATCTCTAACTTTTCAGCCACCAGAACCATGAGCCAAATGAACCTCTTTTCTTTATAAATTACCCAGCCTCAAGTATTTCTTTATAGCAACACAAAACAGATGAAGACAAGGCACTGTGAAGTCCTGCAGTAAAGGAAACTTTATGTAAACTAGTATTATCTAAATTTCTAAAAATTTTACCATTATTTGCATCTCATAGAGCTAGGTTTTCAAGGAGATGCCTTTTAAAAATGTTCTTTCAGACACTGGACACAGGCCAGCCCTACTTCAGCACCTGGGGACACCAGGAAGAAGCGTTGCCTGGTCGTAGGTAAGGAAGGAGAGGAGGAAGGGGGAACCGAGGAGGCTGAGGGGCCGGGCGGGGCCGCCCCAGGAGAGTCACTGCAAAGCGATCATAGGCCAGCTGCCAGTGGAAGAGGCACACTGTTGTTCAATGGAAAAATAACTTTTCTAGAGATAAGTTCAGTAAAATGGCAAGTTACTCATCTTAAGTTTAAATGCTGTTCTTGAAGAGTGTGCCCATTGTGAACATTTTGTACTTCTAATATTTTACAATTTTTTTTTTTTTAATTTTTAAGCTCTTTTTTTTTTTGAGACAGAGTCTCGCTTTGTTGCCCGGGCTAGGGTGAGTGCCATGGCGTCAGCCTAGCTCACAGCAACCTCAAACTCCTGGGCTTAAGCGATCCTATTGCCTCAGCCTCCTGAGTAGCTGGGACTACAGGCATGCGCCACCATGCCCGGCTAATTTTTTTTTTTCTATATATATTTTTAGTTGGCCAGATCATTTCTTTCTATTTTTAGTAGAGATGGGGTCTCGCTCTTGCTCAGGCTGGTCTCGAACTCCTGAGCTCAAACAATCCGCCTGCCTCGGCCTCCCAAGTGCTAGGATTACAGGCGTGAGCCACCACGCCCGGCCTTAATATTTTACAATTTTAATATGTGAGGATTCAACTTTGCTTAAATTCTACAGGATCCACAATTATTTAATTATGTCCATAATTTAATCGGTCTGCACGTCTAGCTCACACTTGGCAGACCATGTTTTCTCTGTGGACGTACAGCAAATCATGTGAGCCCACTATTAAAGAAAACGTCTTATCTTTATTAAGTGGTAGTTACTTGCATATGTGCTGCCAAAGAAAGCACAAGTGGTAGTTACTTGTTAGAAAATAAGAAAACAAAAACACTAAAAAATTTAAGTCCCAAAAGACAATCATTTCTGGCTGACAGTTTTGTAAGGAGTTTATCGATAGTATCACATTGGCTGGTGATCATTTCCACGAGACAGAAAGCACGGGTTCTAGGTTTGCCTTAGTCGCAGAGCTGTGGACCCTGCACAGGGCGTATCTCTGAGTTCCAGGTGTCGCGTCTGTGCCCCAGAGAAGAGCCTATCATGGGGCTTCTGGTGAAGATCGAGCAGCAGAGGTGTGTGAGCACCTGGCAGGGCTCCTGGTCTAGGGCCGACAGCGTTCTCGCTCTCTTGAAGTACCGCATGGGTGTCAGCCGTGGAGAAGCTGGACAGAGGGATGTCGGCATGACCACCTCAAAACCTGCTTATGCTTATTTATAGGAGATTTTTCTTTTTCTTTCCTTTTATTAGGGCAGGGTCTTGCTCCATCACCCAGGCTAAAGTGCAGTGGCCCAATCAGAACTCGCTGCAACCTCAAACTCCTGGGCCCAGACAATTCTCCAGCCTCAGCCTCCCATGTAGCTGGGACTACAGTCACGCACCACCATGCCCAGCTAATTTTTAAATTTTCTGTAGAAAAGAGGGTCTCGCTCTTGCGCAAGCTGGTCTCGAACTCCTGGCCTCAAGTGATCCTCCTGTCTCCACCTCCTAAAGTGCTGGGATTACAGGTGTGAGCTTCCTCACCCGGCCTATTGGAGATTTTTCTGTTGCCAGAAGATATATATGCCTGTTGCTAAGAAAGGAAAAATACCACTTACATTGGATTCCAAACACCATCCGTTTGTATAACTCTTTCCTGTGACTATCTGCTGTGTTCTCTAATAGATTTAAAAACAAAGTCTTGTTTACATAGGATAGTATTTATAGGCTGAATTTTTTTTTTTTTTTTTGAGACAGAGTCTCGCTCTGTTGCCTGGGCTAGAGTGAGTGCCATGGCATCAGCCTAGCTCACAGCAACCTCAAACTCCTGGGCTTAAGCAATCCTCTTGCCTCAGCCTCCCGAGTAGCTGGGACTACAGGCATGCGCCACCAGGCCCGGCTAATTTTTTTTTCTATATATATTTTTAGTTGGCCAGATCATTTTTTTCTATTTTTAGTAGAGACGGGGTCTCACTCTTGCTCAGGCTGGTCTCGAACTCCTGATGTCGACCGATCCACCCGCCTCGGCCTCCCAGAGTGCTAGGATTACAGGCGTGAGCCACCGTGCCCGGCCTATAGTCTGAATTTTAAGTTGCAAGAATAGAAGTTAATTACTATAGTAAATAATTATTCACTACTACTAAATTAATTGGTGAAGTGTTAAAACAGCCATTTCTTAAAAAATTCTTCACAGATAGAGTGAAAATAAAAGATACTACAGAAGAAAAGAAACCTAGCACACAGGCTAAGTTATGTGGACAATGAGAAGTAAACTTGCTTACCCCACAATGTCGATGAATTAAATTTTGGTTCAGGTGTATTACTGTATTATTATTGTTTGTGACCTCTATTCATCTGATCTTCTAAACCATATGTATCCATTCTTAGGAAAATATTTCCTGTGAGTGCTTATTCTATTTTACTATCTAATTAAATATTTAAAATTACTTTGCTAAATTTTTAGCATGTGGTAATCAGGTAGTAATTGAACATTTCAGAAGTGTTCATGGTAAAGTATTTTGAAATATACTGGAAAATTCTTGCTGCATAAAGAATTCCATTGTCTCATCTAGAAAGCAGCATAGTGTATTTAGAAAAAGTTAGTTTAAAGTTGTTATAGAAGTTTACAGGGAGACATATAAGCTTTCTTGTAACCATTTTTTTGCATTGTTGCCAGAGGATATGAAATAAATATGATTAGGTTACCATTCCTCCCAGTATCTGTCATCACCCGCCTTAAAATATACCTGGGATTTGTTTAATCAGGGATGATGAGACCACAGACATGGCAGTGATATCTCAAAGGAAGAAGTGTATCTTCACAAGTCCCTAAAAACAGGGGGCACAGCACACCACACAGGGCACGTGGGAACCAGGGCCACTTAGGAGGAAGACGGAATGGGGGAATGTGGGCAAGAGCCGGCCGGGGCAAGCAAGGGTAGGCAGGTTCAGGGCTGGTTGGTTTGAGTCGTTTCAGTGGGCTCTGGCGCTAAGGGCAGTCCCTGGTTGTCTGGCACCTGGCCCTGGTGTGACAGGACAGGGAATAGTGGCCTGGGGTGTGAGAGCCCTAAGAGGAGGCGGTGGGCAGTGGGCTCTGGATGGGCTGGTCTGCAAATGAAAGGTGAGCTTGCAGGTGAGCCCTCTGCTCTCTCTAGGAATTGGCTGCCCTGGGAGGGACAGTCCCTCCAGGGGCAGCAAGGCCCAGGATGCCAGAAATAAAGAAAATAAAAAGGCACAATTAATACAACCCACAGGGTAAATCCGTCCTTCTTTGCCACTCCGCCTGCCTACGTGCTGGCCCTCTGTTATCTGTTTCTGGCCACGGTGCCGCTGTGACCTTAGCTGACCCACCCCCTCCTCCCCCCCACTCCCCCGGGCAGTTGTCGGTCTTTACCTTATGTGGCCCTTGGATGCTTTGCTGCTGTTGACGCCTCCCTGTCCTCTTTAAATGACTCCTGTGTTTCCACAGTTATTCTCACGTTGTTCTCTGGCCTCTCTGACCATTCCGGCTTTCTCTCCCTGAACACCTCTCCTCCTGCTGCCCGGCGTTCCAGGCGTGGCCAGGATTTTCCACATGCCAGCGTCCCCTTGTGTGACCCTGTGCACTTCCCTTGTTTCAACTGCTGCCTCTCTGTGACTGACTCTGAAACGTATCTCCTTCCCTTTTCTTTTCCTTGTCCTTTAAATTCATGTGGCCACTATCTGCTGAATGTCTCCACTCCAGGAATCTCAAACTTCACCTTTCCCTGCAGGAACCTGTGCTCTGCCTTCAGACTTGTTCTCTGTCCTTTAATTCTGGTCTCAGCAAAGTAGAGTTTTCGCTTCTTGGAGACGGTGTTTCTGGGGTGGTGTGACTTTACTACTGTGTCGGGAGCCCTCTGCGGTTGTCCTGTTGTCCTGTGGTTCAGTTGGTTGGTAAGGTTTCTAGCTGCCCAATCCAGGAACATCATTAGGACTGGATCCTGTGTTTCCTGCTAGTACTAATCTACTGCCATTTGGTTGTCATTCTTAATAACTGATTGCACATAAAAATGTTATCGCAGTGTAAAATGCTGTACATCTATTTGTTTTTGAAATGTTTTAGCATTTTTATAAGAATCTCATTTGTCTTTTAAAGTGTCTGTGGAAATGATAACTTTAAATCTGGAAGGGGGATTAACTAGATTAAACCAGAAACTGAATAAATCATTTTCATGACAGCAGTCTTTGAATGAAATGGCTGAAGTTTAAATTAAACATGAATTGGCCTGTGGTTTAAAACCAGAAGGAAATCTACTTTGCAACATGATTTTGTATTTTTTTCCAGTCCTCTGGACTCATTTAATATTTTGTCCTTTGGTAAATAAGCAATATAATGTTAGAATCTTGTCATGGTATTTTATAACTTAGGACTTAGGAAGGATTTTGGAAATTATTTAGTTTGTCTACCTCAGTTTATAAAAGAAACCCAAAGAATCTTTGGAGGTGTCTGGTCTGACACGGAGTTTTGCTTTGGTTGGGAAGGCAAAGTGCATGGCTGTCAGGTCTTAGGACAGGGGCAGAGTATGAGTCAATACGACTACATGTTTGAGCTCAGATCATTTAAAATGACTTTTATGTGGTCCTTGTAATATCATCCGTGAAATATTACAGATATTGTACATTCCAAAAATATATTCTATTAAATATTATGTGCCATAGTATAATTTTAGAAGCAATTTAAACACTGGATGTATTAAAAATCAAGTCCCTCATTTCCATCACACATATATTTCCTTGCTCCATCAGCTAAAAGGGCCTGGAAGTCACCACACCCCAGTAGCAAGGAGAACACCAAGGGCCCAGATACTGGTTTCTAATACTATTCTCCTGTAAAGGGCCCCAGGGCTCTTCAGAGAAATCCCTGATGCTAGGACCAGGACAGGAAATAATACGAGATGAACCTGGAGCATCTGGCAGTGCCAGAAAGTAAAAAAAAAGTGATAAAAATTTAAAGCCATAAAAATGACAACACAACCCCCCACAATGACAGGGAGATGTCAGAGGGACACAAGAACCAACAAAACCAGTTCCCAATGGCCAAAGCTGGAACCATCTGAGCAACCAAATAAAGAAAGTAGTATGAGATTATAACCCAAAGTGTAAAATATGCACCCATGAGTCCCCATTGGTATAAATATTAATAAATAAATAAACAACTGAGGGAGAGGAGAGACAAATCTCCCATGCAGAATTCTAAATAACGCACGCAGACACTATGCCCTCGAGGAAGGGGAGCACAACTCCCCGATTGTCACATGTGGGCTGAGCACAGTGACCTCCTTTCCAAGAACAGTGTGGGGAGGGGGAAAAAGCAACTTTGCAGTGCAGAGACCCGGCAAACACTGCCTCGGCCAGGGGTCAAGGTCAACATCAACAATCATAAACCATGTGGATAACACGCACCCTTGATAGAGGTGACAAAATGGCACTTTACCTTGGTGTTCTTACCCCAGTTTAATCATGAGAAAAATATCAGAAAAATCTCAAATGAGGGACATTCTACAAAATATCTGACCAGGACTCTTCAGAACTGTTGGTCATCAAAAACAAGAAAAGACTGAGAAACTGTCACAGCCAAGAGAAGCCTAAAGAGATATGACAACTAAGTGTGATGTGGGCTTCCGAGACAGAAACAGGACATCAAGTGAGAACTGAGGAAATCCAAGGAAAGTGCGGACTTCAGTGAGGAGCAACGTGTCAGTATTGGCTCATGAGCTGCACTGCTCACATGGGCCCTCCTGGAGTCACGTGCTAGTAATCGGAGCAGCTGGGATGCTCTGGGCTTAGGTGTGCGATGCTCCTGTACATCTGAAACTGCCCAGTGGTAGAAACCTTATTTAAAAAATGTTATATCACTCTTGTAAGCAGTTGAGGTCTTCCAAAACATTCTGTATTTTAGTTTTAGGATGTGAATTCTGTCTTTTGAAGCTATTTGTGAGAAAGAGAAGAATTAATTAAATAAATAATAATTTATTTTCTCAAAAGCTATGTAGAATATCAGAAAAAATCTAAATAATGGTACTGCAACAATTTTAAGTATTCTATCATAAATTACCTATACTGAGTGGTGTTTTAAAAATATTTTCTATTTTGAGAAGTTTTTTAGTCAGAATATTCTTTGTAGTTAGGTCTGTGCAGCTTGTATTGGCCAAATTGACTAGCAGATTTCTTTTACAAGGGATAGCAATGGAACCTCATATTACAGAATATATTTATTTATGTATACTTATTTATGTGCACCCATTGAAATTTTGTAAATGTCATGTTTTTGATATCTTGGTTAAACCATTTAAAAATAATTTTGAACAAATTATTGTGAAAATAAATAACTTTTATAATGCAAATAATCAATTTCAATTTGTTAGTTTAGTAAACTCAGATTTCCACATGTTAGGAATTGAATTGTGTCCCCCGCAAAATATGTTAAGTTTCTAGTCTCCCAGTGTCTCAGAATGTGACCTTATTAGGAAATACGGTCATTGCAGATGCAATTAGTTAAAATGAGGTTATACTGGAGCAGAGTGGGTGGGTCCTGAATTCAGTATGACTGGTGTCCTTAATGAGATGACGGCCATAGGAAGAGACATGAACACAGAGCTCCATGGGGTGGCGAAGGCAGAGGTTGCAGTGATGCATATACAAACCAAAGAACGCCAAGGATTGCCAGCAACCACGAGAAGCTGGAAAATGCAAGGGGGCATCCTTCTCCTGAGCCTGCAAAGAGAGCAGGGCCCTGCCCCCACCTTGACTTTAGACTTCTAGCCTCCTTACTGTGAGGCAGTAAGTTTCTGGGATGAAAGCCATCCAATTTGTGGAACGTTGTTGGGCAGCTCTAGGAAATGAATACACAATATAGTGCCTTTCCCTAATGCAGAACCTATCTGTACTCACTCTGTATCCAAAGTATGAGAAAGTGCTTACAACACTCACCTCTGTCTCTGTAGCTCAAAAGCGGTCCCAGACAATATGTATACAAATGGGCGTATACACAGTGTGCTGTGTTCCAACTGAAAAAAAAGTCTGACTTTATGGGCGTCAGCCTGGTCTGCATTTCTAACAAGCTTCTGGGATATGCCCATGCTGCTGGTCTGTGAAACATATTTTAAATAGCAAAAATTTAGAAGATAATAAGAAATCAGTTTGAATTTACTTTTTTATCTTGTGTGTAATTTGCAGCCTAAATATTAATAACATTAGGCCTCATAAAAAGTTACATGAAAAAGAGTTATACACATACATCCCTCTGTTCAAATGTCTTCATCTCTAGTAGAAGCATGATACAAAGTATATTTTTATAAATATTTATATATTTATAAGTATTTACTGGTATAGATGCCATATAACTACATAAGGAAAAAAGGCACACATTTTATGCCAGTTTAATTTTAAATACTTTTTATTTTGTATTTTAGAAGTATTGCTTCAATATGTTTAAAAGTCAACATCTTTTTCTGCCACATACTTAATAAATTTTTGAGACCCCATCTCTACAAAAAGTTTAAAAATTAGCTGGGCATGGTGGTATGTGCTTGTAGTCCCAGCTACTCAGGAGGCTGAGGCAGGAGGCTCTCTTGAGCCCAAGAATTTGAGGCTGCAGTGAGCTGTGATCATGCCACTCATCTCTCCAAACAAACAAAAAAATTAGCCGGGCATGGTGGTGCGAGCCTGTAGCCCCAACTAATTGAATGGCTGAGGTGGGAGGATTGCATAAGCCCAGGAGTTTAAGGCTGCAGTGAGCTGTGATCAGACCACTACATTCGAGACTGAGCGACACAGCAAGACCTTGTTGCAAAAAAAAAAAAGAAAAAAGAAAATGAAGGCCGGGCGCGGTGGCTCACGCCTGTAATCCTAGCACTCTGGGAGGCCGAGGCGGGCGGATCGTTTGAGCTCAGGAGTTTGAGACCAGCCTGAGCAAGGACGAGACCCCGTCTCTACTAAAAATAGAAAGAAATTATATGGACAGCTAAAAATGTATATATAGAAAAATGAGCCGGGCATGGTGGCACATGCCTGTAGTCCCAGCTACTCGGGAGGCTGAGGCAGGAGGATCGCTTAAGCCCAGGAGTTTGAGGTTGCTGTGAGCTAGGCTGATGCCACGGCACTCACTCTAGCCCGGGCAACAAAGCGAGACTCTGTCTCAAAAAAAAAGAAAATGAAGTTCAGCTATCCCATTGCCTTACCTAAAACTCTTTGACTTTTCATCACCCATAAAACTAAGTACAAAGTTTGCAGACAATTATAACCTATCTCTCTCTTTCAGCCACTTGGATATTCCTCAAATACTTTAACACTCTGCAGTTCTTCCCTCTTCCATCTGTTCTTACGTGGTTGTCTCTGGCTCGTTACTTTGATCGTCATCTTTTTTTTTTTTTTTTTTTTTTTGAGACAGAGTCTCACTCTGTTGCCTGGGCTAGAGTGCCGTGGCATCAGCCTAGCTCACTGCAACCTCAAACTCCTGGGCTCAAGCGGTCCTCCTGCTTCAGCCTCCCAAATAGCTGGGACTACAGGCATGTGCCACCAGGCCCAGCTAATTTTTTCTATATATTTTTAGTTGTCCAGCTAATCTCCTTCTATTTTTGGTAGAGACGAGGTCTTGCTCTTGCTCAGACTGCTCTTGAACTCCTGAGCTCAAACGACCCACCCGCCTTGGCCTCCCATAGTGCTAGGATTACAGGCGTGAGCCACCGTGCCCGGCCTCTGGTGGTCATCTTAAACATCACTTCTCTGTTTCAGTTAAATCTATCTGTTATATATTCCTGTATTCCTATCTGATGGCTGTACCTTGAAATTAAAATTCAAGTGTATTAAAATTGTGGTTGTCTTGGTGGCTAATACGGGTTGCAAATGAGACATTGATTGTTTCCATTTAAAAGTTAACAACCCTCTCAGCTTTCCATTCTTTGGACATGTGCCAGACGTCCCCTGTCAGCAAAGTGCTGTTGCACAGGCTGCGGGTGATGACAGGTGAACAAGACAGGATCCCTTGCCTCAAGAACCCCACAGATGCACACAGTGCACTGTCATGCTAATCAGAATGTGACAACTGCTTTGACAGAAGTTAAAAAATGTGTTACCAGGGTGGAGAAGAGGGGGAAATTTTCTTAAAATATGTAATTCTCTACACACCTGAATGTTATCATTGTCCCAGGGGCTACAGATTAGAACTATAGTCTAAGTGCTTTCAGAAATAGAATTATTTATAAAGTCTTTGAATGTGCTTTAGCCGTAGTAAGTGCTGCCACTGCACTCAGCGGGCTCATCTTTCAGAAGTGTCAGTGTAGCTACCTGGCCCCAAGGCCACACAGAGAATCGATGCCACAGAAGCCAATTTTCTAGGTTTGGTGTCTGAGAAAAGCGGGGGAAAGACCTATGTTCAGGTTGAAATATTATTGAAGAGAACACTGAAAGATTTATGTGAGGAAATACTTTCATATTCACTGCTCTTTGTTTCCCTGGATTAGTTTCAGTTGTAAAATGCAGCTGTTCGTTGTCAAATGGGAGGGGAGCTTCCACCTCACTCTCCCCGTGCTGTCCCCGCACCCGCACGAACGTGCCCTGAGCTCACTCGGGGCTACCAGGGGCCCGGACTCACCTGTGGGGAGACGACCAATGTTCACTTACCTGTTGTATTCATATTATGTTCGATGTACACATGAGTCGTTTTATAATAAAACATTGCAAGTTTAAATGTGTAACTGCTAACAAATATTGAGGCCCAAGTATTTTATTACAGTTTTTCTCTCCCTTTAAAAGAGTTGCATATGCTCCTGATTGTTTTTATAAATTGCTTTTTCTGGACGATGTATTTTTAGTGAGTACAAGATAAAGTCTGAGATGCAGTTTGATTTTTAAATTTTATTTTATTTTAAGCACAAAAACCTTTTAAGTGGGAGAGTATCATGAGCTGATGTACATTGCAATTTGCTTGCTCTGGCTACTGCAGAGAAAAAGGATTATAGGGAGGAAAAGACAGGTTAGAAGGCTGCTGCTGAGGTGGTCACAAAAGTGTGATGGCTTGGACCACCCTTGTGTTAATGGGTGGAGAAAGAATTGCAAGGGTCTGGATAATTTTTGGAGGTTGGATGTAGTGATGAGGGAAAGAGGAAGTCAAGCGTAACTTCTTGATTTGGGGCCTGAGCAAGAAACATCAAGTGATGGATGCCGTTTACTGAGACTGAGGACAGGGAAGAGAAATAGGTCCAGGCAGAGGGAAAATCAGACGTCCCACCCCACCTGTGCACTTCTGGAAGGCCTGTAAGTTGCCTTGAGAGAGCAGTAGAGCAAGAATTTAGCTCTACTGGAGTTCTGGAGCCCCAGGAACTGGTCAGGGCTGGAGATAACAGATTTGGGATTAGCTATATAAACTGCCGTGGATTCATGTGTTTAGTGCTTTATTAAGTGCATAATAAAGATATTATTAATGATGGAAATGCATTCAAGAAATTCTGAAGTTGTTTTTCTTTTCAGAAATATTCCCAAGAGATTTGAACTTAAAGGACAAAGACAAATTCATAAAGCATTTCACAGGCAAGTATAAAATTTATCAGTGATTCCATTAAATAAAAAGATTGTGTGCAGATTACTACGTTTGGCACTGAGGATACAATGACAATGGCTGTAGGAGACTCACAGTCTGGTTGGGGAGCTGGACAAATGCTATTAACTTGTATTAACTCTAATGTAAACCAGATTTTTTTTTTAATTAAGAGATAGGGTCTCACTCTGTTGCCCAGGGTGGAGCGCAGTGGTGTCATCATAGCTCCCTGCAGCCTCCCACTGCTGGGCTCAACTGATCCTCCCACCTCAGCCTCCCGAGAAGTGGGAACTACAGGGTTGTACCTCATTTTTAAATTTTTTGTAGAAACAAGATCTTGCTATGTTGCCCATGCTGATCTTGAACTGAGCTCAAGCAATCCTCCTGCCTCAGCCTCCCAAAGTGCTAGGATTACAGATGTGAGCCACTGCTCCCATTCCAGATCCTAATAAGTAATAAAGTATAAACAGAGTTTTAGGGCTATGCAGGAAGTGAATAATGTGGCCAAGAACTACCAAGAAAGGCTTGTAGTGGACACGAGTTTAAGTTGGGCTTTAAGGTTTTCCCCACGAGGAGTGAGGCATTCAGGTCAGACGCCCATTGAGCAAGGCATGAAGGCACACGGTGTGGTTTGGGAAGGACAGGGGGACGGTGTGTGTGGACGGTGGTGGGTTTAGGTAGGGATGTATGTGGCCACTGGGCAAATACATGGCTGGAAAGGTAAGAAGGAGTCATACTGTGGAAATCTTTTTTTTTTTTTTAAGTTATTTCACACAGGTTTGCTTAGGGGTTCTATTTTCACTCCTCAATAGATTTTACGTATTTCTCAGATGCTCCTTCACTCATCAGTTCATCTGGTTCTGAAGGGTTACTCAGTGTCATCTTGATCAGACAACCATCTTCATAATGAGATTTGCTGACAAGTCCTGGATTTTCTGCAAAGCTTCACTAATTTCAGTTACTTCTCCCGATAAAGGAGAATGGAGTTCACCAGCAGCTTTCACACTTTCCAAAGCACCAAACTCACTTCGTTTGCTTAATTTTGTCCCAGCTTCGGGCCGACCACAGCAAACAGCATCTCCCACAGCTTCCTGTGCAAGTTGCTTATTCCCAGGGTCCAGCACCGTGTTCTGTTGTCCGTTCATGTTTCTCTGCGGGTTTGCGCACCGAGAGCGGACGGGTCCTCCCAGCCGCCAGGCCGCGCGCTCTGCGCGGCGTCTCCGGGTACCAGGGTTAGGGGCGCGGCCCCGCGTCTTGGCCACCAGACCAGAGGGGCGGTGTGGAATCCTAAACGGCATGCTGAGGCATTTGGACTGTTCATGGGAGCAACAGAAGTTTTTTGAACAGGGAAGAGACAGACTTTCATATGCCACATCTGAAGCACAGATGAAATGTTCCCTTTATGACACTGTTTGCTTCTTCGTATCAAATTTGTGAACGATTTACACATCATCCTATGCCCCAAGTTCTAGCAAATCACCACATTATTTTGGACAGTACCCTCCCTGCCCCCCGCGGGCCCCATTCACTATTGTTATTGTCCCTCTGTTCTTAATCACTCCAGCTACCTTTTACTCTGTTGCATCTCAGGCCCGTCACGTGGTAAAGATGTGGTTTTCCCACTTAATTAAAATCCAAGGGCCATGTTTGTTTATCAACTTCAAAATGATGGCCCTGAGGATGAAGCCAAGATCTACCTGCGGGGTGAGGCGTGGAGGGTGTTGAGTGACTCTGGCAGCTGTGGGCAGCAGGACTGTGGACTCCCTACCTCGGTCTCTCATGGAAAGCAGACTCTAAAGGAAGGGGCGAAAGCTTGGATGGGGCCCCCTGGATCTATGGAGAGGGAGAAGGAAATCTCAGGCCCTGCACACTTTCCAATAGTTCTTGACACTAACAAGACATAAATTACTATCATTAGCAAATGGAATAAATGTCTTCGAACATAAACATTAATTCCTATTAAATAAAAAACTAGGAAACAAAAAGTAGAAACGAAGGGTATTCACTTTTTATTCTTCACATCCACTTTGCTCTAGGCAGATTTTTTTTTTTTTTGTCTAGAGCTTTTTCCCCCTTAATTATTCTAGAGAGTTCTACTGACGGTGAGGATTCCATTATGTGAGATGCTGAGAATGTGGAATGAATTTAGAGAATTTTTCACAGACCACAACTCATTACTTCCCACACAGCTGGGTGAAGGAAGAGCTCTCAGGCAAGTTCTTTTAAGAGCATGGAAGGGTGTAAACCACAGTTATATTATCTCTGTCCATAAAGTGCTAGCAAATTTGTTTGGAAAATATGCCTATGTTTATAATAAGCATTCTTTTCCTGCCCACTAGGGCCAGTCACATTTTCAGCCGAATGTAGCAAACATTTCCATCGACTCTATTACAATACCAGGGATTGCTCAACACCCGCTTGTAAGTAGCTTTGGCAGTTCTATAAAAAATTTTTATTCAACAATAAATACATGTAATTTTAAACTTCAGTTGTCTGTGGGTGGGAATTAATAGACTAAACATTGTATGAGATGTTATTTATAACACTGACAGCACCTAAGGCCTGCGCATGTTGTTGAGACTCTAAGGAGTGAACCCACATTCTAGTTGGGAAAATATCCAAATCTGAAAATAGCCAGATTTCTTTAAAGACCAAAATGTTTGTCAGGATTTAAATGTTTTATTATTATTCAAATTCCTTAGCATAAATAAAGTGCTCTCTGATATAAAGGAAAAAAAAAGAGTACTATGAAGTGCAAGTCAAAATTTCCTCATAAGTTATTTTAAAGTAAATATTTTTTGTATCACATAATTTATACAATGGGTGCTGGATGTTTCTGAGTAAGGATAGCATGTATTTTAAAGGTTGCTCTAGTGAATTCTTTTGGATACTTACGTTACTGGAGTTAATAATAATTCAGAACATAATATTTAAGTGCTATCATTTAAAGTGCTCAAATTATGATTATGTGTGGTAACTCAGTTGATTGTTTTTAAATTCCTTTCTAAGCCCCAACTTTCCTTTTAAAGAAAATCAATTCTAAGAAGTTTCTTTCCTTTTAACTAGATTGCTCATCTTGAGGAATATTTAATTTTATTCAGGATGTTGAGTCAGATTTGTTATACTTTTTTAAACAACTTGTATTTAATGACCAGGGAAAAGTAATCACACTGGATTCAAGGCAAAATGACTAACTGTAGCACAGCATCGTAGAGAAAGTGCAAGTTTTTGGATCAAACTGTTTACTAGTTATGAGATGATTAACATTTTGAGATTCTTTTCTCATCTCTAAAGTGAATATTATAATAGCCACTTCCTGATTGTAGTATTAGAATTGATTGATTAAAAAAATGTTAAGCACTTGATATATTAGGTACTTATCAAAATGTAGCTATCATTGTATGTACTAGTGACAATAGTTAACATGATTGCTTTCACATTTATAGGCATTATATAGATAATTTACTTCTAAATGTTTTTCCTAGATTACAAAAGATGTGCTAGATTGCTAACAAGATTATCAGTGAGTCCACTGTGCTCACAGACCTAGCTAGACAACCTATCCTGTGAGTACTTGTTTTTCTTATCCTACTTAATAGTTTGATTTAATTTTTTACATTTTTTATTTTTCTTTTTAGTTGACATAGAATAATTGTACATATTTATGGGGCACAGTATGACTTTTCAATACTTGTATATCTTAAACATTTATCATTTCTTTGTGTGGTGAACATTAAAAATCTTCTCTCTCAGGTTTATGAAAATATACAATAAATTATAGTTAATCATATTCACCCTACAGTGTTGAACTCACCCTACCAGAACTTATTCCTCCTATTTAGCTGTAATTTGTATCTGTTAACCAACTTCTCCCCATTCCTCCTTCCCCCTTCCCTTCCCAGCTTCTAATACCCACAATTCTACTTCCTACTTCCATGAGCTCAAATTTTTTAAGCTCCTACTTATGGATGATGATATGTGGTAGTTATCTTTCTGTGCTTAACTTATTTCACTTAACATAATGTTCTTCAGACTCATCCATGTTGCCTTGAATGACAGAATTTCATTCTTTTTTATGACTGAATAGTATTATATTGTATACACACACACACACACCACATTTTCTTTATCCATTTACCTGTTGGTGAACATTTAGGTTGTTCTATATCTTGGCTTTTGTGAATAGTGCTGTAATAAACATGGGGGTGCAGGTATCTGTTTAATATACTGATTTCCTTTCTTTGGATAAATATCCAATTGTGGGATTTTGGGGTCATATGGTAGTTCTATTTTTAGTTTTTTGAGGAACCTCTATACTATTATTCAAAATGGCTGTGCTAATTTACATTCCCACCAACAATATGTGAGGATTCTCCGAGGGTTCCCTTTTCTCTGCATCCTCACCAATATTTGTTATTTTTGTCTTTTTGGTAATAGCCATTCTCACTGGGATGAGATGATATCTCATTGTGGTTATGATTTGCATTTGCCTGCTGATTAGTGATGTTGAGCATTTTTTTCATATATCTGTTGGCCATTTATATGTCTTCTGTTGAGAAATGTCTATTCAGATCCTTTGCCCACTTTTAAATCAGAGTTTTTTTGCTCTTGAGTTGTTTGGGTTCCTTGTATATTCTAGATATTAGTTATTGTAAGATGAATAGTTTGTAAATATTTTCTCTCATTCTACAGGTTGTCTCTTCACTCTGTCAATAGTCTAACTTACTTAAGAAAATTTTGAACAATGTAAGAAGCCAGGAAGCTAATCTTAGCAATACCTAGTGAACTTAATCTGTGGGTTTTTCACTAAGTGTTAAAACTTGGTCTAAACACACAGTTTTACTGAATTAATTTAAAATGTCCTTGATAGTGATTGAATTAAGTAAGATAAGTAGTTTTTTTGGCAACCATACCATCCCTGAGTGATTTTTAAAAAATCTTTCAGCATTTGGTGTTATTTTATCATTGTGCAGAAACATTATGCAGATAGACATTAGATAAACAAAACTATTTACAGGTCTTTTTTTAACTGGCCAAACAATGCAATAAAAGTGAAACTTGGTCTTAAAACTTTGCTTTATACAATCTAGGTAAGAGCAGAGACAAAGTACTGGAAAAATAGAAGCAAAAGCAAAAGATAACAATACAGAATAAACATGTAATCATCATCTGCTCTAGCCTATTACTTTACAAGAGTTAAATGATCAGAATTTTCATTCTGGCTAAATTACCCTAGGAGCCCTAAGGCAATAATGTATTTGTACAATCCTAAGCAAATTTAATGTAAATTGTAACATTTATTTACAAAGGTAGAATCTATACAACATATTAAAAGATATCCATTTCTTTGAAAATATTTTTCTAATCAGTAGTTCTTTCCCACTGTAGTACAAAGTCAACATTGTTGGGGGCCGGCATTTCAGTACCATGGACAAGTCCTTCCAAGGAAAATAGTTCCTCAGGTTATGAAGGTGGGAATGAAAGTCATGGGTAACTGTAGTCTAGAAGCACCCATAAATATTTTGAACTGGCCAGTAGAACTCAACCTGTCCCAAATAACTGCACGGGGGGTTACTTAAACCATCTCACAGGTTTGTTGTGACAGTTCCTGAGACAATCCTGACCTATTGCTGTTACTATTCTTATTCTTATTTTAAAAGCTATTATTACAAATTAATGATAACAATTAGAACTATTAATTCTGCATATCTATAGTTTTTATTTTTTATTTTTATTTTTTTATAGTTTTTAAATTTAAAAATTTTCTTTTTTTGATAAAGAAAATGAACTAGATCATTTCCATTGCAAGATACCTGAATCAATCGCTCTCAACTTGTCTCAAAGTTTTTGAATAATGTGAAACATGAATAAATCAAGAAAATTCATTTCCCTATTGAAATGACTTGAATCAAGTCATATTTATCTCTTTCTTTGTTTTTAACATATTCTATATAAATGAATAAATTTACATAAAGTTCAAAAACACAATACTAGAAAAGTTCTCCCCAAACAAGTACTATATTATAATTTAAAATAAGGCACATACACTTAACAGTGTACACGTTCTTCTGGGTCTGGATCCATAGAAGACAAAGCTAATCAATATGATCCTTTAAAATTGGACAGTTTAGAAAGTTAGTGATTTCCCCCGTATGAGTTATCTGTGACAGTATCTGTTTCTAATTGTTTATTTAACAAGACATTACAATCACAATATTACAGATAAATTGTAGGGATATTTTATGAGTTACTTGGGTGATGTCAAGTTCATTTTTTGGAGTGTGTTTAGATGTTGTAAAACTTTAAGGAGGAAAATCATCATTTAAAATCTTTAAAAGTATGGATCAGCCGTCCTCCTTTTCCACCCACAATAGTCTGCATCCTTAGGATTAGACTGTAAATTAAGGGTCCACAGATTATTTAAGCAAAAAACTAAAATAAAATATAACTTTTAAAACTGTATGCATTTTAAAGTATGCTAAAAACCAGGTCATAAGTGATGTATTTCTTCTTTTCCTCCCACAGGCATTTCTTAAGAATGTATTAATCTAATTTGAAGAAAAAGGTACCTGGAAAAAGAGATGAAATTTGTAATTTTATAGATATTATAATGAGTATAATGAGAGACTTCCCAGAAATAACTGATTAGCTGTATCCTGTCATAGAATGGAGTCTTTTGGTTTATCTTTGTGTTTATAGTAATCTATAATTTTTTAAAACAGAGTTTAAATCACATGTTGCAAATTGAATATTAAAAATGCTATTCTACTTTATTTTTGCTAGATACATTATTTTCTTATATTGTTAACATTCTGCACTAAATGTTTAATTATGTAAGTTATACCTGCTAGTGAGAAATGATGATCGTTTTGTATACGATTTTTAGTAATGTTGTTTGTCAAATAATCATATATGAAGGTAAATTTTATAGTTCTTATTTATAATATTTAAATACATTTATTTGGAATGTGTTGTATTTACTTGCATTAATTTGAAATGTGAATTTTATTAAAAGTGAAATATGAAAAAATGTGTTGTTTTTTTGAATTAAAGATATTTGTAGTAGAGGTTATACTATTGAAGTATGATCACTATGTATGTATATGTGTATACATATGTACATTTTGAATTGGTAACTAGGATCCTGGGACAATTTCTGTATTTTGAAGTTAGAACGTACTGCATTGCTGTCTTAAAGGAAAAGATGTCCAGTTGTTCTCAGATGGGAGAGGTGTATGTCAGGGAGTGAGAAGAAGGTACAGTTTGCCTGGATGCTCTGTTTAGACTGTAACAAAATACTCTGATACATTCAAGTAGTGTCATTTAAATACAATAATGAAAAAATCAGAAACCTACAACAAAACAGTGGAAAATGCCTATCCTTTTAAAGAGTAGGCAAAGCATGAGTTGCTCAAAAATGCATACACAGTACCATCATTGACTTTTTATCACTTTCCAACTGTTTGTGTTGGTGTTGTGAAGACGTATTTATTATTAATAATATCTCTGTACCATATGGAAGCCATCACTTCAATTTCTCAGCACTTTTGGTCTCTTCCATAACTGAGTGTATTGTGTCTATTTGTGTATGTAAACATATACATTCCTTTGTTCATCAGAAAAACAAACTCAAAAATGCCCTTTGGCTTCAGGGATATTATGAAGATATATCCTTAATTTTTAGTTTTAGTTGCTTTGGTCTATAGGCAAAGATTTACAAATAATTACGTTTATAAATATGGACAGAAAGGAAAATTCTGCAATAATGCTATGTAATAAAGAATAAAAAACCTGTGTTTTTAGTTATAATTGTCATAATAATTATAATATTTACTACATCTGGAAAAATGAAGTAGTTTTTGATTATAACTATGTAGAGAGCTGAGAGTTACTTATATAAAAGTGAAGAGGCTATTGAATGATGACAAATAAGAACTTACTGGTGGCCGGGTGTGGTGGCTCACACCTGTAATCCTAGCACTCTGTGAGGGCGAGGCGGGAGGACCCGTTGAGGTCAGGAGTTTGAGACCAGCCTGAGCAAGAGCAAGACCCCGTCTCTACTAAAAACAGAAAAAATTAGCCGGGCATGGTGGCACATGCCTGTAGTCCCAGCTACTTGGGAGACTGAGGCAGGAGGATCACTTGAGCCCAGGAGTTTGAGGTTGCTGTGAGCTAGGCTGATGCTACAGCGCTCTAGCCCAGGCGACAGAGTGAAACTCTGTCTCAAAAAACAAAACAAAACAAAAACAAACAAACAAAAAAAAATAAAAATAAAAAAAG
Organism: Varecia variegata; assembly: GCA_028533085.1. Taxonomy (NCBI): domain Eukaryota; kingdom Metazoa; phylum Chordata; class Mammalia; order Primates; family Lemuridae; genus Varecia; species Varecia variegata. Next base: position 87,126,132 of record CM052438.1, read on the forward strand.
AACTTATTAGTGAGACATATTTGGCTGAAACACAGAAAATAGCCTAAAAAGGACTTCATGGTTAGTATGGTTTCACTGAGGTAAATTATTTCAGATGCAATTCTATGAAACTAGATTTTAAACATTTCATAGGTGAATAATGTGCCTCAGAAATGTATCTTTGTTATATATTTTTTTAAAAAATCCACAGGGATTGATTAAAAGTTTCTCTAGTTAAAATAAGTTTATTTTACTACATGATACTCATTTTCTCATTGTATTAATGTCAATTTAGAGAGGTTGAGAGGGTAAGGAACAAAGGGATTTTTTTATTTGTTTCCATAGAGAAGATTTTCTCACATGGGGAAGTAAGTGATTGAAAGGTGAGTAGGGTGAAATATTCCTGGTTACATAGTAAAGTAACACCCACACATCAGAGAAGTGACCTCATTGTCTAAGCAGCTAGTCAGGAGGTTAACAATGTTTTCTCCAGAATATTTAGAGCTACATCAAGCTGTTCTTAACGAGGCACTTAAGGGATTTAGGAAGACAACCCAGTTAAGCTCGGAACAGTTTGTATAATTAACCTTCCAACTTCACTTTTTATTGTACCTCTTTTCCTTTGAAAGGCAAGGTGCAGTTACTAAAGCTAGCTCTTCAGAATTCCCACAAGACAGGAAGTATGCCTGAATTTTTGGGGGTGGGGAGAGGAGGTGTATGTGACATCGCTTTCTACATGTTAAAAAAAATTGATTGGAAAATCTAACCCTATCTAAAGTAGTCTTCCTTGCTTACTTTGCTTCATATCATTTATCAGTTTATGCAATAATGACATTTGCTTCTTTCTTATCTAGCTCTCCACACTAAATAAAACCTACAAGAGGAGAGACCGTCTTCTGAAGTATTTCTTGAGCCTAGAACAGTGCCTGACTCATAGTAGGCACTTTATGCAATAAAAGAATAAATAATTATCTCATAATCCAATGAATGAGATTAAAGAATACATTTTAACTCATAATAAAAAGCAGACAATGATTTATGAAACACTGTTGCATAGTTGCCTAGTTACTCATTAAAGCTCTTTCCTGTATTACAAAAATACTGTGTTTACCTATTAGGACAAGATTGTCCCCTTCAATTTTAAGCCTGTAACTGCTTCAATTTTTCCAGCTCATAGATGCAAAGGACACACCTGTAGTAAAACTTCTGGATCCATTTAACCTTGGAGGTGGAAACTCAATGCCTGTGGGGCCAGGCGGTTAACACAAATGATTGGAACAGGCTGCAGGGACAGTACTCACAGCGCGGTGGTGGGATGGCAGGGATTAGGTTTCCAGCTCTGGCAGCAAACGCCAGACTTGGAATGATTCCCCACTGAGAGTGAATGGAGCACACACACACACACATGTGTATGCATGTGTATGTGTGTGTATATATAAATTTGTACATACATAATCTATATATACTATATTATTTTGTATTATCCATGCTTCATTTTTCTCAGGAAACAATCCATGTCCATGACCTTCGGTAGGTGAAGAACCACTGATGTAACTGACTGGAGCCTGAGAGCTAATGTATAATGAGCGACGCAAAAAGGCCTCAAGGAGGGTCCTGAGGAGACTTTGGAGGGTGCAGATGTTGATGGTGCCGAAATTCCAGTGAAAATGGGGCAGAGGTTCAAAGGTGGCGGGCTGTGGACTTGCATGGGGGTAGGAAAGTGGAGGCGATGAGTATAGATGGCTGTTGAAGTTGGAACCGCCTGGACGTCCTGAGACAGAAGGCGGAGTCGGAGGGAGTTTTTGGTAAGAGGTTTGGTCCTAACTAAGTATTAATGAGAGAAGTGCACATCACCAGAGCAGACTTATTGTAGGCATTTGAGTAAAGCAAAAAGTTAACACATTTGTCATACGAATTTTATCGGGTAACTTGTTTGAATAAATAAATGATTATGAATTACATGACTCTGGGCAAGTTACCAAACCTCTGTGCCTCCAGTTTCTCATCAGTATGGGGATGAAAGCAGTTCTTGCCTCACAGAGATATAGACCAGTTAATATTAAAGTGCTTGCAAAAGTGCCAGGACACAGTGAGTCCACAAATTGTTAAATAAATCAGTGAGATGACAGGCTTGATGTCCAGTGTGCATTACACCTGCCATATGGCCTTAGGTGAGACTTGTCCCCAAGGTATTGCAGTGATCTTGGTCCCAGGTTTGCCCTCCCCCGGGACTGCACTGACAACACAGGTGTCTCCACGAGACTGTGGGCACAGCGCCGGAATGCCATATGACTACAGTTGGCTGTACTCTTGTTGCAAAACCTTTGTGCTCCTTAATTATCTGCTCAAAACTGAACAGTTAACTTGCTTTTGAATTTGCTGCTGTTATGAACAACTTTATGTAGAAAGCAATATGCAAACAATGGGTCAGTGGAGCAGCTCTGCCATTTTTCTTTGGAAAAAGTAAATAATATACTTTGTTTCAAATGGTTGTCTAGACCAAAAAAGGTCAGTTGGGAAACCCAAATAGGCTTTTTACAGAACACATACATCAGCAGAAAAAAGAGTTCCTGTCATGCCTCGTGCTGTCAGACTCAGCACAGTAGGGGCAGATCCATGCATTTCCTAAGCCAAGGTTGAACCGAAAGCTCCAGATGTTTGGAGGACTGCTTCTAAAAGTTGTGTTTTGATTGATAATTAAATGTTCTACTCCAGAAAATAAAAGTAAACTTCCCTCAGCATCCTTTAGAGGCTTATCTTTAAAAATCAGTTTAATCTTAATGAAAATTTATTGATTTTTCTTTGTGACTTCAGAGCGTTTTAGGTAACCCACCACTCTGCCTGACTCTGGTTCATGTTTCCTAGGGCAGACGCTTACCTTCTCTGGGAAGGTTTCTGCTTCTTTTTCTCCTCTTATTAGTCTCCGCCATAGATCGAAACTTATATGGCAGATAAATCTGGTATAAATATATTGACTGTTCTTCAACAAAAATAATTACAGGCTAAAGACATAGATAGCAAAAATAAAAATCCTTGGAAATTAATTTGAAGACATTAAGGAACATTTTCTCATTATGAATTTCCCATTGGTGATATATTCTATTATGGAACAACCTATATTTTATTTTGTCTGATCTGATTAATAAAATTTAGGAACTTCTCTATAGATTCTATACTTTAAAACTTAATTTTAATTCTTTGTTACTAAACAAATGTAAATACACTTCAGAACAATCTAGAAAACAGAAAAACCAAGACAAATTATGTATAAAACCATTCTGAGAACTGATTTGTATTTTTTCTTCATTTTTCACATAATTGTATTCTGTTTTACTTTATTATACCACAACATTTAATTTGATTATAATATGGCTTTTCTAGCCATGTTAGGATTGCACCCTATTTTACTTTAAAATATTTTTTTGTCTATGTAAGTTATTTTCAAAATTTTATTTAAAAAGAATTCTGTGATGAACATCTTCAGAATTTAAAAGTGTTGTTTCAGTTATAACACATCCACACTGGACGGAAGAGAAAATGGATTTGCACATTGGCAGTGACCTTTGGGAAAAGAGGGGACATTTGGTAGAGACCAAATAATTCATTTGATTTATTTGTATTAGTTAAACATTTAAGAAAGAATCAATTATTACTTTTGTAATTTCAAAATGTCATCTATGCTTTCCAGCACCAGATAGTATCTTCATTTTTAATCTATAGAAGTATAGCATACTGACAGGAAAGTACACACGGCATGATTTTACTTTCTGCACTGTCAGCACACCTAGGGGGCCACCACTCCAACCAGGAACAGAATCCCAGAAGCCACCTTGTTCTCCATCCCAGTCCTGGCCTCATCCCCAAAGCAACCTCCCTCCTGACTTCTAACACCACAGATTAGCTTCGTATCCTTTTGACCTTCATGTGTATGGAATTGCACTGAATATCCTGTTTTGTGTGCCTTCCTTTGCTCATCAGTATGCTCATGAGCTCTGTCTCCAGCATTGCATGTTGTCATTACCATTTACAAGTTGCTGACTTAGATGGATGCAAAAAGGAGGATGTTGTTAGTTTGAACATTTCCCCACTTGTTTATTAGTCATTTTCATCTTTTGCCAGTTATCTTTTTATGCACTTTTTAGGGAGGTTATATACTGATGTGACAGATATTTTTATGGAAAAGATTGGTATCTGGATACCTGCAAGTAGCCCAAGGGAAGCAGTATGGAGCAGTGGTTAAGAATATTGGCTTGTGAAGTTAGATCTGAGTTGTGCCATTTTCCAGCTAGGTACCTAAGCACCCTACTTCTCCTCCCTAGACTCTAGTTTTACAGTCTGTAAATGGAATAGTAACTATTAACTCACAATGTCTGTAAACTACTTAGCCCAGTGTTGGGCACATGTGAGCATCCACAGACAAGGGCTCTCATTATGATGTCATGGGCTCACTTACTTCTAAAAAGAAAGCTTGAAAGCACCTCCAAATCAGCCTCAAACTCTTCTTAATAATTAGTTTATGGCTCTTACTCCCAAAACTATAATAGAGAATACTCTTTTTGATTAAATGGAGCTAGCTGTACATTTAAAATTAAGCATAAACTTCATAGTGGTGTGGTTTGCTTTTCATGGATTGGAGAAAATTCAGCTGAAAACGTTTCTGCCCCCTAGTGGATTCTGATGCCAAAACACATAAAGCAATTTCTAGTTTTGTAGCAAAATAACTCACATAATAAATGTTTACTAGCCCCAACAGACATGCCCCCAATGCCTTCCAAACAACCTTATGCCTGCCCCCCCAGGCCTGAGAAACACACCCCAGCAGCCATACCCCTAGGCTGGCCCAACAACTGTGCACCCTTTGCCCCCAGCCCAAGTAACTGCCTTGTGGCCCCAATTCCAGCAAGCCAGACCCCAAGTTGGCTGATGTACTCTTTGAACCCATGTTTCTCTGATGTGAGAAACAGCCACACAAGTGCACCCTGATAAAGCCACACCAACACCACCACAAACTCTTTCAACCTAGGCTGCTGAGACACTCACAAGCATCACTAGCATGGATTATAGCTGAAGGAACTGCATGGAGACTACACTATTATGTCCACCTAGAACCAAAGCCAATGCACCCCACTGAAATGACACCCCGAGACACATCCATACAAATATCATTCCCTACAAAACCTACTCTATGAAATTGGGAGAGGTGACTGCTCCACCAGATGCACAGAAATCAACATAGGGACACATCAAACATGAAAAAGCAAGAAAACATGACACCTCTAAAGGGACACAATAATTCTCCAGTAACAGACACCAATCATAAGAAAATATACAAAATTCCAGAAAAAGAATTCACAATTGCAATCTTAAGAAAACTCAGTCAGATACAAATTAATACAGATAGACAGTTCAAAGAAATTAGGAAAACAATTCATGATTTGGATGAAAAATTCAACAAAGAGATAGATATCCTTAAAAAAGAACCAAACAGAAATCCTAGAACTTAAGAATTCAATGAATGAAATAAAAAATACAATTGAAAGAATCAATAACAGACTAGACCAAGCAGAAGAAAGAATTTCTGAACTTGAAGACAGATCTTTTGTATAACATGGCAGAGAAAGAAAGAAAGGAAAGAAAGAAAGAAAGAAAGCCAGCCAGCCTACACAGGATTTATGGAACATCATTAAGAGAACAAATATTTGCTATAATGCAAAGGCATTCCAGAAGGAGAAGAGAAGGGAAAAGGTGTAGAAAACATATTTAATGAAACAATAACTAAATACTTCCCAAGTCTCGGGAGAGGGATGGACATCTAGATCCAGGAGGCTCAACGAACCCAAAATAGATTCAACCAAAAAGGTCCTCTTCAAGGCACATTTATAGTCAAATTGTCAAAAGTCAGAGGCAAAGAAAGAATTCTAAAAACAGCAAGAGAAAAATGTCAAGTCACATGTAAGAGAATCTCTACTAGATTAAGAGTGGACTTCTCAGCAGAAACCTTATAAACCAGGAGAGAATGCGATGATATATTCAAAGTACTGCAATTAAAAAAACTGTCAGCAAGAATATTATACCCAGCAAAGTTATCCTTCAGAAATGAAGGAGAAATAAAATCACAGATAAGCAAAACTAAGGAAATTCATCATCATTAGTCCAGTTTTACAAGAAATGCTTAAGAAAGTTTTGTCGGGGGGGGCAAAAAAAAAAAAAGAAAGTTTTGTAATAAGCACCATTATGAAAACATGGGAACAGATAAAACTCACTGGTAGAGCTAATAATACACAAAGGAAAAAGAGAAAGGAATCAAACTTTATCACTATAGAAAATCACTCAACTAGAGAGGAAGTAAGAAACAAAGGATGTATAAAACAACCAGAAGACAATCAATAAAATAGTAGGAGTAAGTCCTCACCTATTAATAATAATGTTGAATGTAAACAGATTAAATTCCCCATTTAAAAAATATAAACTGACTAAATGGATTTTAAAAAAAAAGACCCAGTTATATGCTGCCTACAAAAAACTCACCTCACTTGTAAAGACACACATAGACTGAAATTGAAGGGATGGAAAGATATTCCATGCAAATGAAAACCAAAAGCAAATAGGAGTAGCTATGCTTATATTAGATAATACAGATTTTAAGTCTAAAACAGTAAAAAGAGACAAACAAGCATATTATATAATAATAAAGGGATCAATTCTATAAGAGAATATAGTAATTGTACATATATGTACCCAACACTGGAGTACTGAAATATATAATGCAAATATTATTAAATCTAAAGGGAGAGATAGATCCCAACACAATAATAGTTGGGGACTTCAGCATCCCACTATCAGCATTGGACAGATCATCTAGACAGAAAGTCAACACAACAACAACAACAAAAAAAAACCATTGGATTTACACTGCAACATAAACCAAATAGACCTAACAGACATTTACAGGACATTTCACCCAATAGCTAAAAAATACACATTCTTTTCATTAGCACATGAAACATTCTCCAGAATTGACGATATGTTAGAATACAAAAGAAGTTTCAAAAAATTTTTTAAAATTGAAATCACATGGAGTAACTTATCTGACCACAGTAGGATAAAAGTAGATATCAATAACAAGAGGAACATTCAAAACTATACAAATTACATGAAAATTAAACAACATGCTTCTGAAGAATCAAGATGTGAAGGGAAAATTAAGAATGAAAAAATTCCTTGAAACAAATGGAAATAGAAACACAAGATATCAAAACCTATGGGACATAGCAAAAACAGTATTAAGAGGCAAGTTTACAGAAATAAATGTCTACATCAAAAAAAGTAGACTACTCAATGTTGCTCCATAGATTATTATTGCTATATTAGAGACAGAAATGATCTCAGGAGTTTTGCCCTGAAGGAATATGTGAACATGTTAGTTTGCATATCAAAAGCTGCCTCACCTCAGGAGGGCATCTCAAAGGTCAGTGGCAGCTGCTTTCCAAGGTGACGCTGCAGTCTCAAACCTGTGGTTTTCGCTTGCTTTGTAGGACAAAGCAGGTTTGCATGGAGCCATGGGATGAGAGCTGATCAGAATGCCCACCTGACAGACACCTGTGACTTCAAAACAGTTAGTCCAAGGGACAGTTCCTGCTTGACTACTGACTACCTGTCTCCATACACAATAACTAGATAAAGAAATATGGAGCCACTATATCTCTGTTTATCCTTTCTGCTAAAGTGATAGCTTTATTTTAGAACTTAGATGTTTGTCTTAGAAAAGATTTTGTAACCATTTGTTCACGTAAATAGAGTTAATTAAGGGATCTATATAAGGCTTTTGGGAAACTTTTAACCTAAAACAAACGATCTGTTATTATGTAAACCTGTTACCCCTGGCAACTGATCACTGTACCCATAAATACTAATGTGAAACTTCACTCGTGGCCTCACAGTTCACGGGAATGCTGTGGAGACTCCACCTATAAAGTCTATTCTTTATAAAACTGTACTTTAATCTCTGTGTATTCTTTTATTTCTATATTCTATTATTTTCTGTTTTCTATTATTTCCTTACCCTTTGCAATGACCCCTGCCTAAGGAACCTGATTTTTTGCTGGGAGCATAGCTAACTCCCCTCATTCAGGAGGCTGAGGCAGGAGGATTGCTTGAGCCATGAGTTTGAGGTTACAGTGAGCTATGATCATGGCACTGCACTCCAGTGTGGGCAACAGAGTGAGACCCTGTCTCTAAAACACACACACACACACACACACACACACACACACACGTGTAATATATGTTTGTATATACAAGGGCTGTCTGGTAACTATCCAGCTGTTGTTAATATAATACATGTCTCCATTTGGCTGGATACTTTCCAGACAGCCCTTGTATACACACATATAAAAGAAAAAAAGCATAAAGATTTCAGGTATAAAATCTAACAATGTACCTCAAAGAACTAGAAAAGCAAGAACAAACCAAACCCAAAAGTAGTAGAAGGAAGGAAATACTAAAGATCAGAGAAGAACTAATTGAAATTGAGACTAAAAAAATTACTAAAGATCAACAAAATGAAATGTTGGTTTTGTGAAATGATAAACAAAAATTGACAAACTGTTCACTAGACTAAGAAGAAAAGAGAGACCCAAATAAATAAAATCAGAAACAAAAAAGAAGATGTCCACAATGGATACCACAGAAATACAAAGGACTATTAGAGACTACTATAAATAGCTATACACCAATAAATTAAAAAATATAGAGGAAATGGATAAATTTCTGGATATGTATAACCTACCAAAGTAGAACCAGGAAGAAATAAAAAGCCAATAATCAGACCAATAACAAGTAACAAGATTGAATCAGTAATAAACAGTCTTCCCACTCTGGGAGGCCGAGGCGGGCGGATTGTTTGAGCTCAGGAGTTCGAGACCAGCCTGAGCAAGAGTGAGACCCTGTCTCTACTAAAAATAGAAAGAAATCATCTGGACAGCTAAAAATATATAGAAAAAATTAGCTGGGCATGGTGGCACATGCCTGTAGTCCCAGCTACCCGGGAGGCTGAGGCAGAAGGATTGCTTGAGCTCAGGAGTTTGAGGTTGCTGTGAGCTAGGCTGATGCCACGGCACTCTAGCCCGGGCAACAAAGTGAGACTCTGTCTCAAAAAAAAAAAAAAAAAACCAGTCTCCCAACAAAGGAAATCCAGATTGGATGGATTCACCACTGAATTCTACCAAACCTTTAAAGAAGAGTTAATACCAATTCTTCTCTAAGTATTCCAAAAATTGAAGCAGAAGGAACTCTTCTTAACTCATTCTACAAGGCCAGCGTAACCCTGGTTTTAAAACCAGACAAGGATGCAACAAAAAAAGGCAACTATAGGCCAGTATTCCTGATGAACATATATGCAAAAATCCTCAACAAAATGCTAGCAAACTGAATCTAACAATATACCTGAAAGGTAATAATGCATCATGATTGAGTGGAATTTATCCCAAGAATGCAAGAATAATTCAACACATGCAAATCAGTAAATGTGATATATCACCTCAAGAAAATGAGGGACAAAAACCATATGATCATCTCAATAAATGCAGAAAAAGCATTAGATAAAATTCAACATGACTTCATGATTAAAAAACTTCAATAAATTAGGTATAGAAGAAAAGTGCCTCGACACAGTAAAGGTCACATATGACAACCCACAGCTAGCATCATACTGAACAGTTGTACAAACTAGAACAAAACAAGGATGTCCACTCTCACTATTCTTATTCAGAAGTCCTAGCCAAGGTAAACAGGCAAGAGAAAGAAATAAGGTACATCAAAAATGGAAAGGAGGAAGTCAAATAGTCTCTTTTTGCAGAAGATATGATCTTATATATATAAAAACCTAAAGACTCTACCAAAAAAACTCTGAGAACTGATAAACAAATTTGCTAAGGTTGCAGGATACAAAATCAATGGACAAAAATTGCTAGCATTTATAAACGCAAACAGTGAACTAGCTGAAAAAGAAATCAAGGCAATGCCATTTATAATAGTTACCAAAAAAGATAAAATACCTAGGAATAAATTAAACCAAGGAGGTGAAAGACCTCTACAGGAAAACTATAAAACACTGGTGAAAGAAATTGAAGATACAAACAAAGGGAAAGATATTTCATGCTCATCGATTAGAAGAGTCAATATTGTTAAAATGCCCATACTACCCAAAGCAATCTTAGATTCCATGCAATCCCTATCAAAATAACAATGGAATTCTTTATGGAAATGGAAAGAAAAATCTTAAAATTTATATGGAACCACAAATGACCCTGAATATCCACAGCAATTCTGAGTAAAAAGAACAAAGCTGGAGGCATCAAAGTACCAGATTTCAAACTATACTACAAAGCTGTAGTAACCAAAACAGCATGGTACTTTCATAGAGAACCCAGTAATTAATCCACATATCTACAGCCAACTGATTTTTGACAAAAGTGCTAAAAACACTCACTGGGGAAAGGACAGTCTCTTCAGTAAAAGAAACTGAATATGCAGAAGAATAAAACTAGACCCCTATGTCTCACCCTATACAAAAATCAACTCAAAATGAATCAAAGACCTACATGTAAGACCTGAAACTACAAGAGTACTGGAGGAAAACATAGGGGAAATGCTTCAAGATATTGGTCCAGTAAAAGATTTTATGAATAAGATCTCAAAAGCACATGCAACAAAAGCAAAAATAAACAAATGGGATTATGTCAAACTAAAAATCTCTGCACAGCAAAGGAAACAACAGAGTAAACAGACAGCCTACAGAAGAGAAAATATCTGCTATTCATTCAATAGGGAATAACTATCCAAAATATATCAGGAATCCAAACATCTCAACAGCAAAAAATCAAACAAATTGATTTAAAAAGTGTAAATGATCCAAATAGACATTTCTAAAAAGATGACATACAAATGGCCAACAGATATATGAAAAAAATTCTCAACATCACTAACCGTCAGGGAAATGCAAATCAAAACAACAATGAGGTATCATCTCACCCCAGTTAGGAGGGCTCTTATCAAAAAGCCAAAAAATAACAAATGCTGGTGAGGATGTGGAGAAAAGGGAACCTCATACACTGGTAGGAACATACACTAGTACAGTCACTATGGAGAATAGTATGGAGGTTTCTCAAAAAAATTAAAAACAGAGCTACCATATTATCCAGCAATCCCACCACTGGGCATTTATCCAAAGGAAAGGAAATCAGCATATCGAAGAGATATCTGCACCCCCATGTTTATTGCAGCACTATCCACAATAGCTAAAATATGGAATCAAGCTAGGTGTCCAACAACAGATGAATGGATAAAGAAAATATGGTGTGTATATGCCAGCATACTACTCAGCCATAAGAAAGAATGAAATCCTGTCATTTGAGGCAATGTGGATGGAACAGGAAGACACCATGTTAAGTGAAATAAACCAGGAACAGAAAGTTAAACACCACACATTCTCATTTATATGTGGAAGCTAAAAAAAAAGTTGATATCATAGAAGTGAAAGGTAGAGTAGAGGATACTAGAGACTGGGAAGTGTAGAGGATAGGGGATAGGCAGAGACTTGTTAAAGAATACAAAATTATAGCTAGACAGGAGGAATACGTTCTAGGGCTCTACACCACTGTAGAATAACTTTAGTTAACAATCATATATTATTAATACATAGTTTCAAATAACTAGGAGGAAGATATTGTGTTCCCAACACAAAGAAATGACAATGTTTGAAATGATGGATATGCTAATTACCCTTATCTGATCAGTACACATGATATGTATTGCAACATCACTATGTACCCCGTAAATATTTACATTAATTATGTCAATTTAAAAATAAAATAAAAAATAAGTTTAATAGAAAAGCTCTTTTGTTAGTCAGCTTGAAATATAAAAATAAACAAATTTTTAGTTTTTAAATTTTATCAAATATATTTGTATACATATTTAAGATTACCTAGATTCCAAATACAGAAACAATCTGATTTAGACTAAGCAAAAAGATAATTTATGGGCATGAGTTGTGAGGGTAACTATTGGGTTCAAACTTTGGCCTTGGGAAGGACAGATGTTGAGAAGCTCCGGGACCTTGACAGTGGGATCTGTGGGGCCCTGTCATGGTGAGACCTAGATCTGAGAATGCTCACTCCCTGCGTTTGTTCGTTCCAAAGTGAAAGTCCTTGGTGGGGAAAATCTGACTGACTCAGACTGGATCATTAAAGGTTCTTTGTTGACATCAGAGGATCTTATGAAATTAGCTGACATGAGAAACTGGGAAATGAAACTGCCATCCACCGGACACCTTGCCTCCTAGAGGGTACACATTTGTAGCAGTCTGTCAAAGTTTCTTGCTTCTGTGAAATACCCAAAGTCTCTTCAATACATTGGCTGGAGTTAAATGCCAAGAAGAGAAGTTGTGACAGGGACAAGAAGGAAGAAGGTGGCCTCTGTTTATTTTACTAATTCCACTGCGTCGTTGATTTATCATCAAAAGGGCCTTCATGAGTCATGGAGTGCACTTGGTTTGCTGTAAAGAATTAGTCTCCCTTCATTATGGTTATGGTATTATTATTAAAGCAGCAGCTTCCAAAATTAGAATTTTAGTTCAGTAGCTCTAAAACATTTGTGGAATTACTTAAAATTTGAAATTATCAATCAATAAATTTCTGACCTGTGCTCTAATAAAAACTATTTTAATAATGTTTATTAGAGTGAAACAGACAATAACCATTTATTTTTCAATGTACAGCATGTATGAAACATGAGACTCAGCCATTTCTCCTATCAGTTAATTTCATAAGAATTCTGTGAGGTAGACAGAATTACTTTAAAGATAAAGAGACTAGATCTAATATACAGAGCCGAGATTTGATCCCAGGTTTTCTGACTCTAAGGGTGACATTCTTTGGACAATATTACATTGTCTCCAATAATATGAATCCTTCCAGGTGTCTAAATGAGTCCAGCGGCTGTGTTGTCACTGGTGGGATGGGGGACGGGGGCAGGTGTCTGTGGGGCAGATCTGACTGGAAGTGGAGTTTGTGACTCAGCCTAGACAGAGAGGGTGATTTACATTGGAAAAAAAAAGCAACAACAAATCAAAGTCATAACCAGAAAAGGCATAAACATGCAGAAAATCTTAGATGTGAGTTTAGGGTACAACAGAGACATACAATTGGCATGTGGGAAAGTGAATGAGCCAGTAGAGGAGATTTGAAGAGGCTTTAGTTAAGATACTTAAGAAACAGCCTGTGTACTGGATAGATTTAGATATACTGGGGTATGCAGGAGAGGCAATGTGCGGGGTTCGTGGAGAGAAGGAACCACCAGGGCTGGGTGCCTCTTTTCTTCTGTCCTCTGCACCCTGACAAACTGCACAGATCCAGGGCTTCTCTGGGCATTTTGCTGGGAGGCTGTGTGAAGTGACATCCCAGACGCATGCCCCCAGCCACAGCTAACTTAGCAAATCAGGGACCGTCAACTGCTGTCTGTGGTACGTGGAGGCGAGGCTCCCCTGTTCTGAGGATTTGGGTTGTATTTCCCAAGAAATGGGTATAAGATACTTCTAAGTGTGTTGTCTAAAGCAAGAGATGGTAAAAATGAGTTAGCTGTGGATGGAATGGGATGTCCCAAGCAGTTGGATAAGTGTGTGACTTCAGATATCTGGGATGCCCCCAAAGATTGGTGCTCCGGAGGGTACAAAGCTGCTTCCCACTGACTGAACCCAGCCACTTCCAGCTGAAACCTATATAACGCGCAACTCACTCACAGACCAGGTAAGTCTTCCCAGCTTTCCTCTGATGGTTGAGTACTACCACGTGGCCTCAACAATTTCAGAAACCCCGTATTCCCACTAGATCAGGTAAGTTAATTCCACTGCAGCATACACCGCAGTATCTCTGCCTCCAGAGCGGGAGCACTTGCCAATGATGTTCTTGGTCCTTTTGGCAGTGCAGTTCATGTGGTTTCAGTAAATGGAGTTTCTTTGGGGCTCTCAGAAGGGATGGCTAGCAGATTGCACCTGATAGAACCATATAAAATACTCATTTACCAGAACCTTCACACTCCTTTCTATTCAGTGCTCTAGTGACATTGTGGCATTTTGACCTCAATAACTGTAGGACATCACTAAGTTCAAGCTTCAGTTAGCCAACTGAACAGACTATTGATACCACCCACAAAGCCTCAAGCCAACTCAGTAAATCCTGCATCCCATATGAGATTGTGTCCATTTCAGTGAATTCAGACAGACTGAATCTTTTATTCCATCCCTCTTGGCCTTACATCTTTAGAATCCCCTTCCACAGATGCTCCTGGGCTTCTATCAGTAAGTTTGGCAAAGTTTTAAAAAAATTCCTTGGATGTATAGATTATCTCTTTCCAGAGCAAGTCTTACACCTCTCTATCTGGGATATTTAAGGATCTACCTGGAGGCTATGACAGGCAATGGGGTTTGTCTTGAGAAAACCCATTTGTTTTTCTTTTTTTTTTTTTTCTTTATTTTTTTGTCTCATTAGCAAGAGCCAAGAGAAAACCCATTTGTTGTAAAGCAATGTTCACAGGTGCATCATTGAAAGATTTGTATGCAGAAGAGGACTGATTTCCTCATAAGAGGGGTGGTGGAGTGGGATGGAGAAGGGAATTTCAGTGATTTCAGAAGGTCAAATTTTAACTTCATCTATTTCTGCCCAAATGTCCCCATTCCATGACTCAGAGTCCCACTTCTTCTGAGCAGAGCTCTTATTTTAACATAAGAGACATGAATGGGGCGAACATTCACTTGATGCTGTAGCTCTGTAACTCTGCTGATGTTACAAGCAGACCCTGGCTTCATTATATCTAAGTTATACCTACTCTGTGATGGGGAGTTGAGGGACCCATTCAGAGTTGTCATGGAAGCTTTCTGGTTGCCCACAAATACTCTTAATTGTGTGTTCATATTCATATTCATGTTCAAATTTGAATTCACATTTACATCATTTAGTTTTCCTCCCCCAACACTGTTTGCTCTCTGTGGCCCTCGGGAGAGCAGCCTGGCTCCAGAACCTGTATCCTCACTATTGTGCCCACAGTGCCTCAGACACTTGCAGCTCAGTAACTCGCCCTCCCTCTGCACATGGTGTAATACTACCTACAAGGACAGTTTGAGACAGTTTTAGTAATCCAGATGTTATAGCGTGTTGTAGATTACCTGTGTCCTATTTCTGCTTGATAAGAAGCTTATTCTTACATTCCTTACATATTTGACCAAATTCCACCCAATTCCAGAATCTGGTTTTGAGAGTCTTTCTGGAGCTATGCTATGGCCAGGTGTAAATGGGGCCAGGCTTTAGTCCCTAGCTATTCAGTCAAGTGCTAATCTTGGTGTTGCTGTGAAACTATTTTGTAGATATGATTAAGTTAAGGCTGTTGAGATGGGGAGATCATTCTGGATTATCTGGATGGGTCCAATGTAATCAAGAACAGAGTAAGTAGTAGGAGAGGAGACAGTGGAAGCAAGAGGCTAGAATGAGGCAAGGAAGGATCCAGGAGCCAAAGAATGCAGGTGGCCTCCAGGAGCCAAAAGGGCAAGGGAATGAATTCTCCCCTGAAGCCTCCAGAGGGAATGTAGCCTTATTGGCACCTTGATTTTAGACTTCTGGTCTTTGAAACTTTGATATAATAAGTTTGTATTGTTTTAAGCCACTAATTCAGAGGTCATTTGTTACAGCAGCAACAAATACAGATTTTAGTACCAGAAGTGGGGTGCTGCTTCCAGTGCAAATGACTGTATTTATCAGGATGCTAACAGGAAGTAGAAGGCATATGAAAAACAAGATAATTTGAGGGGGTTTATTTACAAATGGACTTTTCATTGAAAGTTGTACTTGTAGAATAACCACAAGTGATAGTGCAGTAATTAGGGACCTAGTACCTCTTGGACGGTAACAACCTCTTTGCTAACAAAATAAGGAGAGAACATTTACAGGAGCCCTAGAAGAGTATTGTGTGGACTGGTTGCCTTTGGAAAAGATATGCTGTTAGCATAGAGGAAGCCCAAGGAATAAGCAAACTGATCTTGCTTTCCTCCCTCCTGTGATCCCTGCTGGACTCCTCATTGTTGAACCAGAGGGCATGGGCTGTTGACAGAGTCATACACCAACCTACTGGGACAAAGATCATGGCAGATGAGGAGCCAGGGTAGACCTGAGGGGGAAATAGAAAATTTCTCGTGTATCACACAATATTTTAGCTAACTCCTTCAAATTTGGGAATGACATATAAGACCTGAAATCAACATTTATGTTTATAATTGTTCACAAAATAGTTAAGTCAGCATTTGGGGTGTGTGTGTGTGTGTGTGTGTGTGTGCAAATATGCATTCTGCTTTATCCCTAACATGATTTATGAGGATATTTATATCTTATTTGCATCTTGTGTTGATTGCTCTAAAAAAATGAATGCTACTAATGCTGGATTATTTAAATTCTTACTATAACCATGGAAACAGGAAACATGCAGTGCAGTAAGCCTCAAGGCTACCACTTCCAATAACAAAGAGGATGCAAAGATGGATCCTCATGCCATGCACGTTCCCAGGCCACCTGTTGTGTTCTCTACATGTTGGCCTCATGACCTGTGCAAACCTTGTGTGGGCCAAGCTGTTGGAACATTAACAGAATGGAAAGGGAAAAACCCACACTTGCTGACCATAAATACTCACCTTAGACATAGATAATGTTAATCAATATTGCTACCTATCTTCTAAATGATACAAGGACCTTAGAACACTTTTTAACTCTAATCACTTTTTTTCATGATGACATGTAATTTTTGTTTAGTATTTTAATTTCACATATTTATACCCCCAAATTAGTCATTATGATTGTTGGTGCTTTGTTCAGCCAGTGCTAGTTTAGGTTTTTCACATGTTGGTCATTACATTTGGTCCCTATCATTCTGTGCATTCCACTCATTCCTCTAGGTTTAATTTTCTTTTTCCTGAAATGTATCCTTTGCTGTTTTTCTAGTGAGAATCTGTGAGTAATTAATCCTCTCAGTCTTTGTGGGTTCAATAGCATCTTTTTTTTAATTTCAGGAAATTATGGGGGTACAAACGTTTTGGTTGCATATTGTGACTTTGCCACATCCCAACCAAGATTTGAGATGTGCCCTTTCCCCCACTACAACACTCACGGTGTCCACTAGTTGTGAGTTTACCTGCCCCCAACCCCCTTATTTTGCTCTCATCCTTGACAAACAGATGGTTATAGACTTGTAGGTTGAGAGTCATTTTCCTTCAGCATTTAAGATATTTTTTCACTACTTCTGGCCTCTTTTGATGCCATTAAAAAGTCTTTTGTTAATCTAATCATTGTGTCTTGTAATCTATTTTTTTTCTCATGGATTACTTTTAAGATTTTCTCTTTTTCTTTGGTGTTGTGTAGCTTCACTGTGTTATTAATACTGCTATTATTATTATTTTATTTATCTTGCTTGAGACTCATTGTATTTCTAGAATCTGAAGATTCATGTCTTTCTTCCATTTTTGAAAACCCTCAGCCACCACACCTTGGAGTACTGTCTATTCTTCATTCTCTCTATGTTTTCTTTTTAGAGTTCTTCTCATTCCAAGGCAGCGATCCTCAGGTGGGGTGGTTTTGCATCTCTCCTGTCCCATGAAGATGTTTGGCAATGCCTGGAGATACTTTTGGTTGCCACACTGTGGGAACGTGTTTGGATCATCTCCTCTCCACTGCACTGATGAGACTCCCACCCTATGGTTAGGGGGATACATGGCGCTTGACACGGGACAGATGGGATAGGCAGCCTGTGTAAGTCACATACTCACAGCGTCGGGGAGGAGGATCTCTCCTGCCACGCGGGATCATATGGGGGTTGCCCTCGCAGCAGAGATCACAGGAGGCAGGCTTTGCAGTATCAAGAGGATGGGGTGACCCCTGGTTCCCATGGGAAGATGTGATTGGCTTATTTGAATAATTCCATGGACTAGCAGGAAACTGAAACCTGCTACTCAGGGATAAGCAGGAACTGCACCTGGTCTGTTTGATAAGGGGGGTGGTTTGGCTAAGGGCCCTTATCTGTGGAGGCAGAGTAGGGAGGGGAACTTGTGACTAGTCCATACCAAATTTTCCAGATGTCAAAGCAGTATATAGTATTGAACCTTGAGTCTAGGTCTTACACCACTGAAGGGGTGCTACTAGCATCTTGTATAGAGATCAGAGGTGCTGTTAAACATCCTACGAAGCACAGGGCCACTCCCTCAACAAAGAAGTATCTGTCTCAAATTGCCAATTGTGTTGAGGTCAAGAAACACTGACCTAAGAGTAATTATTTATTTTAAAATGTTTTCTTCTTTTCTTCTTCCTGTATAATCTTTATTACTCTCCAGGATTCTCTCTATTATCATATTTTTTATCTCTATCTTTCATATTAAAGATGCTGTTTAGATTCGGGCAAGAAAAATACAGCCTGCAGGCCAAATCTCACCCATAGCTTATTTTTATACAGCCCACAATCTAAGAATTACTTTACACTTCAAAATAAAAAAGAATATGAGATGTTACTGCAATAGAGATGTTACTGCAAAACCCCAAATAACATCAAATATAAAACAAGACAAAGAAGGGTAGGGGAGGGAAGGAGGTAGAAATATAGGAAACATACACAAGAAAATCCAAGGATCAATCTACGATGTCTCACGTCTGCACACCAGGAGTTTCAGAAAGAGAACAGAAAAAAGTGGGGGACAAAATGACAGAAAACATCTAAACTGGAGGATGTGAGTTTTTCGATTGGAAGATATCACTGAATGGCCAGGGACATGTCATTATGAAATTTAAGAACACTGAGCACAGGGACAAAGTTTCTCTCACCTTCTAGAGAGAAAAAAAAAACAATTATGTCATCTACAAAGGATCGGGATGACTCTGGATTTCTCAACAGAATACTTGAAGCAAGGGGACAATGGAAAAATATCTTCAAAACTCTGAAGAAAATTATATTCTCCCTCAAATTCCAGTCCCAATGAAACAATTCATCATGTATAAGGGTAAAAAAAAAAAATTTCCAGGTGTTTAAGACTTCCA
This sequence comes from Varecia variegata, assembly GCA_028533085.1. Taxonomy (NCBI): domain Eukaryota; kingdom Metazoa; phylum Chordata; class Mammalia; order Primates; family Lemuridae; genus Varecia; species Varecia variegata. Next base: position 87,145,229 of record CM052438.1, read on the forward strand.
AATTACACTGCCATGCCCTTTCTCTCAAAAAGCTCCTAGAGGATGTGCTCCACCTGACAGCAAGAGGAAAACGTCTCAAACAGGAAGCAGGATCCGTCGCAGAAGAGGGGACATGCCGTTCCTCAGCATGATAGCAAATGGAGACCCCCCGATTATAGCTGTGCCCCCCAAAAGAGGGTGGCCAGTCTAGATTAGGGCAACGTGACTCAAGAGACAGACAGAAAGTGAATTGTTACCACTGAGATCTCAGCAGCAATTGTATCCTCTTTTTAACTGGAGGACACAATACCTGGTTAGACCTGGCCGAGAGTCTTCTGTGTCTTTGGCTTGTGTTGACCATGTGTTGAGGAGATTCCTGTAGTCCTGTCCACAGCCTGCCCACTGGATTCCCAAGAAGTGGTTTTATAAGATCACAGGTGGCTCAGTTCAGATTATGATCCAGAGATCCTAAATTTTTATTCTTAGGGAAAATTTATATGCTATAGAAAGTATTGGCTTTTCTTTATGTAAGTAAATTCAGTTTTCTGTATGCTATTTTCCAAACAAAATTAATCTTTTATATAGGGATTCAATCACACAGTAGCAAAAACCATAAAGAAAATATTTAATAAAAAAAGTCACGATAGTGGGTACCTCTGGGGGAAAGGAAGGAGACCCAGCCGGAGAAGGACCACAGCAGCCTTTTAATGTTTTGTAACATTTTTATTTGAAGTGGGTAGCCTGTAAATGGGTGTTTCTCATTCTTTAAACAATTATTAAATAGTTTAAATTTGGGGAAAAAAGAGGTTAAATATAGCAGAGACTAACTTTGCTTAGCATTTTGTGATTCCAATGGTGATAATTTGGAATTTGTGGGAGACATAATTCTTGAAGAATGGATCTTTTAGAATGGTTTGATGGAGTCAGGCTCTCCTTTTTTGTGTGATATTATTCACAATAGATTAAAAAAGAAAAGACGATGAGCATTTCACATATCACCAAAAAGAAAACCAATTCACTGCTTCCTTTAATATATTATTCACTCTGGAGTGGCTGCCCGTGCCGGCTTTCTGCTGCCAGCACAATGAGGAGAAGAGATGGTCCTTGTCTTCACAGAGCTCCTAGTCTAGGTGGAGAGTTCTAGCAAGACGGTGCATAAAGTACAAACCCTCGTGCCATAGCTAGAAGTCCTGCACAAAGAATAACAAAAATATTGGGATTTACGGATCTCCCTGCCTGGGGCCGTAGTGCCAGAGGAAGCCTTGGGTCCAGCGAGGTGGGAAATTATTTGAATGTGCTTACCTACCTCATTGATTACAACCCTGAAATCTTAAAACATTGAGAGTAGACTGAAGCAAAAGCGTGGCAAACACCAAACCAAGGTTCCAAATTTGGGCAAAAAGTGGTAAGTAAGATTTGGCTGGGAAAAACATTCTGTGATCTCGGTGCTAATACCTGTGGCATGTATTAAGGTTATAATCCTTGGGGAATACAGGTTTTGGAGGGTCCGGTCAATGCAAGTCCATCGCCATAGATGCTGCAGGCTGCATCTTTTGTGCCCTCCCACTCTTGCTTCTTTATATATCCAGGAGGAGCCAGAAAACACGTTCAGAAATCAAAGATCAAAACAAAACACCCGTAAGAGATCCCAAGTATCTTATTCTCCTCCAAATTGAAGTTATTGAAATGTAAATGGTTATAACAAACTTATTTCTTAAAAGGCACTGTTTGTACAAATTAATTTAGGACCAAAATGTCTTTTGCAAAATTTGAGTTCTTGGTTCTTTCTCTCATAAGCAAATTTATTCCCTAACCCTTACGTCATATAATAAAATCAGAGATTTAGACTCAGATTTGGAGTCTCATAGTCAGCAAAAAGTTAAAAATAGATTCCTTAGGAGGAGAATGGGAAAAGTCATTTAGAATTTTCTCTGTCTTCCCTCAGAATACTTAGTGTTCTTTGTGAGCTGTCAATGGTCAGTGACTGTGGCAGAGGATGTGGGGGACAGCCAAAATTCTTCATACGGTTCTCAATTAACTCAGCAAATAAAGCTCAGACAATATTTATTATTAACAGTAACTATAAAAATAATATATAATTGAGATACGGTCAGCCATTGTTTTATTTTATTATTTTTAATTTTTTTCCCCCTGGGGAGGGGAGGGGAGGAGAGGGGAGGGGAAGGGAGGGGGGCAGAAGGCTCAGCAATTGTTTTATCATATTTTTAAATTATGGAAAACTCCAAATATACAAAAGTAGGGAAAATAGCGGAGTGTAAGAGAATGCCGATGTCGTCACCATCCAGAGTCAGTGGCTATTGGTTGTTTCCTTTGCTCCTCCCTCACTGCCCTCTGCTTCTGGCTTATTTTGAGGCAAGTTTCAGTCATTTATTTTATCAAAAAAATTTCAGTATATATTTCTAGAAGACAAAGACTTTTATAAAAAATATGACATGACCCTAATATTATTATCACCTCTAAAAATTAAACATTATTCCATAATATCATCAATGTTCACATTTCCTCAGTGATCAGCACTTTTTAACCTGTACATGACTTAACAAAACAAAAAGAGAGTCCTAAGCTGTACCAGGAAGCTTCACAGTTAAGATAGAACACAAGAGACTGTTTTGATGTCAAGTCGATGTGAAGCGCAGTGAGAGTTCATTTGTCTGTGGTTCAGCTCTGCCTAACCCCTTCCAGCAGGCACAGGGGAACCCTGCTCCCAGATTGCGTAGGCTGTTAACTTTCGACTGAACACTCAGTCATGCACTTTGATACGTGTACCGGGACATGTGTTACATGTATGCGACTTCTGTATTTGCTTAAAATACCCACATTTCCAGAAAGTTACTGAGCAATGGTGTGAACAGCTGGCTCTGTGACAGGCCTATGCAGAGATAACTTTGTTTGGGGAACACGGGAGAGCTCATTTAGTGACAGAAGATTGGAGAACTAGACTAGGAAATAGAATTGGGGAAATTCAAGTGGTCTAGGTGTCAGACTTGACAGAGTCCAGCTGCTGGAATAACAAGTGGGCGTATGTTTCGTCCCTCTGTTCAGCTTTCAGATTCTGGGGAGGAAGTGAGACTGTCCTGACTTTCTGGCCATGTGCCCACCTCGGCTAGGGAAGCCTCCACCGTTTGATTCATAGTCTCACTGCACAGTACTCAATGGGGCAAGGCAATTCTCCCAAAACAATTGCGGTGCTACTATTGAAATAGAACAGAATAAATACCAGGAAACCAAAGAGCCACAGGGAGAACAGAAGTAGTCATAATGACAGTTCACTGAGACAATTAAGAAAGATCTAGAATGAAAAAACAGAGGGAGACTTTTTTTTTAATGGGCTATGGGTGAAGGTAAAAAGGCCAAGGAGCCGAATACCATAAGGAGTGATGAGAGGTGTCTTTCATTTCTAAATGTGCTGAGAATTAAGAAATCAAATAATCTTTGGTGTTTAGTAATTTGGTCATACCTTCAAATTTTCAATGTATATATATTTTTGTACATTAATTATCAACAGTTAATGCTACAAGACTTTTCTTGTTATCTTATCATTTCTTACTTATTGATTCAACTTCTATAAAAGCCGACTTTTAAAAATAAACTTTGCATTTTAGGATAATTTTAGGTTTTCAGAAAAATTACAAAGATAGTATAGACTTCCAGTAGACCCCCTCACACAGTTTCTCCCATCATTAAAATCTTACATTTTTATGGTCCGTTTGTCAAAACTAAGAAATGGATGTTTGTACATTACTAATTAATTCCAGACTTTATTTGGATTCCAGCAGGTTTTCCATGAATGTCCTTGTCCCATCCCAGGATCCAGTTCAGGGTACCGCGTTGCATTTAGTCACCATGTCTCCTACTCTCCTCTAGGCTGTGACAGCTTCTCAGTCTTTCCTTGTCTTTTATAACCGTGGCAGGCTTGAGGAGTTGTGGGCAGGTATCCTGTAGAGTATGCTCCAGTCTGGGTTTGCTTGGTGTTTTCCTCATGATTAGACTGGGTGTATGGGTTTTTGGAATGAAGACCACAGAGGTGAAGGCCCTTCTTGGCAATGCTAGGGAATACCTCGTATCTACGTGGCCTTGCAGGTGATGTTAACCTTCATCACTGGGGTGAGGTGGCATCTGCCTGGTCTCTGGGCTGCAGCGTGACTCTCTTCCCCTTTCCCGGCTGTGTTGTTTGGCAACACTAAGCCTAGCCTGTCCTCAAAAGGTGGGGACAGGGGCTAAGTTCCACCTATTGGATCAGGAGTATCTGCATATAATTCTCCTGCAAGGAAGGTTTGTGAGAGAAAACTTTTCAATTTTCACTTTGGAATGTTCGGGAAATATTATGTGCTGAGGAACACAGGCATTTGACCAGTGGTCTCCGTGGTGGGGAAATCAGTGAAATGGGTGCTCTGGCCTCGGTCTCAAGGTGGGACCCTGACAAGCTAAAGAGAGAGCGGGCGAATTTGTGCTTACAGTGGCATTAGTGGGCTCTTCTTTTCCAGAGAGAGACTTAAAGGGCCTCAAATAGGACACCAAATGCCACGCAAGCAGCAGACAGGGCCCCCGTGGAGTGGAATCTGAACCTTTATCCGCAGATAAAAAGGACGGTGGTGTCTCATCCTCTTTCACACTCTGGGAATCAGAACTGGAATAATTTGGCTCAGAATCTTGGCCTCTGCAAACTTAAGCAAATACCATTTTTAGCCTCTGAACACACTTGTGGTGATTTCTGACGCCTTGACACACTTTGAACTCCCCGAGGAGACAGAGGCACGTATTTGTGGAACAGTCTTTAAACACACACACATCTATACTGACAAATTCACAGAGATGTCACGCCACGTGACAACTGGTTTATGTGATAAACAAGAGCATGCTACCATATGGGACACATTCCCCGGAGGTTCACAGCTGGGAAACCATAAAATATCTCACAAGTGCTATAGGTAAAGACTCTTGTAGTTAATCGCACTTCATAAAGACCAGTTAGAGTCATATAACTCTATAGGCCTTGGTGTTTATTATTTTTTAATCAGAATATAATGAATTATGTTTTTGTATTCTAGTACTTTGTTTCTCTTGCAAGACTGTAACCATATTTGGTAAGAGATCATATTTGCATATGTAGTGCATAGCATTGTACCTGGCATACAGCAGGTGCTTAATGTATAGTTGTTGAATGAATAAACAAACTCTAAAATGGAGAGGTAGGATTAACTCATTTCTAGTTTTGTCATTTTATGATCTCATACAATGGAAGAAAATGTTTATCTTTTCATATAGAGATATATTTTGATTTTTGGGGAATTCAGATACTTTCCCAGAATAAATGGCAAAGATTGTGCCTGGTCTAATTCGACAGACATGTTCTGAGAGTGGATTTGAGCAAGGCCCTCCGGTCAGTGTCAGTGCAGGAAGGTGAAGGTGAGTTCGGAGTTCTCTCTGCTGCTCTCCGCGTGTCTGGCCTGCCCATGTGGCCACGAATCTTGGTCCCATCTGACAGGCTCTTGCCATCAAGTTCTATGTGGCGCAGCAGGTGAGACGCCGTGCTGGTCCCTTGGGAGCCCAGAGCCCAGTCCACCTGTGACCTGGTGGCGCTAGAATCCTGTCTCCTCTCCTGTAGCAGATTACCTTTCACACACTCCAGCGTCGAGGTGTCTTCCGCCAGCCGCAGCTGGAGGTCATCCTCAGGGCGACCAAGCTCTGGCGCTACTCACCCTGGCAAACGCCTCCCAGGAGCGCGAGCAAGTGTCCTTTGGAACAACCTGGAAAATACCTCTTTTTATATTCTCTTTTGTTTCCCCCTGCATTCCTGTGATGAGGCGTGATCATTCACCCTAGGAGTATGAGGACTTCTGTACCTACCCAAGGGAGCCGGTCAATCCCTTGTCTTGACCAGGGTCGTGGCTCCTGGCCCTGTTTGCGCTGTGTGAAGCCATGTTCCTCCCTGGCTCCGGGGCCTTCATAGAATCCTCCCACAATCTCCTTATGTGAAAATTCTGACTTCAGTTTTCCAGTTGTCTGGAAACGTTTTAGTTCTCCAGGCTCACAGCTCTCCCGCGTTCTGTACAAACATACTGTTACAGGATAAACGCGGGCACACTGACATATTACAGAGCCTGAGCAGCCGGCGATTCACAAGTGGGCGGTGCGACTGCCAGTGGTTTGGGCTCCACAGAAGAAGCCTACGGGGAGGCTTTTATAGGGTGAATGTGGAAGCAAAGAAATTATTTAATTGGCTAAAGTTTGAGTCATCTCTTGCTGGATCTTTTTGTGTGTCCAGATAATTTCCTCTCCTTACAAGGACTCAGTCCCATTAGATTAGGGCCACCCTAACAGCCTCATTTTAACTTAATCACCTCTTTAAAGGTCTAGGCTCCATAACACAGTCACACTCTGAGGTACTGGGGGTCAGGGCTGCAACATACGCATTTTGGGGTACACAGTTCAGCCCACAACACCACGCCCAGGACTAGAAGCCGTGGGTTGCACTGCTCTCGGGGACTCTGCCTTCTGGCAACTGATCCTGTTGCCAGCATCAACTTCTGGCAGATACTCCAAGACAGAAACCGCCCTTGTGATGGAGCAAGCCAAACGGCTGTCCTGCACTGACCCCGTTCCTTCTCGCCCCTTCCTGATCAGCCTGGCCTGGGGAAGCAGCTTGGCAGAGGCAGATTCCCAGGCCTGACAGTTCTGGCTTCTATGCAGGGAAGATGGGACTCAAAATGCAAGAAGGTCCCCAAATATAGAAGGCTCTTCAAAGCCCGATGGATAGCCCCGACACTACAGTGCATGAACATATGCCACCAAAACACAGCAGCAAGCAGGAGAGGAAGAGGAAGCCGAAAGGTGGAAACAGCCATGCCCAGCCAGTCACAAGAGGACAAATGCTGCACGATTCCACTTGCCAATTCGGAGACAGAGTAGAGCGGTGGTTGCTGGGGGAGGGAGAGTGGGGAATTAGTGTTTCTTGGGTACAGAGATCCAGTTTAGGAAGATAAAAAGTTCTGGCGATGGATGGTGGTGATGATTGCACAACATCGTGAACATAACGCCACTGAACTGTACGCCCCAACATGGTTAAGATGGCCAATTTTATGTTATGTATATTTTACCACAATAAAATCATGAACAAAAGACAAAAACAAAAACCCCATCCAGAAGAGAGTTGGCTCTGCCTGGCAGGCCGGCGGCTGCGAGGGAGCTGGAGATGCTGGCAAAGGCCTGGGAGGGGGAACCCGGGGGGGACCCCGCCCAGTGCGCCCCGCAGTCGTGGTGACACAGGAGCTTGCTCCGCCTTTCGTGCTTGAGTGTCTCGCAGTTATTTGCCACCACTCCTGCCTAATCCGGCATCCAGAGGGCGCATCTGTTCAGCTTGCGTTCCGCTAAACGTTACACAAAACCTGGGATGATAAAGGGTGCCTAAAGTTACCAAAAAGTCACAAAGTACCTGAACAAGTAAGCGGCTTGTCTCGGGTCTGTCTCCCGAGAGGCAGAGCTTGTGCCAGGGGCTTTTGTGTATGGGGCTTATTGCGGGAGGGCTTCGGGAGCTCTGCAAGGACAGAGGACAAAAGAACAAGGCGGGGACAGAATTGAGGTCACGATGTGGGCCCAGCGGGGCCCGGCCTGACCCTGGGGGGCTCTGGAGTGTGAACAGGGCCACAGAGTGATCCCTCAAGGCCCAGGGGCCAGCCTTTCCAATCCCCCCGTCAGACAGTCCATCAGTCAGCCCTGAGTTTTGGGCCACCCTCAGGGCGACGGTGTGACCTCCAGGACATCTCTGGGAAGCCGGAGGACAGTTCAGGACCACAGAGGGCACGGGCAGCGCACACTCCAGCAGCTGGGGACCACGTGGGCGGCGCCAGCACTTCTGCCTGGCGCCAGGGCCAGTCCGAGGTCGGGGTGGAGTTGGTCTTTCTTGTTGGTTTCAGATCCTCCATCCTCGGTGCGTGGACCCTCGTCTGAGGATGGAGCCCCTGCACTTCCAGGCCCCAAATGTGCACTCCAGGGAGAAAGAAGGTGATGGGAGTGAGCAGCAGGGAGACAAAGTGCCAATCAATCAGTAAAATAAAAAAACACCAAGAACTGTCACTTTTACAAGCTGCTGGCACTTCCTCTTGGACATCCCGGGCCAGAACCGGGTAACGCGGGCCCTCTGGGTGTAAAGAAGGTGGAATTCTGAGTGTTTCTTGCAGCTTCACCATGGAGGAAGGTGAGGGAAAGCGGGCGTGGGAAGGCCACGGGTGCCGACCTAAGGGAGGGTCTCCCCAAGGTCCCCTGACTCCTAAACGCCCTGTGCAGGCAGCCCGGCGATTCCAGCCTTCTAAGTGTCGCCTCCAATGATGTGTAGATTTAATTCGGAATTGGTTTTGCCCCTAGAAGCTCCTTGCTTCTGTGTTATTTCGTCTTTATTTTATTTATTTATTTATTTATTTATTTATTTATTTTTTTTATATATAGAGACAGGGGTCTCGCTCTTGCTCGGGCTGGTCTCGAACTCCTGAGCTCAAACGATCCACCCGCCTTGGCCTCCCAAGTGCTAGGATTACAGGCGTGAGCCACCGCGCCCGGCCTATTTCGTCTTTAGATTTCTTTTCTTTTCTTTTTTTTTTTTTCTTTTTTGAGGCAGAGTCCCACTTTGTCACCCTGGCTAGAGTGCCGTGGAGTCAGCCTAGCTCACAGCAACCTCAAACTCCTGGGCTTAATCGATCCTTCTGCCTCAGCCTCCCGAGTAGCTGGGACTACAGGCATGCGTCACCATGCCCAGCTAATTTTTTCTATATATTTTTAGTTGTCCAGCTAATTTATTTCTATTTTTTTAGTAGAGACGGGGTCTCGCTCTTGCTCAGGCTGGTCTCTAACTCCTGAGCTCAAACAATCCACCCACCTTGGCCTCCCAGAGTGCTAGGATTACAGGTATGAGCCCCTCCCCCGTCTTTAGATTTCTTAAAAGCACATCTGTAGTGGCACCTTCACTCAGATGAGCAAATGCTCAGTGACAATTTTAGTGACGAATGCTGGCCCATGTAAGAATTTCTCTGCGATTGTTTTTTAGCCTCTGGAGCAGTCAGATGTAATGAGTGCCTTGTAAAATAACCCCATTAGTTTAAGCATCTTCACCCGCAGTATGGAATCGTGCTGGTATTCCTCTCTTATGCAGATGGATTTCCATGGAAAAGGCTGTGGGTGCTCTTAGGTCAGTTGTGCCAACAGCCTAACGGGGGTGGATGGCTTGACTTTTTTAATGCAAGTGTGAGAGGCAGGAAAAAGCCAGTACCAGATCAATTTTCTTTCAAGTTTTCTTCAAGGGAAAAAATTCAATGGAATGTTTTTACATTATGTCAGCCTCACTATGGGGATCAAATCAAAGTTGATTTTCTTGCAAAATAATGTCACTATAAAGAGTGGTGGCCTTTGGAATTTGTAAAAAAGAAGCCCTGCTGAGTATGTTTGCCACATAGGCCTGGAACTTCATGTGGGGAATTAAATGAAACAGAGTGGCAGCATCCCCTACAAAGCATTTCATTTTTCAAAAACTGCTTATAATTTTTAATTGTAAAATATACATAATATAAACTTTACCTCTTTAACCATTAAGCATAGAGTTCAGTGCTGTTAAGTCCACTCACATTGTGCAAACGTCACCACCACCCATCTGGAACTCTTCATCGGGCCAAACTGAAACTCTGTACCCAGGAACTCTAGCTTTCCATTCTCTTCTCACCCAGCCCCTGGCAACCACCACTCTATGCTTTGTCTCTGTGACACTTGGGACTCTACTTCTATCTCGATGACTCTCTTGGGAGAGACCTACCTAATCTCTTGGATCTTTCACCCCTTGGACCTCTGCTGAGATCTGGGACTGTCTTGGTGTGGGCTTGTGGAGCGGGCGTGGAGCCCATGGAGCTTGGAGAACGCAGGGCGGAGGGCTTGCTCCACATCTGCGGCTCCTGGGAGGAATGAGCCTATTCAGTGATGTTCAAAGAACAGGCAGCTCCAGCACCACCTGGGAGCCTGCTGGACACGAAATTCTCCAGCTTCACTGCAGACCTACTGAATTAGAGGTATCTCCTCCACACTTGCTACTTCTTTTTCTTCTTTCACAAAACCACCTACTATGTTCCAGGGACTATGCTGAACACACTCATGTTCCCATATGGCTTGAAAACACCGTTACATTCAGTGGGAAAGTGAAGATATTCAAACTGATTGCTGGGAGCCATATAGATAAACTATTTTCCAATTTTTTTGTCTTAGTAATTTGAAGTTCTTTCCTTTTAACTTTCATAGAATTTGCCAGAAGTCCCCTGGAAAATCTCAGAGGCTTTGTAAATGATGGTAAAAGAGAGACGTTAAACTAATTAGGTCTATTTGATATGCTAAATTACATGGGAACCATTGTCAAATGAAAAGTGATGCTTAATCTTCCCTATATTATGTTTGTACAAGTAAATATTATTAATGTAAATACTTGAGAAATTGTATGAAGTTCATAGAAATCTGTCAATACCTCTCCTGTTCATGATATATCTGGCATAATGTTATCATTCATAATTCCAGTTATTATGTTAAAATGTCATATGCCACAGAAATAACTAAATTTATTTATTAAATGAACTCTCATCAGATCTTTAACCATGGCCACTTTAAATCTTTTGTCATTTCCAGACAGTTCTTGTCTTACTCTGATGCTTTCCTAAAAGCCTTTGCAAGTAGCTATAATGCAAAAGTGCTTCATCTTTAAAGAGATTCATGGGAAAGACTCTGACAAGTACTTTAAGATCACACCATTGGACCGGGTAAGAATTTCCAGAACTCTAATGAAGAAACTGATAGGTTCATGCGACTGCTAACCTGAGATGAATTACATGGGAATGAACGAACTGATAAAGGATGGTTATGGTTTTTATTTTGGAATATTGCTTGCTCTGTAATATTTTATTTTCCAGATTTAAAGAACCCCTTTCTCTTTTCTCTAAAACTATTTATAGCTTACAGCTATTTGGCAAAGTATGCCTTTATAAACAAAAATGAAACATTTATTTTTTCTAACTGCCTGATCCTCCCAGACTGAGTATTCCTATTATCATGGCAAATACAGTTATTTGAATAAGTTTAATAAGATTGAATTGGAAATATTTGCTGTATTACCAAGGGTGGCTGGAATGTCCTATTTGAATGATGTGCACAGAATCAGATATGACCAGACAGTTTTAAGGAACTAAAATTGACTTTATGGAGCCAATGTTTACAAAGCCCTCTTGGGGGGAAAAAAGTTCTGATACTTGGCTTACAGGGCTTCTTGCCTTACAGATGAGAAATGAAGGTCATGTCCTGACCCAGGAACCTTTAAACATCTTAGGGACCCTGAGTAGAGGAATTACCCAAATCTATAGGTACTGAAGGTAAAGTCTGGTGGTGAGTTCATGGCTTGACTTGCCAGCCTCAAAAGTCTTTTAAAATCTAATCTAAGATTCTTTATAAAAACCTCTAGCAAAGCAAACTAAGCAAAGGCCTTCTGATCAACCGCCATTTTTACTATGCTTATAAAAATAATCAGGTCAAAGTTAATGAGATTGGAATTATTTTGCAAACAAAGTAGTTTTACTTTGATAGAAATGGGGGTGGCTGTAGAGAGAAAAATTATGTTTCACTGGAAAGCTATGGCATACCTTATGGTTTATTAGGTTTTATTCCTGTTCATTGCTTTTAAAGTTTTCTTTTTTTTTTAATCTCGATGTGGACTGGCCTGGTCCTGCTCAGTTCCGCTGGCTTCCTCCTATATCTGGCTATAACCGTCTAACTTAACGTTTCCAACTTTCTCCCACCTTCCTGATCTGGCATCACTAAAAACTAAAACTTCCCTTTTCCCAGAGCCTTGCAAGCTGAAGGTGAATGACTTATAAAAACTCCAGAGAAATAATCACAACCGATCAAGCACAGACAACCTTCCTGCCCGTTGCTGTGCAGCCATTTAGAAAGTTCACTAGGACACCCAGTGTCACCACCAGAGACGTTCAAGCTGCAAATCAGGAAATTTGGCAGATGGCCATTCTCACTTCACCATCTGAAGATGCTTCAGGCTTTAGTCTAAAAGTCTTGACTGGCTGCCCTCTGGACTCCGAAACTGAGTTTCCAACTGTTATACTTTGTTTTTCTTATATTTTCCTAGAAACTCCCCTCATTAAATGCCTGATGGCTGGCACTGTCCAGGGATATCCTCTGTGACCACGTTCCAACAGATGGTTCAGCAGATCTTTAATGAACAAAAGGTGATTGAACAAGAGAATGGGTTTGTATTATGCAAAGAAAAGAAGAATATTTCTTCTTTTCTTGAACAAGAGGGGGCACTGACAAAGATTCTTTGTTTGACCAAACTTTAGTCAGGCTCCTAAACCTTTTCCGAGGCCCACTTGTGCACTTCCTTGTAAAATCCAGTTCTAGTCTAATAAGAATCCTGCTAAGCTAGGGTAGCCAGAGTCTGTGTCTGCTCACCCTCAATATCGAATTAGGTTTCCCGTCCTCCCCCAGCCCCAAGTGTTGTCTGGTCAGCCGGGCCTAACTTTGAGAGTCTTGCTAGGTTGGTTTAGCCAGAATCCCTCTCATCCCTGACTTTTTTCTTAGTAATTTTCCACCCACTGACCCCCGACACTGCTCCTTGTTGATCAATGTCCACCTGCCTATGCTGTATTTGGAGTTGAGCCCAATTTCTCCCCTACTGCAAAATCCCCTTGCAGTAGTCTATATCTGCTGAGATGGTCCTTAACAAGTGTCATTCAATAATTTTTTTCTTTCACAGTTAATGGTTCACAACAGTTAATGGGGAAATAAGAACTCTTTCCTAGAAATCATTTAATTAAGATAAATTACATATTCTTTAAAGTTTACAGTTAAAAACTAGAAGAAACAGCTCTTTGATGAAAATTTTTTAAATCTGAAAATGCAAAAACAATTTTAAAAAGCCTACCTGTTCAATCAATGCTGAATCATAATTTCAGTCTTGGAAGATTTCAATCATCTTCCAAAGATATCAACTTTAACAGCTGTAAAATGCTCATGCTTTAGAGATGATGAGAAGGAAGAAAATTCATTTAAAAATAACTTCTAGTGGAGTCACAATATATTTTCTGCTTAGATAAGCATTTCATGTATTACTTAAAATTTGCTTTTGTTAAATTTTTCAAATACATTTTTAGGCAACTGCCAAATTGTTGATCCTTATTTAAAGTTTCAATTTTTCATTCTTCTGAACATCACTTAGTGATACAAATTGATATTTTTTTTTCTCCTTTTTTTTTTTTGGAGACAGAGTCTCACTTTGTTGCCTGGGCTAGAGTGAGTGCCATGGCATCAGCCTAGCTCACAGCAACCTCAAACTCCTGGGCTTAAGCAATCCTACTGCCTCAGCCTCCCGGGTAGCTGGGACTACAGGCATGCGCCACCATGCCCGGCTAATTTTTTCTATATATATTTTAGTTGGCCAGATAATTTCTTTCTATTTTTAGTAGAGACAGGGGTCTCACTCTTGCTCAGGCTGGTCTCGAACTTCTGACCTTGAGCGATCCACCCGCCTCGGCCTCCCAGAGTGCTAGGATTACAGGCGTGAGCCACTGCACCGGGCCCAAATTGATATTTTTATCTGCCTTCTGTAATGTTAACTAAATTCATACTTTCTGATTGATTTATCTCTAATCAGACAGCTTATTGGTCAATTAGATTTTAAAAAGTAAAGCTCCAAACACCTATTTTAACTTTAGCCATTGTATTGTGTTTTTAAATTGTCTCCACTTAATCACTGTGGTGTCACTGTGCAAATTGGTACCACAATGTCAAATGCAAAGTAAATAATGAAAAAGAAAAAACCAATATAGACAGCCTCATGTTAACTCATAGCAGCAGATTGTTTTAGGAATATGAAGTCTTTCTCTTAATAAGAGGAAAACAAAAGAAAATACAAGAACAAATAAAAATTTTAAATAAAGATCAGAAATGTTATGAGTGCATGTTGATTGGGTTGAGAGGTCTTTCTTAGAACTGATGGTGGTTGATTCAAAAACCAGTGCAGAATCTACATTTGCATTTAGACATGTGTGTTTGTTCTTTCATTCTAATAAAGAAAACTCTTTCTACAAAAATAAAGGTTCCTATAAGTCAGCTTGCACGTTAAGCAGTGCAGTGCTACTCGAACTGTGGACATGAGCCAGTCTGTGCACTGTTATGGCCCAACATGAGGACAGGAGAGAGGAAGCATTGGGACTTTTATAGCAATTCGAGTCTAAACTAATATTTTGCATATTTTGTGCATTTTTAAAGTTTTCTTCATTTTATTTTTCCAAGGAGTCATTGTCTTTTATAAAAATATTTTTAGTTTGTGACAGAGTATAGGAAAAATAAGGCAAAAAGCAAAAACCAAACCTCGTCCAGGACACACGCGTCGTTTTCATGCAGTGCCCACACTTTTCCACAAGATGGCGTCTTGCCGTCAAAGTTGCTTCTGAAAAGACGAAAAATTCCGGGCTTGACAGCTCCAGGCTGGCTTTATTCCATACACCATTCTAGTCACAGGCTTGCAACAGAACGTCAGTCCTTAACAGCATGTGCCGATAGGTTGCTACTCGGTGTAATTCTTTATCCTCTGCGAGCAGTCGGAAGGTTTAATTCCCCCGAAGGACGGGTGAAATGTCTGAGCGCCTCCAGGGCTGTGTTCTAAGGGCAGGAAATCGTGGTACGTAGCGAGGACACGGGGTGCTTGTGGCCCCCCAGGCTTTATTCTAGGAGGGCGGGTCTCAAACGTTAGCGTGCACCAGAATCACCTGGAGAGCCTGTTGTGCTAGGGACTATGGGGCTCAAACCCGGAGGTTCTGATTGGGCAGGTCCGACCCATTCCCAGGGGATCTGAGGCTGCTGGTCCAAGGACCACACTCTGAGAGCTTCCTCCCTACGACTAAGTGTGTGGGCTTTGGAGTAAGAGAGTGGTTCGAATCCAAGCTCTGCCTCACAGACAGGAGAGTAGCCCGTGGCAGGTGACGGACGGGGCTGTTCCCAGCCTCAGCTACCTTGCGTTTAAATGCAAGCACTGATGGTGGTAGGTTCGAACAGTCCACGCAGCAGTTTAGCAGGCAGCCTGGCCTCTGCTAAAGAGAATCTGGATTTCGTGGAGCCCGGAGCTTATATAATTTTGAAAAAAGATTAAAAAATTAGGTAAACAAGTACACATTTACCTAGAATGAGCAAATAGAAAGAAATCCAAATATTTAAAAAGCAGATCAATGTTACAATTGTCATAAAACCCAGCAAAATAGCATCATATTTTTATTAATTTTTATTAATTAATTGCCTGACACATCTCCCTAATAGTTATTGTTTTTCTGCATTTTTGCCTTCATTCTTTTTAATTGCCTCTTCAAGTGACAATTATTACATACTATGATTTTACATAACAAAATTAGAAAGTCTTACCACCAGCATGGTTAATCAAGATTTGTTTTTTATTCTTAACAGTTCAGAAATTTCTTTCAGCTTCACAAATGATAATATATAAAGTTTTAGAATTGTTATCAAGTAGGGAAAACTTTTATTATCTCTCTGTCACAAATGAGCTGTATGATTTCAGGGCATTTCAAGTTTTTCTATGCAAGGACTAACCTTAAATGCTTTTTGAATTGTTGATAGTCTAACCAGTTAGTTGTGGATGCCCTTGTTGTAGTATTTGAAGTTTTATGTTACTGTATCAGTTTCTTACTGCTACCATAAAAGGTTATTAAACGCTAGTGGCTTAAAACAGCACACATGTATTCCTTTACATTTTTGCAAGTTAGAAGTCCTCCAGTGGACTTTTAGTCTCAGTGCGCTAAAATCAAGGTATCAACAGGCTTTGTTACTTCTGGAGGCTCAAATCCATTTCCTTGCCTTTTGCAGCTTGTAGAGACCACCCGCATTCCTTGGCTGTGGTTTCTTCCTTCACCTTCAAAGCCAGCAGTGTAGCATCTTCCCGTCTCCTGCTGACTCCGACTCTTGTGTCACCCATTTCACTTATGAGGACCCTTGAGATTACAGTGGGCCCACCCGTACATTCCAGGACAATCTCCCTTCTGCAGATCAGCTGACCAGCAAACTTTATTCCATCTGCTGCCGTCCATATACGGCAATGTATTCACAGGTTCTAGGGATTAGGGTGGGGGCATCTTTGGGGGTCCCATTATTCTTCCTACCACAGTTGTCTTCATAGATGTTGATGTTTTATTTCAAATCAGCAAAGCATGTAAATCTTTTTCAGCATTCTTATGATTCACACCTCTACACAGGCAATACAGGACCTGATTCATTATTTATTTTATTTTTAATTTTTTTCTGTACTTCAGTGGATGCAAATCATTGTTTCTGTTTGAAATTTATTTCTTTCTCTTAATGAATTACTGCTTTTGGTCTGATCTGAAAATTTAAGAGAATCACTTCTCAATATCAGAGTACTTTCTATGATTTAATTGCTGTTCTTTATTCATTTCATTTCACGTGCTGTAATTTTTATGTGACTATTCTTTAAATAAAGGTGAGAAAAGAAGGTATGCTTCATATATGTCCAAATTAGGAAGCTATGCTTTTTCATTTGTTTTAAATAATTATTCCAAGGCTTCTTTCCAAATTGCATATTTAAGTGTTATCAACTTTTTGAATAAACTTTTGCATCTTATTTGTGATCATATTTCTTTTCTGGTGTTAGAAAATACATCTGAGATCTTTAAAATGTTACTGCTGCCTAATTGCAAAGCTCAGACAGCTTTAAAATGAGCGGATCATCTTGTTACATTAAGAGTCTTTAAAGAAAAATTGAAACTGTATGACACAAACACATAAAATAATCCGACCCCAGAAGAAAATATATATTAGCTGCAAATACCGAAATGGTCAACATCTTTGGGTGCTGTGGAGACAATTTTTCTTGGACAAGATTAAGCAACTAAGTTGTGTACCCAGATGTGTGACACCTCAGTGTCATGATGCTGGGTGAATTGCTGCAGTGGGTGGTGGAAGTGTTCCTTGAAGCCATTCCTACATCGGGGCAGCTGCCCATTACTTAATTATATGCATAAGTGACTGCTAACCTTGTAAATATTAATATAGCCCACTAATTCCAACATCAATTTATCCCTACCTCAACTTTCCCTAAACTGGATCCCAAAGATGTTCTCATAACAAACACAGTTAAACTATCTTATTTTGCATATTGTATGAAAACATGACCATGTGAAGACATTGTTAGGACCCTTCTCATCCTTCTCAGGGCCTGGAAAGGGGCCCACTCTCTGAAGGGTCCTGCGCCTTAGGCATCATTATCTTTGTAGCACAGCCGTCTCTTCCAAGCATGGAGTAAGTTAATGGTTAGTTGTTATTATGGGATGGACTCCTAACTTCAGCATGTAGCATTCTTCTGAAATGTTAGCAAGTTTAAATGAACCGAATAAAGCACAAGGAATTATTAACTCTTATTAGTATTTGGAGATAAGGTTAGTTGTATTTTATATATATATAAAATAACACACACTTTTTTAAAATGAAAAAGTCACTTATAGTTGAAGTCAAGAATATTTCTTTAAAAACTGTATTTGGCTTCTAAAAAATTATTACAAACCAGAAGTAATAAATCAAGCAGCACATGTTGATGGAACTCCCCAATGTCCACCACAGTCCATTCTCTGATTTTGTTTTTTGCCAGAGAACTCTATTTTATTTAACCCAGTGAATCTTTTCCAGTTTTAAGACAAAAATCAGATAACTAGACACACTTTGTAAACATTAGAAACCAACCAAAATCTAGCTGATTCAGCAAAATTGAGGAAGAAGAGGGCTCCTTGAACTTAGCCTGAAAAACAAAATAAAAAACAAACATAAACACACTTCAATAAATGATATCTTTATTATTGCCACAGCTCTCTCAATACATGCAGTCTGGACATGTGACTTTGTGCATCAGGGAAAAATGGACAGTATCAAAAAAGTCCTGATTCCTCAGTCAGCCTGGTTCTCTCTCCTGGTGAAGAGTTTCTGCATTTTACTCTTTGGCTTCTTAAGAAATCAGACTCCCCTTTCCCCTGAATATTATAAAGACACTTATGTATTTAGTCAGCACTACTTATTAAACACCTACTATGTTCCAGGTATTACTAGATACAGGGATTAATAGTGACAACTCCAAATAAGTGACTGAGGGGAAGATCTCAATCAATGGAGGTCTATTAAGCCAAAGTTTGAGTTCACACCCTGGAGAAACACAAAACACAGCCAAATCTGTGGTTGTTTTTCTGAAACAGGGTTTGGGAACTCAGGTTTAAAGGACATGGGGCATACAGAAAGAAACAAGGAGAGGAGGTGGGCAGTGAGACAAATGGTCACATTTTTGTGAAGCCCAGAAAATCTATATTTTACATAAGATAAGGGGAATGTTAGAAGAGAAAAAGAGAGTTAAGGAAGCATAAATTATGCAGGTGTCCCTGGGTGGGTGGAAGAAAGTTTGGTTTTGTCTCTGTTCTGTACCTGTAGGGTTACTGTAATCAACATTATTGGTATGGAATCAAACAGACTTTACTTCTAGGAGCTAGACTTAGCCTGCAGACCCAAAGTTACAATTGGCATGATCTTGTTTATGGGAGGCCAGCAAGGAATTTCCTTATGAACGGCCTGTGGCAGCAGTCCTTGTAGATGCCTGAGGACTTTTATCTTTCCATGGGGATCTGGCTATTGCTTAATGTTAGTAACTGCTACTCATTTGGGAGGGGTGCTGCTTGACTCAGGCTCTAGGCTTGGCCTTCCCTTCTGCATAAGGTGTTGGGGGTGTGGGGTTCTGAGACTTTTATTTTACTTTACAATAGTCCTGGCTCTTCGGAAGTTCACTGTCTACTAAAGAAAACAGGTTGCTAATGAATTAATAAAAGAATGATATTAATACTGAATACAATAAAGTATAAGGTGCTAAGACACTAAACAAAACAGAACACTTAAAAAATTGAGGGTGTGAGTTTTCTTTATTGTTATTAATACATATTCATTATCATAATTTACCATACTTGTTAATCCTTGTGTTAGGTCCAGAGCTGAAAGAGAGACACGAAGCCTCATGTGTAGCAAAATGCGGTTTTATTTTGAGCATCTGGGTGCGGATGGGTGGAGGCGAAAAAGCGTTCACACAAAGGGACAGGAAAGCCTTGGGTTTTATAGAGAGTTTTTTCAGGGGAAGTGAGTAATCCCGGTAGAGATGGGGTGGGGGTAGCATTGGTCCTTATCAGGAGAGAGAGGGAGGGATAAACTTCAACCATATCAGGGAGGATAGGAATGCCGGCGTTGCTGCTGCTGCTGTCTGTGGTTGAAGTTAGATTTATAACCTTGGACTCCCCAGACTCCTGTAACTTTTGTTTTATAGGCTTTATGATTTTTTTGGGGGTTCCCACCTGGAACAAACCTAACACCTTGGACACCAGGAATCAATTCTGTTTGCTTTATTTTGTGTGAAATCTGGCAGGGCTGATCCTGTGGCCTCAAAGACCTGTGAAGTCATCCAGGACACACTCGGCAAACTTTGGAGAAGGAGGATTGGAAACATTCCCAATGTTTGTTATAACTTCTCTGGCACAATGTTGGATGTGGGTTCCCATCGAGGCCGGTGGCAGTTTGGATGGTCTGTTTGATTGAAGCCTGTGGTGGTTTTTTTTTTTCCTTCCTTTTTTTCAAAATTTTAAAATACACATAACAAAGTTTACTGTTGTAGCAATTTTGAAGTGTACAAGTTAGTGGCATCAAGCACATGCACAATGTTGTGCAGCCGTCACCACTGTGTGGTTCCTCAGCTTTTCCACCACAACAAGCAAAAGCCCCGTGAAGAGTCACTTCCCACCCCCTGCCGTCAGCCCTGGCCACTCATCTGCTTCTGTCTCTATGTGTTTGCATATTATGGAGGCCCCTATTTACTTTACTGTATTTTTTCAGTTGTTTTCTTAGTGGTCATCTTGTGCATTACAATTACCATCTTAAACTTTAAACAACCAAGCTTGAATGAATATCGATGTAGCTTCAGTAGTATGCACTCTGTTCCTGTACATTTCTGTTCCTCCTCCTTTATACAGTTATTGTCATAGACTGTATCTTTATACATTTCATGTCCATTAACATAGATTTATAATTACTGTTTTATGCATTTGTCTTTTAAATCACAGAGGAAAAAAAAGAGGAGTTACAAACCAAAAAGGTAATAGTGCTTGCTTTTATACTGACCTGTGTGGTTACCATTACTAGGGTTCTTTATTTCTTTATATGGCTTTTTTTTTCTTTGAGACAGGGTCTTGCTCCATCACCCAGGGTGGAGTGCAGTGGCTCAGTCATAGCTCCCTGCAGCCTCAAACTCCTGGGCTTAAGCCATCCTCCTGCCTCAGCCTCCTGAGTAGCCAGACCTGCAGGTGCCACCACAGCCTGCTAATTTTTCTATTTTTTGTAGAGATGAGGTCTTGCTCTTGCTCAAGCTGGTCTTGAACTTCTGATCTCAAGAAATCCTCTCAACTTGGCCTCCCAAAGTGCTAGGATTATAGGCACTGAGCCAGCACACCAGGCCTCTTTATATGGCTTTGAATTACTGCCCAGTGTCATTTCATTTCACCCTGAAGGACACACTTTAACATTTCTTGTAGGGCAGGTTAGTAATAAATTCCCTCAACTTTTGTTTACCTAAGAATGTCTTACTTTTTCCTTTATTCTTGAAGCATGGCTTTACCAGATATAGACTTGTTGGTTGACAATTATTTGCTGTTCAGCACTTTAAACGCGTCATTCCCCTGCCTTCTAGCTTCCATAGTTTCCGAAGAGAAATTGGCTGCAAATCTTACCGCAGAGCTCCTGTGTGTGATGAATGGCTTCTCTCTTGTTGGTTTGAATATTTGCCCCTTTTCTTTCCACAGTGAATTTATCCTACTTTAATTTCGGTGAGTTTCTTGTATGTGTAGAATCATTTTTTTTTTTTTTATCAAATTTGGGAAGTTTTTGAGCATTATATTTTCAAATATTTTTCTGCCCCTTTATGTCTTTCTTCTCTTTCTGAGACTTCCATTGTGCATATGCTGGTCCACTTACTGGTGTCCAGTGGGTCTCTTAAGTTCTGTTGCTGTTTCTTTCTGTTTCCTGCTCCTCAAACTGGATAGTTTCATTTGACCTACCTTCAAGCTCACTTTCTTCTCTTCACTCAATTCTTTCTTCTCTTCACTCAAATTTAGTTTTCACTTCAGTTATTGTACTTTGTAGCTCCAAAATTTCTATTTGGTTCTTTTTATAATTTGTATCTCTTTATTGATATTCTTGATTTGTGGAAACACCATTCTCCTGGTTTCCTTCAATTCTTTGTCCATAGTTTCCTTTAGTTCTTTGAGAATATTTAAGACATTTGTCTTTGTCTAGTAAACCTAATGTCTGTTCTTCCTCAGAGACAATTTCTGTTAATTTGTTTATTTTTCCTGTGAATGGGCCATTCCAGGGGTGGGAAACCTGTGGCCTAAGGCCACATGTGGCCTTCTAGGTTCTTAAGTGCAGCCTTTTGACTGAATCCAAATTTTACCAGACAAATTCTTTTATTTTTATTAATATATTTTTGTTCATCTTTTATATTTTTCTTTTATTTTTAAAATGAACATATTTAAAATACCAAAGAATAAAATGTTTCAATGAAATAATCTTCCCAGATCGACCAGCACAATGAGAACATTAGTAGGCCATAGGGCTAAATCGATGGTTGCTACAATCATGATTTAGTTCTAACTTCCCCTACCTGGCTGGCACCACTACTGCATGAGATTGGATGGTGAGAGTTTATGGGAGTTGAATACACCAGTCTGTTATCAGCTTTTGACAACAGTACCCTGTGTTTCTGTTTGAAGTGGGATTTGTGAATAGTTGCCCAGCTCAACAGTAGTTTTTAATTCTGTCTGCTTTGCATCCCATCATGTCAAAGAAGACCAAGAGAATACTGAAGAACAAAGCAGATTTTTTTAATGAGGATTGGGAATTGCAATATTATATTGTTTCTGGTAAAGATAAGATGACTTGCTTGCTTTGTGATACTGCAATGTCAACACTAAAGAAATTCAATGCTCATCAGCATTATAACACTCATAAGGACCACAAATGTTTTAAATTAGGGGGAGAGGCATAAAAGGTTGTATTGCAAAAATTAAAAGATGAGAAGCAAAAGCAAAGACAATTCTTTTAAGCAGCAAAAGACCTCAAAATAATGCCACTGAAGCAACTTATAAAGTAGCTTATATACTTGGGAAAAAAGGGAAGCCATTCAGTGATGTAGAAATTATGAAAGAATGCATTGTTGACATTGTAGAATGCTTAGTCCCTGATAATGTTTCAAAGTACAAACAACTGCCTCTTTCAAGGAGAACCTTAACTGATCAGCAGCATGAATTAGCCTTCAACTTAACAGAACAACTCATTCAATACTTCAAAAGAAAAATATATATTATTCAATGGCTTTGGATGAATCTACTGATACTACTGACTTGGTGCAGGTTTTATACTTCATTTGGATCATAATAGATTTTCTTTGCTACAAAGAGTTACTCTCTTTGGGCACTGCTTCAAACAGAACATGGGGAATAGATATCTTCAACAACTTTCGAGATACATGTCATGAAGTTGGACTGAATTCAGTGAGTATAGTGAGTGTATGTATAGATGGTGCACCTTACATGACAGGAAACATGAAGGGTTTATTGCACAGATAAAAAAAGTATTAACATATCCAGATGTTCTCATTTCTTTTCATTGTATCTTGCATCAACAAAATCTCTGTGCTAAAGCTACTATAAGTGACACTTTGCAACAAGTTATAAGTATTGTTAACTATATTCATGCAAATGCAACACAGCATCATTTCTTAACATGCTAAACTTGAATGGTGAGTTATTCAGTGTAGGTTTGCCATATCATTCTAAGGTGGTTGGCTATCACAGGGACAGGTGTTAGCCAAAATTTTACCTCTGTAAGAACAGATAGTTAAATTTTATGAAGAATAGAATTAGCAATGTGAATTATTGAAAGAGGATTTCTATAGGAATGCAGTGTTTCTGTGTGATATCATGTCAAATCAAAAAGACTTGAATATAGACTTAGGTAAAACTAAGTCTATATATGATATGTAGCAAAAAATCCAAGCATTTCAAAAAAAGCCATCTTTTTTCAAAACACTTCTTCAAAAGGAAATTTCAGATGAACATTTTCCCCAGTTAGCAAAGGTCATTGATGAGCAGTATGGTGTATTTGAATCATTTAAAGAATACACAGCTGATATAGACCTATTATTAATTGGAGAATATGATGAAAGTTTCACTGACTTTGAGAATCATGACATCACACCCAAATTAGCATTTCAGTCTCACCTAGTTGGTATCACCAAGGCACCTAAAGAACTACAGATGGGACACCTGTGAAATGAGAAGGGAAGACAAAGAGAAAAAGAAAAAATCAAAGAACTACAGATGGAATTGATTGAGCTCTCAGTAGATGACATTTTAAAGTCATTGTTTGATGCTAAGAAAGATCCACATGAAATATGGAAAAATGCAATAGAATACCCATGCCTTTGGCAAGATGTCAGAAAAATGTTTTCTTTTTTTCAACCACTTATTGCAGCAAATCTACATGTTCTACCTAATACAAATCAAGACACCCTTAAGGTCACAAATAACTGATACCTATGTAGAGGATCAACTGAAACTGAAATTCCATGCTGCAACCAAATGTTCAAATGCTTTCCAACAAAAAGCAAATACAACAAAGTCATTAAAGGGTTAGTTCATTTTAAATGTAACAAATAGTTTTCAGTTTTTAAAATTATTAAGTACACAGTAGTTAGATTTTGACAAAATAACATACATTTTTAATTATATCTAATTGAAGTTTCTTGAATGTGCCCTTATTTGATTACAACTAAATTAATGCGGCCTTCCAACATGAAAAGGTTCCCCACCCCTGGGCCATACTTTCCTATTTCTTTGCATGCTTCATCATTTTTTATTAAAACTGGATATTTTGAATATTAAGATGTACAAACAAAAAAAGAAAACAAAAAAAAAAAAAGAAAGGAAGAAAAAATATATACTCTCCAGGTATTTCTAATAGACTTAAATTGACATTTCTTCATTATCTGTTTGATTTGTTAATCCTCACTGGTCCCACTGCAATGGACAATGGATGTGAACTTGCTCAAGAGGAATCTCCACAGAGAAGGAGAAACTGCATGGAAACGAGGGTGGGAAAGGGCAGTTGTGGACTTTCGAGGCCGGTACACACACCCATTGGGCAGCCATGTGGAGTCTCATTTGAGGCTCTTAGAGGGAGGTCGGGAGACTGTGTTTAGCCCTGTAGAATGTTACTTCTTTAAGGCAGACTCAGGGACATCACGGTTTCTGGGGGAAAGATGAATTTCTGGGATATGAGAGTTGTTAAAAGCAAAACATTTTCCTAAAGAATTTTCCATATTAAGCTGAATTGCTTATTTTACTGTAACACTATAATGGAATGATAAAAGACGGAGTGTTATGAACAAGAAGCCAAGACATTTGGGATCTAGACTGTCACTACCAAGTTCAGCACTTCATGCCTCCTCTCAGGGTGAGGTGACTTGAAGATTTCCTGTTGTTCCATAACCTCCTAAAGGATGAGCATCACATCTTTTGACTTTTCCCCCGACCCAAATGCCTATACCAAAGTTTCACAGCTAGTAAGCTGCTCTGCAAATTTTATAAATGCGTGGATATGCCTGAACACCCTCATTTGTAAAGGACAAAGTTCAGATTTAATCATCTTGGAGGTGTTCTCAGGGTATAATATTCTATTCTAAATCATTTTAAGCCAGTTATTTTAATTCCTTTGTTCCATATTCAACAAACTTACCAAAAATTCTTTTTCTATTGTTTAAGAAACAATATTAAATGTCATGGTCAGGCCTGAGAGGTCAGAGCACTGGCTTTGGAGTCAGACCTGACTTGCAACGGTTGAGATAACACCTATTGTAGAGTGTCACCACATAGAGCAAGTAACAGCAATGGCAATAATAATAAAAATAATAGGTGTTAGGTTTTGAGGCCCTTCTAGAGGCCAGGAGCCTGTCATGCACTGTGCGTGGGATAACGCCCTTGATCCTCAGCTATCCAATGAGGCAGCACTATTATTACCCCATATTACAGATAAGGTCACTGAGGCACCAACAGTTCAAGCCACATGCCCAAGGCTGCACAGCTGGCAAGCGGTGAATTTGCCAAGTGGATGCAAACTCAGGCAGATTAAGACGAGGTGAAGCCCACAGTAAGTGTCCAATAAATGACAAGTCGTAGGCACAGCGATCACAGCAGCGGAAGGCAACAGGAGGGTCCTGTGAGTACAAATGCACCATGAGCGAGGCCGAGCACCTGCCGTTAAAGCTCCTGCAGATCAATAGGGAAGGTAGCATCTGCACCGGAATATGGAAAGAAGACATCATGCAAGTGCTCTTGGGGCACATAAGAGAGCAATTGGGGCCGGTGAGGGGGACGAGAGGGGCTTTTACAGGACGTGGCCTTTCTGCCAAGCCTTGGAAGACACAAGTGAGCTCGAGGAGGAGAGCACAGCGTGAGGACGGAATGATGGCTTCAATGGCGGTGGCTTTGAGGAAACGAAGTGGTCCGGGCCGCGCCGGAAAGGCGGCGTAAGGTTGGATCGTGCAGACCTCCGAATGTCCTGCTACGGAGCTGGATTTTATCCTGCAGGTAATGAGGATTTTAGTACCAGTCTGAACAGCATCTTGTGTACTTCCATGGAACGTCCTGCCTTTGGCGAGGTTGGAGCCACTGTAGCTCTTGGCCTGGAATTTGAGCTAAACAAATGGGGGTCGTAGAGCACACGGCTGCCAGGCTGCGGCGGGCGCGGGAGAGGAGCAGGGCAGCATCTGCTCCTCCGCGCGGCGCTCCAGCCGCCCCCAGCTCCCCGGTTTTAATACCGGCATCATTTGGTCGAGTTTGCCACCTGCTGAAAAATCTCAAAGTCAGGTTGCTGTTCGCTCCCCAATCTCCCCTCCCCCACCGCTACTCCACAGGCCACTTGGCTTCGTACAACCGTTTTCAAAAATGTTTATAATGTCTTACTACTGCCTGTTCCATCTGCTCCTCACTCATGGAGGCCTGGCTCCTTCACAAGGCCTGCAAGTCAGGCGCACGGTGCCAGGAAAGGTTAAAAATGTGGCTTTGCTCTTTCTATCATGTGGTTTTTCACTGCCTTTGCATCCATCCTTCCTTAGGTGACTCAGTGCAATCTTTCCTTTGAATGAAGCCAAGTCTGTTGATAAGTCTCAAATTAAAAAAAAAAGAAAAAATACAGGCCATCTTCCAGTAATATCAATGGGGGAGTATGAGAGTGCTAATATGCACATACATAGGAACACGTTACACACACACACACACACACACACACACGCATATGCACACACACTCATACACACACGCTTATGCACACACACGCACACTGTGGTTCAAATAAATCTTCCATAGTTGTGTTTTGCTAAAACTCTGTGTGTGAGGCGTCAATGTGTAAACCTTATTTTAAAAATAAATGCTAAAGGTAAAATTCATAATAAAAATCATTCTCACTCAAGAGATGGAGAGAATCAATACATTCAAAACATGGATTGTCAAGGTCATTTCAGTGACAATGATATGGATTTTCAGATAAGCTTTTGAATTCTGTGAAAGCATTTGACCAGAAACACATTTTACCATTATAATTTAAAAACTGTCAGCAAATGGAAATGGAATGTTTTTGAAATGGAAATATTTAATAGAAGGTTTAAGAAAATCTCAGCTTTTATCTTCTTGTTAAAATATAACATTCCTTGGAAAAACAAGCACCACATGTACTCACCATCAAATTAGTATTAACTGATCAACACTTCAGTGCATATATGGCAATAACATTCATCGGGTGTCGGGCAGATGGGAGGGGGGCGGAGGGGATAGGTATATACACACCTAATGGGTGTGGTGTGCACCGTCTGGGGGATGGACATGCTTGAAGCTCTGACTCAGGTGGGGCAAAGGCAATATATGTAACCTAAACATTTGTACCCTTGAAATATGCTGAAATAAAAAAAATTAAAAAAATAAAATAAAATATAACATTCTTTTGAAGAACAATAAGTCATGTTAAACTGTTTGCAAATGTACATATTACTTTTTGCCTTAATTTAGATGGTAGTACAAGTTTCTAAAATTGGCCTAGACTACCATTCTTGTTTCTTTTATTTAATAAAATCTTACTTGAATATTTTCATATTTGCATCTGCTGCCTATGGAGCATGCATTTTTGTTTGCCAATACAAGTATACAGAAAAATTAAGAAAAATACCAAACGTCTCAATCAGCAAACAGCAAGAGCTATCTTTTGTTTTATAGTTGTAGCAAGGACTCCTCCTAGTGGACTTTCTCAGAATTATTTACTACATTTGCAGAAAAAGGCATGAGGCCCAGTAATGGCATAAAATCAATACAGCATAATAGTTGATCTCTTTCACCAGTGGTGCAGAATATATTTTTCTACCATTATGGAATAAATTGAAAGAACTTAAAATATACATAAAGCAAGTATTGAGAATCAAGACAACCTAGATTGAACCTCTGGTTATTGTTTACCTTATACTGTGTTCTTTTATTTGGGAAAGAAACATAATTTTAGTTATATAATTATACATTAAAACTTTTCCAAAATTTATTTTTTAATAGACCCATTATAATTGTACATATTTATGCGGTACAATTTGATGTTCTGACACGCATATATGTTGTATGATGATCGAATCAGGGCGTTTAGTATATCCATCACTTTATGCATCTATCATTTCTTTGTGGTGAGAAGATTCAAAAGCCTCTCTTGTAGCTATTTGGTAACATACAATATTTACTGTTAACCATCTGTCACCCCAGAACTTACTCCTCCTCTCTCATTGTAACTTTGTCCCCATTGGCCAACCTCTCCCCATCCTCCCCTCCCCTCCCCTGAATGTGTTAGCATCTTCTAGGTGTATTCTCATGTTTGTGAAATTGCTTTAAAATTTTTTTTTTTACAGTTATAGAACAAGATGAATGCTAAATATCCAATATTTTTTTAAAAAGCACAAACATAGTGACTTAATTCTTATTTGGTCAAAAACCTACATTCTGAACACTTCCTTAATGATAAGGAACAGATAGTGAAAGTTTTTTATGCTTTTAACAATTTGTGCCAACTTATAGAAGTTTAACACAAGAAAAATAAATTAAAGTTTATAATTTAAGAAAGTAGTATGTATGGGACAATGTCCAGTGTGCTTATTCTGGAAGCAGCAGGAGAGCTTGGTGGAGGAAGGTAAGGTGACTGGTGTGACCAGAATGGCGCGAGACGCTGCTCTTCTCAGCTCTCCTGTTTAGACCCTGTTTGGCTTCTTCCGGGAACTCCGTATGGGATATTTTCTCCAACGTCCTGCTTACCGAGCATACGTGTGAAGTAAAATCCCAGACAGGCGGTGGGTCCTTGACCACAGTGTTTGGGGTTGCTAGATGCGCTGCAACACTGCAGCAGGAACTTCCTTCCTCGTGCAACGTCCGGAAAATGACTCCTGAGCAGCGAAACACTCAGCATTTAACATTATTACAAGGTAAATAACCACAGACTTTATCTAATAATCTACTCTATGTTACAAATGATAAAAGGAGATAATTTTTTAAAAAGCCACATTCCTACAGATCATTAAAATGAAAAAGGCCTTTTATTAGGACACAGAACTTCCTTGTTTTCATTCTTACAACAGATTAATTATAGTACATGACATTATCCCATACGTCTGTAATAAGAGAAGTTGTAAGCCACATTCTTGACTTGAATTATTTATTAGTAGTTCCAACAGTGCAAATGGCTTTCTGAAATAAAGCTTGTTGGGATTAATGTACCTTTATATCCTGCAACTTAATGACCACATTTTGGTATTTTTTATTACTAACTACAACTTCTCTTTAATCATGATACATCATTCTGTACGTGTAACATATTGGATGCACATATAGTTTATTAAGCATTACTGCTTTGAAATCTGTTGGCTTTTTACCACTTTCAAAGAACACACTTTTCCCCCCCAGTGTCTGAACAAATTTATGATTTAATTGGTACAGATGGAATGCTAAATGTAAACTAAACAAATACTGTAAAACATCACACCATCTATGGTGGTCTTTATATACCAGTCATGATTTATTCAGACTGGTATGTTTAAATATGAAGCCACTAAGAGCAATTGTTCCACACAGACTCACTTTCTCCCACAGTGGGCGTAAGGGGTGGTCTGTAGTCACCATGGGAGGAAGGGCTCTTGCTTTATAGGTAACAATCACACACAAATCACTGATTAGTGTGACAGATATAGTCGCTGGTTCAGTTTGTTTATGACACATTTTACGTTTTACTTTTTTTTTTTTTTAGAGATGTGGTCCTGCTCTGTCACCCGGCTGGAGTGTGGTGGCATGATCACAGCTCACTGCAGCCTTGAACTCCTGGGCTCAAGTGATCCTCCTGCCTCAGCCTACCGAGTAGCTGGGACTACAGGCACATGCTACCACACCTGGCTAATTTTTAAAATTTTTTGTAGGGACAGGATCTCACTGTGTTGCCCAGCCTGGTCTTGAACTCCTGGCCTCAAGCAAGCCTCCCACCTTGGCCTCCAAAAGTGCTGGGATTACAGGTGTGAGTCACCACATCCCACATTTTGCTTTCAATGTATTATCCAATGTCTTTTCAAGGTGTCACGTGTAGTCTGGTCTCTGGACATTTCCTCAGGACTTTTCTCTCCCTCTCAGCTGTGCTCAAACCTGAGCTGGAGGCCTTGTCAAAACACCGATTGCTGGGCTGACCCTCAGAGGTTCTGAGTCAGTATTTCTGAGTAGGGCCTGGGAATATGCATTGCAAACAGATGCCCAGGAAACACCCATGCTGCTGGAAGCCACCACATTTTGCGGTCCACTGCGCTACCAGAATCTTCCCTATATTAGGTCTAAGACAAATCCCATACTGTCCCTGTTCATCTCATTTTCTTCACTTTCTATCAACATTCATTTCTCTCTCTTGGATTTGGTGTATACTAGATTGTATCTTTTAATATATGTTTGGTTTGACTGTAAACCCCTTGAAAACAGAGGACATTAGAACAGTGTATTTCAAAAGTGTGGTTCACCAAATGCCTTTATCAATATCCCCTGGGAAGTTTGTTAAAAAGCTTGTTCCTGGGCTGCACCCCAGAAAATTGGCTTTGGGGGATGGGGTTCCAAAATTTGTAATTGACAACTTAGATTATTTTTCTGCACACTGCAAATAGTGCACACCTTCCTGGGAACACCCTCCTGTATGTTGGAGGGAC
This sequence comes from Varecia variegata, assembly GCA_028533085.1. Lineage (NCBI taxonomy): Eukaryota > Metazoa > Chordata > Mammalia > Primates > Lemuridae > Varecia > Varecia variegata. The sequence goes on from CM052438.1 coordinate 87,175,659, forward strand.
ACAGTGCACCCTCACAGGCTTGCACAGTGCTCCTGAAGTGGCGTCCAGTGGAGGAAGCTGAGAGCTCAGGGCCCACCTCGGGGCTCCCCTCAGTGGGCCAAAGTGGAGACTGGGGCCACTCCTTCCATTCCCCCTGAGCTGAGAAGGCCCATTCTCCAGCCACTGTCATGGGAGGTGCACCAGGGGCTGGGGAGGAAGGAAGGACACCTTAGCCTCACTAGCCATGCTCGCCACACCAGCCTGGAGCTCAGGTCACGGGATGGTCACAATCAGATCATCTCCCAGAGGAATCAGGCTCTGTGATCAGAGCATATCTCTAAAGGAACAGAAAATACAGGGAATGACCTATGTTTGAGTTCCGTGGACCCTCTCACTCAGCACCAGGCTGTTGACATCAGCTGGTCTGCGAGCCACTCTGCTTTTCTAGAAAGGCCTAGTAGGGGTGAAGTAAAGAAAAGGACATACTCAGTGCAGCTGGAGCTGGAGATCTTCCCAGTTGGCTTCTTCACTGGTATGGCTGGCACCTTTCTGCCCTTTGCCCTTTGCTCTCCCTACAGGTCGTGTCGCATCTTCTAGGCCCTCCCTGCCTGGCTCGTGTCATGGTGGTCTCACGGTCATTGGCCCCCGCGACTGGCTCCCAAGAGACAGGAAGGGGAAGCCGTCCCCACAGAGGCCAGCCGGCTGCTGCCTCCTCCCCAAACCATGTTCTATTGGCTAAAGGAGCTACAGAGCCCCCCCACCCCCCGCACCCCCACGAGGCCCCATTGCAGAATAGCATCTGGGTGGGGCATATTGTCCTGGCCATGTGCGGAAAATACAATCTGCTACATTTACGAATTAAAATTGGCAAAGCATCATGATTGGACATACAGAGAAGGTGAGAGAAATGAATCAGAGATTATTGCAAGGTTTCCAGGTTAGGGGATGAGAGATGATGGTGGCCCCACCAACACTGCTTTATGTAAAAGATAAGCTGAGTTTTGGACATGTTAGGGTGCTGCGTGTGTGGTATTAGGGAACATGCAGATAGAAACATGCAGTGGTTAGCTTCAGGCTGATGCCTGGGTCTGGGCACACCTGTGGATTCAGCAATCAGCAGGTATTCAGCAGTCAGGGCTGAACGACAGCACAGAGAAGCCGGAACGGATTGCCGAAATCTACAGGCTGAGGCCAGAAAACCAGAAGAGCTGTCACAGAAGCAGTAGTGGAAGAATCATGGCCCAGAGGGGAAATCAAGGTAGCGAAGCTCTTCAAAAACCGACTGTCTGGCAGTGGGCGGAGACATGAAGTAAGATTGGACTGAAAGATCCGCGCTGACGTTTTTGATGAGCGAATTGAATACACGCGTGAATCTGCTGGTTCAGTGGGGCTGTGGGAAGATGGAGAGAAGACGTGTGAGCAGAGGGCTGAAGGGGAGGAAGAGTAGGGGGGATGCTATTCTTTGGAAGTTTGAATAAAAAGGGGGCAGATTAGTTAGGCAGTAGCCTGGAGGAAAGTCTCTGTCAGGATAGGGGATAAAAAGCCTGTGGAGGGCGGAGGAGAAGGAGCAAGAGGAGAAAGGGGCACAGAGACAGGCGAGAAAGGCTTGCGTACGTACGTAGTTTTGGAGGAGGGGATGGGAGAGAGGGAGTAGGTGGGGTCCGAGGATCCCCTCATCCTCTGAGAGCGAAGGCGTGGCCCTCCCGGATGGCTGGGCAGGGGAGGAGGTGTGGGTGGAGGAAGGTGGACCGGCCTCTGGGAGGGAGCCTCTCTGTCCTTGATAAAATCACAGGCAATTTTGTCTCTAAGGGTGAAGAAGTTAGGGACGGTGCTGACATCTTGAGGAAAGTAGTCAAGATTTGGAATATTTAGACAAGGAAAGAACGAATCGAGGATAAGAAAAAGGACTGAGCAGTGGTGGTGACTGTCAGGCTGAGCTGGAGACGACACGTTTGAATGGTGCCATCCTGCATGACTTCCTAAATTCTCCGTCAGCACTGGGGAAGAATGGGAAGAAAAAAAGGCATGAAGGAATTAAAGATGCTCGTGAGTGAACAGTTCTGGCAGCCAGTTACGGGATCCAGAAAGAACAGCCAAGGGAGAGAGGAAAGGGAGCTCGTTTAGCTCTGCGATCAGTACACCGAATGAGGAGCTGCCGTTAGTCCTTGTGCTGAATTACTCAGTATGGAATTGGACAGTTGTCCTCTTTCTCTCCTTCTACTTCCTGGGTGTAGGATTTTATGTCCAACTACTTCGTGAACCAAATTAAGTCATATAGAACACATGAGAAATATTAATGCAATAACACACATACATGATCAAATGAGCAAGGGCACCTCATAGCTACTTAGTATTTTACAGTTCTCCGAGATTAGCAAAATGTTTTTGTCTTTTTTCAGAATTTCAGTTAGAAGATGAAGAATTTCTGGGGATCTAAGGTGCCTGATGGTGACTGTAGTTCATAATACTTTGTTGTACACTTGAAATTTGCTAAGACAGATCTTAAGTGTCCTCACCACCCTCTCCACCTGTTTAGTGACACAAAGCAGTCACTATGTGAGGCGATACATCTGTTAATTAGCTTGATTGTGGAAATCATTTCACAATGTGTACATATATTAACTCATCATATCTTACAGCTGGAGTGTATACAATTTTTGTCAATTATGCCTCAATAAAGCTGGAACACATGTATTTTTTGTCCTTTTAACAAACAAGTAATGAATGAATGTACTCTACTTGTAAAATATTCAGATATTATACAAAGAACAAAAGATGCAAGACCCTTGCAAGGTCGTTCTCCACCTTGATGGGGAGCGCCGCCCAGAGTTTGGTGTGCATGGAGCTCTTTCTCCAGTCCTTGAGACAGAGGTTGCCTGGCGGGGAGAGGAAGGAGAAGCGCTTGGGGGCCGAGGAGCCCCAGAACCAGCCTGTGTGGTCCGGGGCAGACTTCTTAAATTCCCAGCTGCTCACTTTCCTCACCTCTGAAATGGGTTAGGAGGTACTTTTAATTGGAATCTCTTCAAATTTGGGATAGAAGTGGGATGGAGAACAAAATTGTTTAAAAATGTATTGAGTCAAGAAAATTTCCACCCTAAGAAAGTATATCCCTTCCAAGCTCTAGTTTCTTCTCCCAGGGATGATGGAAATACCAAACGAGATCTGATAAGAGAATACCAATTACAGAGTTACAGCAATGTTGGGGTTTTTGTGTTCTTAGAAAAAGAAATGTTTCTGTGAAGTGCCACGCTAATTGTCCCAGGCACATTTGTTTAGCTGAGGTATCTTCAGAAGAACGAGACAAAAAATAAGACAACATAGAACAGCACAGTCGCATAATGATTTCAAGGAATATTGCTGCCTTCCAGATAAGAAGGCCAATTCCCTTGTCCACTGCTGTCCCCAAGAAAATCCTTAGATTTTGTTTGGGTAAAGCTGAGCATTCTCCTGTTGCAGAGTTTGTTTTATCTTTTGCTGGGGATGATCGCTTTGTCCCTGACCAGAGATCTAACCTTTTGGAGACCTTGCTACAGGTTTCTCACTGCCCATTTTTGTTCAGGAGAACTTTTCTGCACTTGCCACATCAAAATTCAAGCAAAAAGGCCTGGACGAACAGGTGCCATCAAATCTGTCCTCCTGGCAGCTGGCTCACTCCCAGGCCCCTTTCCTGACTCGGGAGGCTGGATCTGAAAGCAGCAGGGACCCACCACTTGTGGCTCCAAGTGTGCCAAGGAGTCCCTTTGCACTGTGGAGGACCCAGGGCGCATGTTTTAAACATAAAACATTTATTTCGTATTTTTTCAGAATCAGAAGCTTCAGGTTTGGGTCATGTCACTGTTCCTGAGGAAGTTGCTCAGCATGTTTGTTCTGATTTGTGACTTATTCTGGTCCAATGAAGCTGGTGCCAGTAGAAACACGGTTAACTAAAAAATGTAATTTTCTCAAAGCTACAGCCTTTCAGCTTGTGCCTGGCTCTGTGCGCAAACCTTAAGCTCTCGCCATTTGCTTGTTTTGCATCAGGAATTGCACAACAGCGAGAAGGAAAGAGAGAAAGGAGCAGAACTCACAGCCGACCATGTTGCTGCCAGCTGATTCCAGGGCTGCTGTTTTCAGGGAGAGGGAGAAGGGGTTCTGTTTTGAGAGTAAATAGTTTTTGAGCCTCTGGGCTTTAGATCTTTGTTCCAAGAAAAAAAAATAAAAGCTTAACACAAAATAGGGTAGAATTTTGGACTTGGGAGCACCACTGAGAATCTGGCATATTAAGGCTCCATATTTCTAAAACCGTTTCGGTTACAGCCATTTTTAGAGACATTCTCCCTGTTGACCCTCAGCTCAATCCATCAGGGAGACTGCACAGGTGTTGTTGGCCCCACTGCTCAGGGGAGGAAAGCTCAAGGTCAGCAGGTCAGTGAGGGGGCCAGGACATGGGTGTCAAGACTACTGGTCTACCCAGTAAGCAGCTTCATCAGCATGTCCAGCGGGAACTGCGGAGGGATATGGTGATGTACCAAGCGTCTCAGAAATTTCCCAATTCTAGTTCTATTTGTATACATAATAATCCAAAATTTTAAGAAAACAAAATAGGTGAGTCTTAGATTCTACCTGCTTTGGCAAATAGAGTTTCAACTACTTAAATTCTTAAATTCACCTGACAGATTTACCTTTGTAAATGAGAACAAAGTATTCTGTTACTGAGAAAATTTTAATGCTCTTAAGGTAGAATTATACTTTGCATTTACTTGATGTGTTTTTTCCAGGACAGCATAATAATTCCCAAGTTTTATTTATTTATTTACTTATTTTATTTCAGAATTTTATGGGGGTACACACGTTTTGGTTACATAACTTGCTTTTGTACAGTTTGAGTCAAAGTTGTAAGTATGCCCTTCACCCAGTTAGGGTGCATTGTACTCGTCAGGTGTGAATTTACTCATACCCTCCGCCCCTCTCCCACCTACTTGATTTCCCTTGAGTTTTACTTCCATAGGTGCGAGTAAGTGTTGATCGATTAGTTCTAATGTAGTATTGAGTATATGTAGTGTTTGTTTTTCCATTCTTGTGATACTTCACTTAGAAATATGGCCTCCAGTTCCATCCAGGTTGTTACAAAAAACACTAGATCACCATTTTTTTATAGCTGAGTAGTATTCCATGATATACATATACTACATTTTATTAATCCACTCATGTGTTGATGGGCATTTGAGTTGATTCCACATCTTTGCAATTGTGAATTATGCCGCAATAAACATTTCAGTACAAGTGTCTTTTTTATAAAATGTCTTTTTTTCCTTCGGGCAAATACCCAGTAGTGGGATTGCTGGATCAAATGGTAGGTTTACTTTTAGTTCTTTGAGGTATCTCCATACTACTTTCCATAGAGGTTGTACTAGTTTGCAGTTCTACCAGCAGTATATGAGTGTTCCTTTCTCTCCACATCCTCACTAGTATCAAGTATCTGTTGTTTTGGGACTTTTTGATAAAAGCCATTGTCACTGGAGTTAGGGGCTATCTCATTGTGGTTTTGATTGGCATTTCTCTGATGATTAGAGATGTTGAGCATTTTTTCATGTGTTTGTTGGCCATTAGTCTATCTTCTTTTGAAAAGTTTCTGTTAATGTCTTTTGCCCATTTTTTAATGGGTTGTTTGATTTTTTTTTTCTGATTTGCTTGAGTTCTTTGTAGAGTCTTCTTATCATCCATGTATAACAGATGTATAACATGCAAATATTTTTTTCCATTTGGTAGGTTGTCTATTTGCTCTATAGTGTCTTTGGCTGTGCAGAAGCTTTTCAACTTGATCAGGTCCCATTTATTTATTTTTGTTGTTGCTGTGATTGCTTTTGGGGTCTTGTTCGTAAATTCTTTGCCTAGGCTGATGTCTATAAGAGTTTTTCCAACATTTTCTTCTAAAGTTCTTATAGTTTCATATTCCCAAATTTTAATTAGCCAATTAATATTCACTGTAAGAGTCAGATTATAGAATTAAAAATTCTGTATAGAATCCTAGTTAGAGTGCTTTTGTTTGAAGTAACAGAGAACTCAACTCAAAGTGGCTTAAACATTAAGGCTATTCATTGGCTCATGCGATTAATCCCAGGGTCAGGGAGTGACTCCAGAACTGATTCACTCAGTGATTCAATGCTGTGCTAAGAGCCAGGTTCTCCCTGACTCTCCACTCTGCCATTCCCAGTGTCATGTTGCCTGCGACTCCCAGGATCTTACGCAGGCTGCTTGTTAAGGCTCCATGCTTTCCTGTTGTCTCCAAAGGAGAGTTGCCCCTGAAGCTTCCACGGAAGAATGAATATGATCCTTCCTGGAAGGCCCTCCTCATGTCTAATTGGCCCTAACTGAATCCTAATACCAATCCTGAACAGATCACTGGCGAGATAAACGGACCTACTCAAACCCGATTAGATTAACCAGGGTCCACTGCTGTATGTGGGGATAGATTTGGCTTCACGGAGTCATGAGGACTCTGAGGGAGGGATGAGAGGGAGAGGAAGACCCATAGAGAATTCTTAATTCTGGTGCGTCTCAATTGACATTTCACTTCCTCTACAGTAGCATGAACTCCAAGACAGGTCCCGTGCGTATAAAACGATCACTACTCAGAATGATTACTGGGTGACGGGGGTTACAGTCTCCGAGGAAAAACAACCAACTCAGGACAAGACAGGCCTGGGCTTGAACCTGTTTTTCTACTTCAGGCAACATAATGTTTGGCAAATTACTTAAATACTTGAGCTTCCATTTACTGATTTGTGAAGGAAAAATAATGAGCAAATTTAGGAATGCCATTGTGAACCAGCACGTAGAATGCAAGCACACAGATGTGACTTGACACTTTAACCAAATTCCCCAGTAGCTGGAAACAACATGAGAAAAGCAGAGCAAAAGAGATCTTCCATGTCTAAACCTTGGGAAGTAAGCACATAAGACCAGTGTGAATCTTGGTTCATAGCATTTTGTTACATCCTATGGAAAAGTGAATACCTCCAATAAATTATGTGGAGTAGCTTGCCATACCCTAGTCTTGTCAATATCGGAACCACTTTCAGGCCACCAGACTTGCTAATCCTTTGTTGTAACAATTCTTAGATGTTTTACACGTAATGTGATCAAGGGAACACTCATTTAACAAATATTTATTGCACATCCAGTGTGTGCCAGGCAGTTTTGTAGGTACTAGGGCTACAGCAGTGTTACATGATACACATGTTCAGATAAGAGTTTTACTTCCTATAAGCAATATCCTTTATGTGTAGGAAATTTTTGGTGATGCCTTCTGAATAGCTTGAATTCCTCTAATATTAGTATGTTCTTTTTTCCAGATCCACAACCAGTTTTAACATAAAAGTCAAACTGGGATCTCATCCTATTATTAATATTTTAATATTTACTTGATGATAAGAAAATGGTTAGACAGAGCTCACCTCATGCCAGGCCGTGTACTAAGCACCTTCCAGCTGACTTATTTCCAAGGATAGCACTTCCCCAGGAGTGCGCGGCAGGCTCTAGCCGGGGATTTGCTCTAGCACGGACATGGGTGCCAGAGTTTGCTGGCACGTGCTAGTGCCCTGGGCTCGAGATGACTAGGGAGCCTGGCACAGAGTGACATAGGAGAGCTGGCTACTCAAGTCGGGGTCCACGGCTCTGCCTTGAACACTGAAATCAGCACTGGAAACTGCCTTACCTTTGACCTTCTGACCCTGTCAACAAAAGCCCTCTCCTGACATGCTGTTGTTAACATTTATTTTACTTGGGAAATTGCTTCTTTACTTTCCATGTCATTGGCTTCATGCTGCACCTTAATTTTGTACCTTTTGTTAGGCTGTTCACACATCAGATCTGGCTCTGTGAAGAAGAGCTGTTTGGGGGCTTTGTTGCAAGCCGGGTCCGCAAGACTATGTTGCAGCCTACCGTGTTAAAGGCCTCCCTGCATTACTTTGCTAAGGTAGACGGTGAAGTTTAAATACGTAGGTGGCGTCTGATGGTGTCTGTGAGAAGCACAGCGTCGATCATGCCATGACTTCTCGAATGTCCCAGCTGCGGGTGGAGCAGGGCAAATATCCACAGCCCAGCCACGGGCAGGAGCTTGGTCTGCTCTGGGCTCTAGGGGTGTTTGTGTCTAGACAGAGGAGAGCTGTCTGGCTGGTGGGCAGCAGGTGACTTATGAACTGGACTAGCGATCGTGGCAAGGGGACTCTTCCCGGGTGTCTAAGGTGAAAGCGGCCTCCAACTACCTCCAGCCGTTCTTGACAGAAGAATTTAATTTTCTTTTGCTGTCGACTTGTTTTTTTAAAAACAGAATTTTATTTCTAGGAAACACTGTGCTGCACAGCAGGAAACCATCAGCAAGAAAAGAGCAGAGACCGCATTACAACCTGATGTCCATCCCTGCCGTTTCTGCTGTGTGCCACGTCACCCCCATTTCAGAACTGTCACTTGGTAATACAGCAAACGTATTAGAACCCCAGGCTCGAACCAAAGGGCATCCGGGCGAATACAGTGTTAGCTCCAGTGTTCTGTTCGCAGCAATCTGACTGTATGAGTACAAACATTTCTCTACACTTTCCTTTCAATGGGTTTTATTTTTGTCACATCTCCTAAGATGCGATTTGACACTCTTCAACAAAATTCTGTGATAGCTGAAAATACCATAGATACAACAAAGCAGGAAATAGGAATGAAGAGAGAAATTCTTCTTATGTACTTAAGGAGGGAGGAAAATAGATAAGGTGTATATGAGAAGAAGAAATGAGGATAATTATATGAACATTCATTAAGAACATTAAGGCTGATTTTTGAATAGCTTCTATTGCCCTCATTAAATGTTCCCATTTGTTTTTAATTTCAGTTTGTCATCAAGCCAGTATATCTTCACATTTAGAGACCAGAATGCAGAGGTAGTCATATATATATGTATATATCCATCCATTATTTTTAATTCAACAAATATGCATTGTGTGCTTCCCGGAGGCCACACCTGCAAGGACATGAGGATGTTGTCACGTGCCTTGCGACTGTTCCTAAACTGTCTGCAGCCTCAGTCTCCTCATGTGTAGAATGGGAATAATTATGTCAGTGCTGTCCTCACTGTAATGTTTCCTCTGAAGAATTGCATTGCACAATAGAGTGACCAGAGTGTCCGGTTCAGGGCCTGGCATGTAGCACGGCCTCCTGCCGGTGGGCCCCACTGTGCAAGGACCTGCGTGTTTTGGGAGAGGGTGTGAACTGTGAGGGAGGTGGTGACTCTTTCAGAGTTTCATACGGACCGTGTGACTTCAAGCAAGTTCTCTCTGTTCCTTGTTATCTGTCTTTGAAAAATAGGTGTCATAATATTTACAGAGAGTTCTTGTGGGCATTAGAGATAATGTAAGAATAAAGGCTTAGTGCAGCCACCAGCAGGAAAAAAGAGATTCAAATCTCGGATTGTTTGGGAGGAATGTGAAATGTCCCCTTTTTCTCTAACCAAATATTTCCCCCTGACCCTACTATTGTTCTTAAAAAGTCACACTGTACAGTCCTTTCTGTTAAGGCACCAAAACATGCTGGGAAAAGTACTAAAATAATCCGTTAGAGGAAGGATTTTGATCAGGTATTAGTTTTGTAAACTAATGAGATGGGTGTAGCAGATACCAAAGCCCAGAGACTGAGAATTGAGAGAAGGAGATTCTGAAGGTGCCACGAGGACCCAAAGGAAAGGATCACACTGGGAAGCCTGTCCCAGGGCCCCCAGGGTGGGTGTTGAGGCCCCAGGATGGAGAGCAGATTGAGGAGGGGGCACCATGATAGAGTGTTGTCTGGGGCACACAGCAAAGCCCGTCAGATTGACAGGCACTTTTTAGGTAGCTCTTTCTGTAGGATGATTATTACTAATGAAATTGTACCTGATTTTCAGTGATTGATAAATTCTTATCAAAATAGAAAACAAAATAAAAAATTACTTTAAAAGGAAGTCGCTTGATTAACCCTCCTTAACCATTAGGACACTGGAAGAACCAGCACAGCATCTGCGGAGTGCATGGGAGTATTGGCTGCCTACATCAAAAGGGTCCCATGGTCAATTCATGTTGGGACTCGCTGCATGTATTGTTCTTCTCTCGGGTAAGATCAACATGAAGTCCTGCTGTAAACACATCTGCTTGGCTGCATTTAAGCCAGTGTTTCTCAAATTTATTTGACCACAGGCCACTTATTCAGGTCCCACAGAATCTGAGAAACATGGATCTCTGAATGAGGCTGATCTCATGGTGACAAATTGTGGGTTCCACGATTGCATATCACATAGCCTAGATAGAGTAATGTCTTAGTCTCTTTCATGTTGCTATAATAGAATACCTCAGACTGGTACTTTATAAAGAAAAAAGGTTTATTTAGCTCATACTTCTGCAGGCTGGGAAGTATGAAAAGCACAGTGCCAGTATCTGCTCAGCTTCTGGTAAGGGACACATGCAGGGTCAAAATATGGTGGAGAAGGGCAAAGGGGAAGTAGACACATGTGAAGAGAGACCAAACAGGGGGAAGCTCACTGTATAACAATCTGTTCCATCAGGAACTAATCCATTCTTGGGAGAACTAATCCAGTCTTGCCAGAGTGAGTGCTCACTCACCACCGTGGGAACGCAGGAAGCCATTCATGAGGGATCTGCCCAATGATTCAAACACCTCCCACTAGATGCCACCTTCCAACGCTGCCATACCAGGGACCACATTTCAACATGAGTTTTGGTGGGGAAGAACTGAAACCATATCCAAGCCATAGCAAGTAGGTCCTAAATCCTTGGAATTACCCTGAGGTCAGAAATATGGATTCATTCACTCAATCAGTCAATGGGCATTGAGGACCTATCCTGTGCCAAGCACATTCTGGCATAGGAAATATGGCAATGAACTGAGTAGACAAAACTTCTGGTCTCTTGGAGCTTGCATTCCATCGAAGCCGCATTAAACACGCAAATACCTGTCATGCAGGTGGAGGTCCAGCTGGGAAAGAGACATGAAGCCCAATCAATGAGGGGGGCTCTTTTTTACCAGGTGCTGGAGGAAGACAGCTGGGCTAAGGTGACAGTTGAGCAGAGGTCTCATGAGGAGCAGGAGTGAGCCACCAGGACACCTGGGAAAGAGTCTTCCGGGTGGAGAGGGCAGTCATTTCATAGCCCCTGGGACAGAACCTGCCTGACCTGCTCCAGGAGCAGCCGGGAGGGGAGTGACCAGAGCTGATGGAAGGAGGGAGAGGTCAGTGAGGGTGATGGGGCTCGGCAGACAGACAGAGCCCTCAGGCCATGGCAAAGACTCAGGACTAGGTTCTAAAGGGGATGTGGAGCCCAGAAAGGGTCCTGAGCAGAGGGATGTGAGGCCAGGTCTTGTTTTAATGGGCTACTGTGGCAGATGTGTGCAGGGTCAACTGCACAGAGGCAAGGGTGCAGCAGGAATGGTTAGGAGGTTTCTGCTCTAACCTAGGCCAGAGGCCACAATGGCTGGGCCCAGGATGGTGGCAGTGGAGATGATGAAAAGGAGTTGAATTCTGTAGATATTCCTAAGCTACAGCAGAGTTTGCCTGTGCATTAAGTGAGGTTTGAGGTTCATGAGGATCATGGAGGTTTGATGAGCAAACAGATGATGTAAACCAGCTGGTTTCCCAGGACCACTCTAGGTCACTCCGGCTTCACTATTAACCAGCTGTGTTACCTGGAGCAGGGCATGTACCTTCACCAACTGTGCAACAGAGTTCAAAATACCTACCCATAGGATGAACTGAAACAACGTAAGCCAAGTGCCTGTAAGGGGCTTCACATCATAGGTCATCAGGGGAATGAAAATTAAAACAACAGTAACTTAATGCTACTCACCTATTAGAATGGCCAGAATCCAGAACACTGACAACACCAACTGTTGGCGAGGTTGTGGAGCAATAGGAACTCTCACTTATGGCAGATAGGAATGCAAAATGGTATAGCTACTTTGGAAGGCAGTTTGGCAGTTTCTTAGTAAATTAAACGTACTTTTAGCATGTGATCCAGAAATCATTTTCCTTGGTATTTAACCAAAGGAATCAGAAACTACATCTGCACAAAATCCTGTACATGGATGTTTATAGCAGCTTTATTTATAATTGTCCACACTTGGAAGCAACCAAGATATTCTTCAGCAGGAGAATGAATAAATAAATGGTACACTTGGGCATTGGGATACTATTCAGCAACTAAAAAGAAAAGATATCAAGGCATGAAAAGACATGGAGGAAACTTACATGCATATTACTAAGGGAAAGAAATCTGTCTGAAAATTCTACATACTGTGTGATTCCAACTATATGACATTCTGGAAAAGGCAAAACTATGGAGACAGTAAAAGATCAGTGGTTCCCAGGCATTAGTAGGGAGGAGGGATGAATAGGTAGAGCACAGAGGATTTTTAGGGCAGTGAAACCACATCATTATACATTTATCCAAATCTACAGAATGTACAACATCAGGAGTGAACCCTAATGTAAACTGTGGACTTTGGGTGACAATGATTTGTCAGTGTAGGTTCTTCAATTGTAACAAATGCACCACTCTTGGGGGATGTTGAGAATGGGGGAGGTTGTGCAAGCGTGAGGCAGGAGGTATATGGGAAATCTCTTTACCTTCTGCCCAGTTTTGCTGCTAAAACTGCCCTAAAAATGATGTCTTAAAAAAAAATAGTACCCATAAGGGCTCTACTACCATAATTTACGTCATTGATAGGACGTATATTTAGCAATGAAAACGACCACAATTTAAGAACACATATGCCAATTAAGTAAATACAATTAAAGGAACGGCTATTGGGGAAGGGAAGAAGTTGGATCCTTAAATGTGGGTTTATTCTGCTGTGCGAACAGGAGAGCAAGCACGCACAGAAGCTGAGAGCAAAGGGTGGGAAAGGCATCTCCTGGAACAAACATCCAGTGAGACTTGTTGGTTTGTGAGCAATGGGCAGCACCAGGTGTGCATAATTACTCTTTTGTTCCAATTTCTGAATGCAGGGCCGCAGTCCGCTCTTCAGAAATCCTCTCCTCACTCACCGTGGAAGCGGTTGTGGCCAGGTGCCCTTAGTCTGAAGTAATTAAAAAGCCCTTGCAGCAGCAGAAAGCCCCTCCTTGCAAAAACAATGCCATGCCGTTGGGAGAGGAGTAAACTGAAGGATCTTTGTGAGGTCGAGTTTTACGTTTGTCACGAGTGAAGGAGGTGGTGCGCTCTGCCCGCACGACCTCTCTCGCCTGGCACAGCGGCCTGTGGGTGGGCAGTTCTTCCATTCAGGGGAGACCACGCGGGGCCTGCCCGGGAGGGGCGCGCAGGCGGCAGGAGCGTTTGTGCGCCACTGGCGGCTTGGCAATCTCACGGAGACAATGTGGTTTTACAAGTCAGGCAAGGTCTTCAGATGTGAACTTCGCCTAAGTAAATACAGCCATCTGGCTAGTCCAAAGTTTTCTTTTGTTCCATAGAGAAGTGGCTTCTTAGGAAAATGACTAAATGTTCAGCTATTCCAGGAGAAACAAGAAATGCTGCTTTCTTTTCTCTTTTCTTATCTTTAAGGAAAATTAATCACTTTAAAATGGAAGAGTAAAGAAAAATCTATACAAGTTGAGCAGAGTGTAAGTTATTATTTTTTAAAAATGCCAAGATAGTTTGAGAATTTTTTTTGTCAAGTTTTTAAACTGTGGTACAACCTAAAGTAACTAAGAAAAACCTTTTTAAAAAATCATGTTTCTACAGAATAGTCATACTATACATAATTTATTTGTCTATAACTTTACAAACCAATATAACTATAATTAGGCATGTAAGTAATCATTAGCTGTACTCTGCATTGCAAATTTAAAATTCCTCTCCCTGGAATAATACATTTAAAAATTCCCAAAGTCATAATAAAATGACTGTGAGCTTGGCCCAGTCATCCCCACGAGGGTGTGTATCATCACAGACTTGGCGAGGCCATAAATCAACGGGGGGAGGCCATGGCAAGCTAGTCTAAACGAAAAGCAAGACAGTTTTTATCTGCAAGTTGAAATTAGTTTATGCTTAATTTTGGTTTTAAATTAAACTACATTAGAAGAAAAACCAGGGAAATACAAACTTCAGAGTTGATACTAGAACTTAATTCCCTTTGGAAATTAGCTCATGCTGAACATATGAGCTAATGAGCAAATTTAAGCTGATACTATTCACTCATGCTGATGATATAATAAAATGGCAAAAAATTATAATTATCAAAATTATTTTTGAACAGATTCAGATTCAGTTTGTTCATTATTGATTTTGGGTGTCTAACTTCTTTGTCAAATGAAAGTGACAAAAAGACAATTTGTTAACTTGCCTAAAATTATTTAAATTATGTAAATTTCCTAAGAGAAAGAATATTTAGTTAAAAAGAAAAATATTGACAGGAAACTATTTGTTAATGAGGTTTTTCAAATACACCTAGAAATCTTCATTCTAAGGTTTGTTGGTAATTTTGTATCCTGGATTTGATACATAATTGTTTGGACAAAATGCTGTTCTCCTGGTTTATTAAGAATATCTTACTTATGAGTGTTGGTAAATTATGCTTTGCATCTTTATTGATTTTACTATTGAATATTAAAGAACTCACTACTGACTGTTGATTCTGGAACATTCTTCTTTCTGCCCAACTGCATTTTTGAGTACAACTTAAGCTTGTTTTATTTTGTTCTTTGCTCTGAAAATATCTGTATAGGGCAGATAAAGAGTGGGCCTCATGGACCAAAATAATGAAAAAAAATTCTAAAAATCACCCAGTCTATTCCTCTCTCTCCAGTCAAAATTTTATAAACTATTTAGAAATAATTTGTGTTACACTTAGTGCTTTATGTAACCTTCATTTTATTGAACTCATTATTTTAAAGCAGAAACAAATGTATTGAATATGTATTAAGTGATTTTTTTTTTTTTTTTTGGTAAGGCCCTCAAATGGCAGAGAGGCAGTTTAGAGTTTGGGATCAGTGAGCTGGGAGTGCATTGTGCCCAAGGCCAGAGTAGGTGATATGTAGTGAACAGGAGCCTAGGAAGATCCACTGGATCCGGATTACAGAATAGATTTACCAAAAATTTAAAAAATGTGGATCTTATTCTCTAGGTAAGTGACATCATCGTTGGCTCCAGTAGGAGGAGGGTTGAAATGTGAACAGGTCAGCAGATCATTTCGGAGGTTCTTATAAAGTCTTGGCAAGATACTATAAAGCTTGAATCAAGGCAGTTGAAATGGAGCAAGCAAATTTGAGAGGAATTTATTTCGTGGATGAAATTTTCAGGATTTCTGGTTAGCACAACTCTGAGCAAAAAGGAAAAAGAAGGGTCGAAACCTCTGGGAGGTTGATCCTGGGGACATGATGATGTTAACTATAAGAAACAAGGGGAGAACTGGGATGAGAGTGGCATATTAATGTGAAAATTACCAAAATTGCAATGTACTACTGTGCCAAGAATAAGAGTTTTAAATGCTACAGCCACAAGCAATGAGGTTTAACAACCCTGTTTAAATTGTAGTCAACACTGAACCACTTCCTCAAACGTATTTCACTTCTTCATCTAGATTAAGCAATTTAGAAATCTCAAACATCTACCTACCTCATGGATAGGTCAGGTCCTGCTAGAGTAATTAGCCTAACCAGCAGTTTTTGTTGGGGAAATGCACATAATCTTTCCCTTGTATATCATTGGGTAGAATTTGATGACTTTTTGGCATTCATGCCATTTAAATCATGCTCAGAGTGCCGTGCTCAGAGGTTGGTTCTGGATTTGATGACATGGAGCCTTCAGGGAAAAAGCCAAAGGGTCTGCGTTGGCCTGTGACATAATCACAAGATGCCGTGCTGCTTTCTGATGTAAATGCAGGTTGGGCTGACACGTTCACGCGATCTCTTGTTCCACAAGTGTGTGTCGAGCACTTTCAGCAGGACTTCCCTTTGGGGGGAGTTTGCTCTGCCTCTAAAATGTGACAATACTTATTATCCATAGCATTTTAGCAACTTGGGAAGAGCATCACATAGGTTAAAGTCTGTTACCTAAGTGAGTTAGTAGCAATTTTACCAAATGTTAAAAAACATCGGCAGTATACTAGATGGTTAGGTATGTTGTTTCATGTTTAGCTTGTTTAAATTTATTTGGGTGTTTTATGTTAATTACCATACTTTCTGAAAGGCTGGGCCATTTCAAAATGTCTCTATCAAAGCAGTCATTGTCTAGAATTCTCCATAACCGAGTAAAAAAAATATATAATGAAGGTTCATTTTGACTATAGGATTCAATATTTATTTTTGTGCTTATGATGGAATTTTCATTCCTAACCACGTGGCTGGAAGGACGACCGTGCATGTAAACCAATGCAAAGCTGCTCATGCAAATGTTTCTGAAACTGCTGGAGTATTGCTCTGGCTGATTTGACTGCAATTTGGATTTTTTTTCCTGTTCTGTGTTATTGATGAAGTTGGGTTCCAAGTAAATTTCCAAGGTTTGACACACCTCAAAGTATTGTTCCTTGATTCTAAAATAGCACTTAAGTTATCCACTGACAAATTCTAATTTGATAAATATTTCAAAGGGCATTTCAAGCGTCAATTTCAAGCCACATTTCAGAATTTATCATAGCCTTTGAACTGATTGGAATCTTGCCAGGAAGTGCTATAAAAGTTGAACTTCAAAGTTTTATAAATGTTCAGTTACTTTCAGTTACTTTCCTACTCTTTCTGATTGTTGCTTGAAGCAGAAGTAACACATTTTCAAGAAGGAGCGTAACTAAGATGTTCTGAAAGAGAACCCCATCTTTTATTATTGTTTACTTTATTTCTATAGCAACAGGGTGCTGGGTATTTGCTTTTCAAATATATTTGGTTACAGGTATTAATACTATCTAGAGCTAGTACCAAACTGTTTAATGCTAAAGCTAAACATAAGCACCTGTCCTAAACTTTAATAATAACTTTGTATTGTTATTTTCTAGACTTCATAATAGGACAATATTGAAATTTTGATTTTATTTTTGGCTAAAAAATATTGTTTCTGGATGAAAGTTGCATCACCAAATGATTGAAATTGGTGATGGATATTTTTCTATTGCCATTTCTTGGGAACTACATAAAGTTTGTTCAGCACTGATGGCTCTCTGGAACTGCATGGAACCTAATGAGATGATCCCAGATGAAATGCTTTGTTTTACCTTTTTAGTAGCTTCCAGTTTGTTTGTCTATTGTTGTAGTATAGAAATAAGAATTTCTAAGAAGTATTTTTGAAAAACAAATTTGATGTAGTTTTGATAATCATTCTGGAAAAGCAGTCTTAACTATTATAAAATTAAATGATCAGTAAATGTCACTAGAGATGTCAATAAACATTTGCCATTTAGCACCATTGTTTTCATTGAAAATTGGGGCTGGATTAAAAATAAATTCGGTGCTTTCAAACAAAACCTAAAGGAAGACTTACCCTTAACTTTTTGTCCCAAGAAACTCTTTGCACATTTTGATCAATTTGGATTGTGGCTAATAATCTTTATTTACATAGTCAAATTTATTGGCTAGCATAAGCCTAAAGCTTTTCTACAACAAAAGAAATACCTGAAGATTTTTTTCTCTCTCTCAGTTATTTACTTAATTATACAACAACAACATTGGTCCTTTTTAAGATGAGAGAGAAAAAAATTTCTAAATTGATCCAAGTGGGACAAAGTTAAAGTAGTTTGAGAAATATTGAACCTATTAATAGAAATATTATAACTTAGGTATGTGTTTTTGTTTGTTTTGATTTTTATTTTGTTTTTGCTTTTCTATGAATACTGTCTTCTCAAAAAATATTTATTCTACCTAGCTCATATGGATCCCAAATATTTAAAGCATGTATATATAGAATTTGCTGTTCTAATAATAGATTAATAACTAAAGGTAATGCAAAATGTCAAACACCACACCAAATAGTGCTTTGTAAAAGAACTGTTGGTATTTATTTTTCTGATGGACTCCTGGCAGCCCCTGCAGGAGGTACTGCTCTGAGGCTGCTGTGCTGGTGTCAGGGTTTCTTTCTTAGGTACCCCCCCTTGGATTTTTGTTTATTGTTTATACCATTTAACCATGACAACCTATGGTGAATTAAGTGAAGCTAATGGTAAACATGTCAAAGCAATTAAATGTTTCTCTGTAGGGTAACAGTTTGTACCGTCTTAATAGTAATTAAGAAAATCATAAAAAAGAAGTTCAACTTTTCATGAAAAGAGATAATTTTTGATTCAGTCTTACACAGAGAAGAACTAAATGCAAATCACCTACTTATAATAAATAAATCTGTGTACATTAGCATGAAAGTTTTGAATATGAACAAACAGGGAAAAAGGAGAAGTTGCTACAGGGACTAAAGTTGGAGTCACATGGCTTCAAAGTTTGTGGAAAGTTTTTTTTCCTTTTTTTATGTTCTGTGTATGTGTCAAGGTTTTAGATGTGAGTTCTTCAAAGTTGTCAGACCACGTTTCCCTTCAGCTGGTTTCGAGCTCATTTTCCAACTGCTTATACAAGTAAGATTTTAAACAATTTTAAAGAAATTATAAGGTGCCTTTTTAATTCAAAATTCAAAATTCAGATGGAAGTATTGCTGTGGTTTCATTGCTGAGAATTCTTCTCTTTCTGCCTTTTGTTTTCTTTTTGACACAAATTGATTGGGACATTTTAAAGTTTTACTCCCTATGTAAAGGCAGTAAAACTGTGTGGTGTAGGATCAATTACTTTTGGTTTGGGATGCTTTTTCTTCGTTGTTATTTTTGACTAATCTGTGCTTACTTTGAAAGGGAACTTAATATACATTACTTTGTCAAAACCTCAGTATTGTTTACACTTGGTGACTAAAGCTAGATGAAAACTGCGAGATGTGTACATGAGAGCGTGCATTCGGTACTGGAATCCCTGATCCCCACTGGGGACAGGAGAGCATGGCCACAGCTTTTTGCTACTCTTATTAAGTTCTGAAAAATATATATTTTTGCAAATCCCAGTGAGTCAGTCTGTCCTGCTGCTCTGTGTTACTCACTAGCACAGCTGCTACAAGGGTTTTAAAAACCCTAGGACACAGCCTCGGCCTGAGGCATGTCTCTCGGGGGCGGGGGCGGGGGCAGGTCCCTGGGCACCCTCACAGCTGCTAGTCCTCTTCGCCCACTTCCCTTTTGCACTCCTGTTTGAAACGCAGAGTTCTCGGTGACCCTCCTGACTGCACCTCTTCTGCACGCATACTCCAGTATCTCATGGATCTGGGCTTTATGTGTTCACCTTAAGAACCTCATAGGACAAAAACATTGTGTTGTCTACCTTGGAGATTTTTCTCCCTTTCCAACTATCTGAAACAATATACTGTTGCATGAATAATAGGCATTCAAAGCATTATTGCTAAACAAGTGAAATTAAATGTCTATTTGTAGAGAGTGATTGTTATTTTTTAGTATCATAAAAAAATCTCTTACGCTATGATTTCTGTTTGTTAATTTCTTGATTCTTATGGTGTAGTATTTATCCCATAATACATGTAGAGTTTGTGACAAAAATATCCTCTGTCTTCTATTTGTTGTGCAGAAGAAAAATCATGAGGTGATTACTTTTTTCCCTTAAAACAACAATCACAAAACTAGTGGATAAGGACCATATGTTGTATGATCACTAACAGTCATTATTGGTAACCCTTAAATTTGCTTTTTCTTCATTTGTTTTGGAGACATTATGTTAATGTGTTGCTGAATGCAGGCACTTTCATAAATTTATATTTGATTGGATTTCAGAAGGTCAGCAAAAAGTGACATTCTATTAATATTTTGCGTTTTTCCTCACTGGGCAGGAGTTTTGGAATGCCCTTTGCTGATTTTCTCCCTGCCTTTCTTCCTTCCTTAAAATAAGCCCTCTATTTTATTTATTTTGGTTACTTAGAAGTGCTATGTAAAATTATTTTTATGGCTCTTAAAACATAAAATGTCCAAGAGATGTATAATAACTAGTTGAACAGAGGGATGTTGGTGATAAAAATAGATCTTAATCACTAATTATTACATTACTGACAAAAACCATCATAGGAGCTAATTTGAGTTAAAAACCAATTGATTTTTTTAAAAAAGGAAATGAATCATCACAATGAAGCATATGACATTAGAATACAAGATGCAGGTGGAAAATATGGGGAAGGGAAAATAAGGGCGAGGGAGTTTTATGACTCCAGGATCCTTATTTAAGGGTCACTTCTAGAGGTGCACTACCAATTTGGCTCTGCACTTCCTTGCAGCAAACAGATAGTTGTAATTTTCCCATCGTCCATATAAAAATATAACAGTCACTCAACGTAAGTAAAGCTTTTCCTGATACTGAAAACAGTGAAATGACTATTTCCAGTTTTTATAACGAGGGCACTGAATGATACTGGACTATGTATCGACAATGCCCTACTAATATTTACAATATGGAATTTCTTACACGTTTCTTTTTTTTTTTTATTTATTATAGCTTATTATGGGGGTACAACAGTTCTGGTTAAGTATATTGCCCATGCCCCTCCCAACCCCCCGAGTCTGAGCCTCAAGGGTGTCCATTCCCCCGACAGTGCATATCGCACTCATCATGTACGTATACACCCATCCCCTCCCCCACGCCCAACACCCCTAGTCAGATCTTCAAGCATGTCCATTCCCCTGACAGTTCGCTTCGCTCTCATCATCTAGATATACACCCATTCCCTCCCCCCACCTCTGTCCGACACCCTATTGGTATCACTCCCAAATGTGCACCCAGGTGTTGATCAGGGAAACCAATTT
>CM052438.1:87196954-87268287 GCA_028533085.1 Varecia variegata
TATTTTTAGTTGGCCAGATAATTTGTTCCTATTTTTAGTAGAGACGGGGTCTCGCTCTTGCTCAGGCTGGTCTCGAACTCCTGAGCTCAAACGATCCGCCCGCCTCGGCCTCCCAAGTGCTAGGATTACAGGCGTGAGCCACAGCACCGGCCTCATTGTGTCAATTTTTGTAGGATGTATTTTTCAAAGAAATTTTCCAATTCATCTAAGTTTTCATATTTGGTAGCATAAAATTTTTGGTAATATATAATTTTCCTTTAATGTTTGTAGGATCTGTATTGATAACTTCTTTTTCATTGTTGATGTTGGCAATTTGTTTTCTTTCTCTTTTTTGCTTGATCAATCTACTGTATCAATTTTGTTGATCTTTTCAGAAAACCACCTTTTGACTTGCTAATTTTTTGTATTTTTCTTTCAAAATAAGTTTCATTGATTTCTGCTATTATCTTCATCATTGCCTTCTTCCTACTTACACTGGGTTTACTTTTATTTTCTAATTCATCAAATGGAAACTTAGTCATTAATTTTAGAACTTTCTTATTTTTAAAATAGGCATTTAAACCTATAAATTGCTTTCAAAACACTTCTTTAGCTGCATCTCACAAGTTTTGATATGTTTTTACTCCAAATCAGCTAGAAATATTTTCTCACTTTCTTTATGATTTTTTCTTTGATTTATGGATCATTTAGAAGTGCACTATTTAATTTTCAAATATATAAGGATTTCCTAATTATTTGTTTGATTTCTAATTAGATTCTATTGTGGTCAGAAAATATTTTCTTTGTGACTTCAAACCTCTTAAATCTACTTAGACTTGTTTTATGGCATTGTATACAGTTTATTTTTTGAATGTACTGTGTGCACTTTTCAAGTGCAGTTTTACTATAAATATCAATTAGGGAAAGTTGGTTAAAAATCTTCTGATCATCTATGTAATTATATTTTGTCTAGTTGTTATATCAACTCTTAGGAGAAAAGTGTTATAATCTTTAATTTTTGTTGCAGAATTGTATATTTCTTATTTCACTGCTATCAATTTTTGATTTATGCATTTTTAACTTTGAAATAAGCACATACACATTTATGATTATCATGTCTTCTTAATGAACTGAACCTTTCATCATTGTGAAATGCCCCTCTTTATCTCTGTTACTACTTTTTGTGTTGAGGTATATTTTATCTGATATTAATATGGTCACTGCAGCCTTCATCTGCTTACTGTATTTACAGTACATCTTTTTCTATCTATGTTAGTCAGGGTTTCCCAGAGAAACAAAACAAGCAGGATATACAGATATATAAGAGGGGATTTAATATGGGAATTGGTTCATGTGCTTATGGAGGCTGAGAAGTCCCACGATGTGATGTCTGCAAGCTGGAGACCCAGGAAAGCCAGCGGTGCAGTTCAGTCAGTCTGAAGACATGATACCGAGGGTAGGCTGTGAGGGGTGGGGGCAGGGAGTCTCCTGGAGGAATTCCTTAGCCCAGGAACCTGGAGCTCAGATGTCCAGGTGCTGAAGATGGGTGTCCCAGCTCCAGAAGAAAGAGCAAATTTGCCATTCCTCCACCTTTTTATTCTATTCAGGCCCTCAGGGATTGGGTGGTACCCACCCACATGGGTGCGGCCAGTCTGCTTTACTTAGTGTGCTGATTCAAATGCTAATCTCCTTTGCAGGCACCCTCACAGACATATCCAGAAATAATGTTTAGCCAGATACCTGGGAATTCCTTAACCCAGTCAAGCTGACACATAAAATTAACTGTCACACTATCTATTAATGTTTAACCTATGTGGGTCTTTATTTTTTAGTGTGCTTCTTAAGGCAGAATATAGTTGTGTCTTGCTTTTTTGTCTATTCTTATAATTTCTGCCTTTTAATTGAAGTATTTAATCCAATAAATGTAATTGTGTCATTATTGATATTTTATTATCTATCATCTATTTTTTTATTCCTTTGTTCCTCCTTTCTTGCCACCTTTTGGACTTTTGAATGTTTATTAGAACATTTGAATTTGCCTATGAAGCTTGTTGATCTCTACCTATTTGTGTTATTTTTAAAGTGGTTGTTCTAGGAATGTGTTGTGAACTGAAATAAAATCTTAAGCCCCCAAGCTGATGGAATAGACCCATTCTTGGCCAAGGGGACCCCAGAAATTCCCTCAAGCCAAGTTGCTGGCCAGGAGAAGGGAGGTCAGATACACCTCGTCACACCTTTTCCCTTCTTGAAGATGTCCTTTGTAACTCATTAACAGGCCTGAGGCTATGCAAGACAAAGCTTAAACCACACTTGCAGGTTATCAATTTACTTGACAGATCTTGTGAATCTGAGTACATGTCTGATGACTTGTCTCTGCTTAACAGACTTCCTTATTTTAACTTAAAACATTCCAAGCCTTTAGACAAAGCTTCATTTCTTTAACCAATCACAAATAAAAGAATCTTAAAATCCACCTATAACCTGTAATTCCCTGCTTGGAGAGATGTTCCACCTTTTTGGGCCTCACCAATGTACGCCTTCCATGTATTGATTTATGACTTTATGTGTAATTCCTGTCCCCCTGAAGTGTATAAAACCAAACTGTAATCCAACCACGAGAGATCACTTGCTCAAGGCTTCCTGGGCGTGGCTCTCCTGGCCATGGTCACACATCTTCAGCTCAGAATAAACTTCTTTAAATTATTTTACAGAGTTTGGATTCTTCTTCATTATCAATATCTTCTTAACTTTTCACAATATATTTAGAACTAGGATTGCAAATTTATGAAATGCAGAAACCTTGTAACCATACAGGGCTATTTATCATACCCCCTGCTATTATCTATGCTGTAGTTGTTGTATGTATGTTATTACATTTATGTAGATCATAAATCTCACTAAATCATGTTATAATTTTTGCTTTAAACAGTCATGTATTTTTAAAGTCTTTCTATATTTACCTAGATTTTTACCATTTCTGGTACTTTTCATTCCTTCCAGAAAATCTGAGTTTCCCTCTAGTATCATTTCACTTCAGCCTGGATAACTTTCTAATGAATTTTTTGTAGCAGATATTTTCTGTAAACAAACGTTTTGCTTTGTCTTATTTTTTAATGTCTTTATTCTACCTTCATTCTAGAAGGATATTTTCACTGGTGTGACAGTTTCTCTTTTTTTCTCTCACTTGAAAGATATTGTCGCACTAGTTTTTCGGCTTCCTTAGTTTCTGACAACAAGTCAGTGAGCATTCAGGATTCCCTGGATTAATAGGCTGTTTTTTTCTGGAAGCTTTCAAGATTTTCTCTCTGTCTTTAGTTTTCAACACTTTGTCTATAGGTACCTGGGTGTGGCTTTATTTGTATTTATCCTACATGGGGTACACTTAGCTTCTCAAACCTGTAAATTCACATCTTTCACCAAATTGAGAAATTGGTCATTATTTCTCCAAAGATTGTTCTGCCCCATTCCCTGTCCTCTCCTTCTGAAATTGTATAATATATAGTTACAGAATATTAGACATTTGAATCTTATCCCACTAGTCTTTGAGCCTCTGTTATAATTTAAAACATTTTTTCTCTTTATTTTCAGATTGGATGATTTCTATGGCTCTCTTTTCAAATTAATTGACTTTTTCCTCTGTATTTCCATTCCTGCTATTAGACTTATTCAGTGATTTTTTTAATTTCAGAATTAAAATCAGCCCTAGAACTTTTGTTTGATTCTTTTTACTTTTTTTAAATCTCTCTGCCTAGCTTCCCTGTCTTTCCGTCCCACTAGAGGTACGTAGGCATCTGAGAATCGTTTCTTTTGGGGACTGGGGCTGTATTGTGCTGCTAGCACTGCTGCACTTCTGTGGGCAAATTTCCACATGGACAGCTACCTTCCTGCTCACCCATCTCCCTGTTCTCTACTGCATGCTATTTGTCATAAAGATATCAAGTATTTGACATTTATGTTAAGAAAGAGTATCAACATTCATTATTATTTTTCTCAAATCAGTGTTATCTGATCTATCAATAGGTGATTCTCACATTCTGATGTGTGTCGTGGTGCTAAGGGGCAGTTTATACAGAAGGTGCGTGGAGGGTGTCAGTGTGGGCGGGCAGAGGAGGAAATCTTGTGCATACACCGTGTGGTTGTCACAGCTTCATTCCAACGGAGAACCAAGACCTTGTTCTGTTTGTTACTCTATTTAATAACTAGACTTCTAATATTATGAAATATTTAATATTGTGAAATTCTTTGATCTGTATCTTACTTGGCTGGAATATATTTCCAAATGTATTTTCTCAGGAATGTATCAGAGAGATATTTTATAAAAGCTTTCCCCCTTTTAAATTGACATATAATTCACATGCCATAAAATTCATTCTGTTAAAGTATACAATTCAGTGGTTTTTAGTATATTCACAAAGTTGTGCAACCATCACTGCTATCCAGTACTATATAATTTCAGAATATTTCCAACTCCCCCAAAAGACACCCCTGTACCTACTTGTAGTTACTCTTCATTCCCCTCTTCCTTCAGCCCCTGGATACCTCTAATCTACTTTCTGTCCCCATAAGTTTGTCTCTTTTGAACATCTTATATAAATGGAATCATACAATATAGGGCCCTTTACATCTGGCTATATTTGGGTTGTTTCCACTTTTTGGCTGTTATGAATAGGACTGCTATGAACATTTGTGTACAAATGTTCGTGTGGACATACGTTTTCATTTCTCTTGGATATATTTGGGAGTGAAGTTGTTAAGTTCTAAGCCCTGTCTTAGAAATTTATTGTTAGCATCACACATGACAGATAATACAATCAATTATCATATCTTGGAGTTTTAACTTTCTTTTAAAAACTAAGTGTTTCTTTGTAATCATTTTTTCCCACATAGATGTGTAGAGAGGTTTGTTTTGTCATCAATGCAGGCAGCCTACAGCAATGTGGGCTTGGCAATATCTGACCTCACTGTTTGCTTCCTGAGTGCTCCCTGCCCAGCACCCTATGTGTTGTGTTGTGTTGTGTTGTGTGGGTGTGTGTGTGTATTTCCAATTCATTTTCATCGATTTTACTATTAGTGGAAAAGTAAGTCTTGAGTGAAAAAGCTTTTTAGTGAATAATCTTCTGAGATTTTCACCAGGTTCTAGAGACTTTGTAAATTTTCATGTTTTCTGTTTTCTTTTTCTCGTGATTACTTTAGTGGGAAGTTGAAAGAGATGGTGACAGAGACACATCTTACATGTTATTGAAATCAGATGTTTGGGTTCCTCTTTCTTCAGGGGTTAGCTCATATTTGAGTCAAACAGTGGACCATACTTTTAAAAATGGGCCCCAAAAATTGTCAAGAAGCAAAGTCAATATATTCAGAGTATAGCCTGGACAACGGTGGTGGTATAAAATCTTCACAGGATGTTTTGTTTAGCACTTTTCCAGGGCATTTTACTGGGACACTTTTCAGGTTGAGTTGACCTTAGTTTTTAAACCCCCTCAAAAATAAGCCTCAGGTGAAATGTGAGTGTCTGGGTTCTTAGTCACCAAAAGCCTGCTATTAAATCTAGTTTGGAAACTATACATACATCAAAAGGATCTTCAGGGACAATGGGCAAACTGACTGCATCACCTGCTCTGTTCCAGGCGCCATGGAAATGCGTCTGGGAAGGAAGAGCTCAGGGCAGCGTCTGAATGTTAGCTGCAGAGCAGCCTCCAGTGGTCGCCGGCCAGTCTCAGGGAGTCATTACTGTTTTTGAAAACGAGTCTGAAATATTAACTTCTTATTTAGATTTACTGAGCTTCTTCATGTAGCTTCCCCACTAGAAGTATTTTTTAATGTTCTTTATTACATTAATACATGTCAATTATAATGCTATAAAAAGAAAATGCTTGGATTTTCTCAGTTTTTCATACTGTATGTTATATGTATGTTTTATATCTATGTTTTGTGTCACTAGAACGTGGGCTCCTTAAGGAAAATAATCTCAATTTATTTATTCACGTGTCTTTGGGGCTTGGTATATTGCATGGCTCATTCCATTCTCAGTAAATATTTGCTAACTACTTACAACGTGCCAGTCCCTCTCTAGACCTTGGGGATAGGAAGGTTGCCAGGACAGATAGTCACATAATGTTAAATAATTACACTCCGCCAGCTGTCCACCGAGAACAGAGGATGAAACCAGCCGTAGTACAAAGCCGGAAGTGCTGTCCCCCGGGGGCACTTGACTAAGGTTGGGCGCAAGTGTCCAGGGTAGACTCTGGAGGAAGAGGTGTTCATGCTGAAATTGGGAGTCAGTCAGGGGAAAAGGGACAGGGAGGGTGTCTCAGCCAGAAGGAAGGGAGAGAGAGAGAGACAGAGAGAGGGAGGTGGAGAAGATGAAGAGGGCAGAGAGAGAGAGAGAGAGAGACTGGCAGGTTTGAGGAAGGAGAGAAGCCCAGTGCAGTATGGGTGTGGCAGGGAGGGTAAGGCAGAGACCTGTCATCATGGTCCCAGAGCCTGGGAGAAGTTGGCATTTTGCCCGCAGAGCAAGGCCAGGCTGGGATGTGGTATGATCAGTCTTGCATTTTAAGAAACAGACCGCTCTGGTTATAGGGTGGGCAATGGCTTGGTGGGTGCAGGAAAAGATGCTGAGTATCCACTTGCGGTTGTGGGTGTTTTAAACTCCCATGATAGCAGTAGGCATGGAGAAAAATGGATGGACAGGTAGATCAGGTAGGTATTTAGAGACATTCTGGTTAGAAATAGAGTAAAGACATTTATGGCTTTGAAACTGCTAAAAGCAAGAAAAAGATGGTAAAGAAGAAAATTTTATCTTTCGTCTTCCTAAGTTGTGTGATAAAAATATTTGCCAATAGAATGCAGTTTGAGCACAATGAAAGGAGAACACACACATAGAATGAGACATGTCTCTGAAATTTCATGTTAACCAGCAGCAGATGGCACAATTCTGATGGGGCCAATCAAGATCTCTTACATGGGCTGGCACAGGCTGGGGTCATTGGGTGTTGACAAGGTTCCTGACCCCACCATATATCACAGAGTGGAGGGGGGACATGGGGAGGAGGAAACTCCAAAGACATCTTTATAAGGAACAACTGCCGGGTGTCAATCAGCTTTGAGGTTGCTGTTCACAGTGTACACACACATACATGTGTATACATGAAGTCTCAGTCATGATGCAAACCTTCAGGGCATAAAGGGGTTTGACGAGAAGTCCACCTGTCAGCCACAAGGAAGATAGCAAGGTATGATCATACATACCACTATTAATCATCTAGAAGAATAATGGAAATAAGTTATCAATTAAAATAACAATAAAACTATAGAGTTTCTAGAAAATTATTTAGCAAAGAATGGACCATGTCATTAGGGGGAAAAATTTAAAACTATCTAAAAACATTTTAGAATGATCCCCACATAAAGAAGATATATGGTATACCCATGAATAGGATAACTAATAATAATAAAATGTTAATTCTTCCAATTTAGTTTATACATTCAATTCAGTTTCAATTAAAATCCCAACAGATATTTATGGACATTTGGGAAACTGATTCTCAAATTTATATGAAAGAAGAAGAGTCCACAAAAAGATTGGACAATTTTGAAAAAGTAGAGCAAGGAGACAGAGTCATAATCATGGAAGCCAGCTAAGAATCTCGCAGAGCAGATGCGTGAGGTATGGTAGCAGAGGAAACATGAGTTGGTGCAAGCTTGTCTTGTTTGTTGATGAGACTTGGGAAATTAGCTCACCACTGTATCTGGAGAAAAACATTAAATCCCATTTAACTTTGGATATAGAGGTGAGCTCCAGGTCAATTCAAACCCTAAATGTGAAAGATAAAATTATAAATCAAATAGAAGAAAATGTAGGAGAATATCTTTGTGATTTTTGAGTAGGAATATTTTCTTTACGAAGAGACCGAAGTAAAACCGTAAGTGGGAAAATAGATGGATTTTATTTTATCAAAGTTAAAGATTTCTATTCTATAAAGGACAACAAAGACAAAATTAATAAATGAATGATAAACTAGATGAAAATGTTTGCAATGTACAAAGCCAACAAGCAATCAATATCTAGACTATTAGAAAGAAAAGTACAGTAAACCCATTAGAAAGTGGACAAAAGGTATAAATAGACATTTTGCAAAGGGAGAAAACTGAATGGTGTGTGTGAAAAGATGTTTAACTATCCTAGTAAATGAGAAACCCAAAGTACAACAGCAGTAAGAGATGACTTTGGATCCACATGGATAGAAAAAAATAGAAAACTGATTAATATTAAGTGTTGATGAAAATACGAGTAATAGGGGTTCTTCAAACACTGTTAGTTGCACCTTCAACTGGTCACCCAGACATGACAGCATCCAAATAATATTAAGAATGTACATGTTTCTAAGACCCAGGAAGCCAATTTCTGGTTGCACATTCCAGGAAAAATTTCATATAAGACCATGAAGAGATATGTACAGAAATGTTTATTAAATCGTAGCTTGTTTTATCAAGGAGTTGGAGGTAAGCCGGGTGGCAGTAAGTAGGGGAATTGAGGAATAAACCCTGGGGCTCACATGTCGAGTATTGTGCAGCCACTGGAAATAACAAACCAGGATTTACAGACAGTAGTGAATCGATCTCAGAATGCACAGTGAGGGTAAAATAGGAAGAAACAGGGTTAAGATTTATTGCACAGTATTATTTATGTAGGTTAAAAATATGCACATAGTAAAATACTATGTTTTTTAAAATACACATATGTTTAAATAAACACATGGATAATTTATTAGAAGTATATATAAATTAAACATAATAGAGCAGGTGCCTGTGGAGAAAAGTAATGATAATAAAGGTCAAAGTATAGAAAATAATAAAATAAGAAAAAGAAGCCTTGTAGGAACAAAGATTTCTGAAAGGAACTGAGAAATAATATTTTCCAGTTAATGCACCTGAGGTCTGAATAGAGACACAAAATAAAAACAAAACAGAAAATCTCCAAGGCATAATAAAGAAGAAAAATTTTTTTAAATAAAGGAATTTCTAAGTCTGCAGATTAAAATGGCACCCTGTGTCCCAGAAGAAAAAGGACAAACAGTCCCTAAGATTATCCTGGTGGTGTTACGAGCTGGCCACAGAGGCAGGACCCAGTGAATCCAAACCACCATAACCAAACATAGAGGGAAAACCCCATTGGTCTCAGACTTGGCAGCAACTGCTAACGCGAGGAGATAGTGGAGGAAGGTCCAAGCATACCTTTGGAAGGAAAGAATTGTATACAGAGCTTAGTTCAAGTATAATTCAAGTATAAAGGCAACAGGTATTTTTAGTTATTAAAAAACTCAGGAAATACAGTGTGAGTCCTTCTGAAGAAATTATTTGATGAAGACATCTAGCCAAAAGAGAAAAAACTGAGAATAGAATTAAGGCTAACTATTACGGACAGGGACTGTAGTTACAGGGTGGAACATAAGCACACGCCTCTCGATGATGTGGAGGTGACCACAGAGTGCTTGGAGAGCAGGCGGTGGGACAGGAGACCAGACCCACAGACGGAGGCTTTCCTGCGTGTACAGTGAGGACACGGAAGACAGTATTTCAAACACATAAATCAAATACAGATATTTAAGTAGACAATTATTTAAAAGCAAAAAGGACATGAAGTAATGGCTGAATTAGAATTAGAAGAGAGGGAGGCAGATGAGGTAGGGGAATTGTAATATGCAAACTTATTGATCTTTCATGCGTGGGAGTCAGTAAAACAATCTAACACTAGAAAATCAAGACATGGAGCTGAAATGTATTAATGAAAGACAGGCCACTAGAAAAACTCAAATAAGATTAAATGATCGAGCACATGGAAGAAAAGAAAGCTGTGGTTAGATTGTGGAATTTCAGAAATAGTGATATCAGGCGTGGTGCCAACTTTTCTGGTCTATATCATGGGGATAATAGGAAATTTAACTTTTTCACAGCCTGTGGGGAAAGGGTGATTGTTTCTAAGGTGAGAGCCTCTGAGTCTACCTATAAAATGGAGCATCCTGTCCATATTGGGGCTTCTTGGTGTGTAGCAGACAGAACAGATCCCAGTCACTAAGCAGTTTGTGCCTCAGAAGTCTCAAAACACAATAATATCAGGAGGAAGGGGCTTTAAGGGCCAGAGGGACCATGCTTTCTTTTGGGGCAACAGGATGAGGTAAAATGAAAGGTCCGTAAGAGATAACAACTGTGAAAGCTCCTCTGATGTATGTAGATTGGGCTATTTCTAAGTCAGTGACGGATTTCTCAGACAGGCTCCTTTGGAGAAATAGGACGCCAGACTGGGGAGCTTTCTCTCTCTCTCTCTCTTTTCTTTTCTTTCTTCAGTGAGTGGTGGAATTAGGTTGCCAGATGAAATACAAGATGCCCAGTGAAATTTGAATTTCAGATAAACAAGTAAGTTTTTAGCTTACGTTCCATGTGATCTTTAAGATATACTCAAAAATTATTTGTTGTTTATCTGAAATTCATATTTAAGAGGATGTCCTGTGTTATTTGCTAAATATGGCAACCTTATTTGGGATAAATGGGAAGTTGCCAGAAGAGACAAAAAGAAAGGAATCCTCTTTTAGAAACATAGGTAATATTTTCTGAAGCTGATCAAAATTTCCAAATGCTTGGGGAACCTATTTTCCCAGAAACAAAAGAGATTTGTGCTGAAAGAAAGGTTTGTTGTGTTTGCAGGGACAAACTAGTGTGGGATTAAGCATTTAGATTTTTATTTTTATTTTAAGGACAAAATTTATCTTGGCATACTTGGTAAAGTA
The DNA here is from genome assembly GCA_028533085.1 of Varecia variegata. Taxonomy (NCBI): domain Eukaryota; kingdom Metazoa; phylum Chordata; class Mammalia; order Primates; family Lemuridae; genus Varecia; species Varecia variegata. Next base: position 87,207,718 of record CM052438.1, read on the forward strand.
TGCCATTTTCTTTCTAAAGGAAGAAAAAGGAAGACAATTTTTTGGTAGGTGGATTCTCCTGTATATAGACATGTATCCCTGAATAGTAGGATATAAATCGAATTTTGGCAAGTCAAATTCAAATTCTATTTATTAAAAAGTCCTTCTTTGGCCAGGCGTGGTGGCTCACGCCTGTAATCCCAGCACTCTGGGAGGCCGAGGCTGGTGGATCGCTCGAGGTCAGGAGTTCGAGAACAGCCTGAGCAAGAGCGAGACCCCCGTCTCTACTAAAAATAGAAAGAAATTATCTGGACAACTAAAAATATGTATAGAACATATTAGCCGGGCATGGTGGTGCATGCCTGTAGTCCCAGCTACTTGGGAGGCTGAGGCAGTAGGATTGCTTAAGCCCAGCAGTTTGAAGTTGCTGTGAGCTAGGCTGACGCCATGGCACTCACTCTAGCCCTGGCAACAGAGCGAGACTCTGTCTCAAAAAAAAAAAAAAAAAAAAGTCCCTCTTCATTCTGACTGATGTTAATTATCAGGAGCATAGTAGACATGTAGGTGCAGCAGGACAGAAAGCATTTAGGTGCCTGTAAGAGGTTATTGCCCTGAAGCATCACTAAAATCCTTGTCATATTTGTTCCTTTGCTAATTTTGGGCAAGTTGTCATTGTCTGGGATGACAGGAAGTACTAAACAGGAAGGAATCTTTGTGGGAAGAAAGAAATTCAACCAGCGCTCTTAAAATGATTTTCTACAATTTAATTTGAACGTATTTCCATGTCCATATCATTAGCACATAAACATTTGCCCTCCATATAGAACGTTCCCTACTCTTCTTCCATGTTGTCACCAGATCACTGTTCTCAAATGCAATCCCAGTCGTGTCATTTTTCTGCTTAGACCCTTCTCACACGCAGCCCCGCCTGCGCACGGCGTTGTCGTGTCCAGTGCGACGGGCCTGCCCCTCTTCCCACCTCATCCCCCGTGCGTTTCCTTGCACCTGGCGAGATCCTGCACAGCGCTAGCCCTGGCTTTCTGTTTCCTGACCTGGCGTTTATATTCCGAGGACAAGAGATATCTTAAAGTCAACGTGTCCCAAACTGAGCTTCTGCTATCTTGCCTTTTCCTCTAAAATCGTTTCCTCATTTTACCAGTAAATGGTAATTTCATTCTTCAAGTTTCTCAGATCTAGAACCGGGTGTTAATCGTACCCGCTCTCGCTCTTCGGCATCCGCACCTCGTCACACCGGCCACGCCGCGCTCAAAGGCCCGGGACCCCCAGTCCGGCCCGCAGACCCCGGCCGTCTGCGCTGGGGCACAGCGGACCGAGAGCGCTGCGGAAATGGAGGTCACATCCCCGTCCCCACGTGTCTTTGCTCCAGCCTCTTTCAGGGCTGCCCCCTCGCACCCCTTAATTGGGTCCTGGAGGACGCCCCTTCTCTGCCCTCTGGCCTCTCTCTCCTGTCCCCGCCGCACACCGCGGGCACACTGACCTCCAGAGATTTCTTGAACAGGCAGCGTGTTCCCTGCTTCCGGAGGTCCCCTGCCTGGGGCTCTGCCTCCCCTCCCTCAGGCGTCCTTCCAATGTCACCCTCCCCTGGACAGGGATCTACAGCTGCACAGCACACACACAACACATACCACATACACACCACACACACACAAAACCCCACAACACACATAGCACACACCACACACATACATGCCCACACATACACAGCACACCCCCACCACACACCAACCCCTCAGCACACACACACCAAACAAACACCACACACACCACTAACACATGCACATTTACCCCCACACCTCACACCATACCACACACCACACACACACACTCTACACACACCACCCATGTACACACCCACACCTCCCCACATGCCATACCCCCACCACACTCTTACCCACACTGCACACAAACCACACACACTACACACACCCCCACATACCACACACAAACTTGTACCACATCCCTCCCTGACCAACACCCACACCGCATGCACACCGCCACATAAATCCACACCACACATACACACATGTAAACACACCCCTCCACCCCTACACTGACACCACATACAGACACACATGCACACCAGACACTCATACCCTCATCTCTCATGCACACACACATACTGTACACACACAAACACACTCCTCCACACCCCTCCACACCATGTACACACATACACAAACACACAGCCTATCCCTTCTCCTTAGCAGGCACGTGGCCTCACAGATGAAATATTTTACTTTTTGAGCTTGCTCAGGGATGCCACACCCACTAGAATGTAAGCACCCTGAGGGGAGGGATTTTTTTTACATATGTTGGTCAGTGCCTGGACCAATATCCATTTATGAAATGAATTAAATAAATAGTGGCTTTCAGTAGTTACTAAATACATGGATGGAGCAAGGCGGTGTTCTCTGAGTTCCTCAGTGAATTTCTGTTTGAAATCACAGGGGTGAGTAGGAGAATGTGCCAGATAGGAGGGTTGAAATCCCTGCTCCTAGTCAATATGCTGGCCTTCTGCCCTAGTGCCTCAATTTGGCATTTGTAAGCCTGTTCTAGGGAACCATGGTCATTAGAGAAACTCCTTACGAATCTATTTCCACAATATGTTGCTAAGGCAAGAAATTGAGAAGTCTGCAACGAAGAATAATTGATCATCCATTTCCCAAACTTACAGATCATGGTTCTTTTTTTTTTTTTTTTTTTTTAACACAAGAGACCTATTAAAACCCCCTAGAACAAAGATCATGTGCTTTGGGAAACAGAAGTATTCTGTCCTCTGAGAATCCAGTGTGATCAAAATGCCCGGAGTACATTCAATACAGGAAAACTACTAGTTGCTGTGAGAAATGCCACTCTAGCGTCTAAATCTAGAGTTTAGATTTAGATTTGGACATCACTTTATTAAGCAGCCCACTCAGAATGTGTTTTAGACGCTCAAACAGATAGATCTAGTGGAGGTCCGTTCAAAGCAGGCGTGAAAACACAGAGTGAAAAAATGAGCCCAGACCTCGCGTCCTGGATGCATGTTCAGGACGCACTCTCTTTAATTAACAAGCACCACAGCATTTTTCTTTCAACAAATCTTACTGAGCAGCTACTTTTTTCCCAGACGGGTTTTTAGATGCTGGGATAGAGCAGTGAGCTGGTGGGAGGAGGAAGATGGATAAACAAACAAATGAGTGTATAGTAGACGCTGGCAGGCGTTCAAGATCAAGCCCGGCAAGGAAAATGACAGCGACCTGTGGGACGTGCCTGTGGTGCCGCTGAGGCCCCGTGCGGTGCGTGCGGACGCCCGGGAGGCTGGCGAGGTTGGGATGCAAGCGCGGGACGTCGCCTGCCGAGGTGGCGGGAACAGGCACGTGCTGGGCCCCACCTGGCAGCCTTCTCGGGCTGCTGTGTGCAGACCGAGAGGGACGCAGGGCGAAGAGCGCGTTGGAGACGGTTGCAGTGATCCTGTGAGAGTCAGGGTGTGTAACACTTTGAAGGCAGAGCCGACAGGATTCGCCTCGCTGGACCTGAGGTTTGATGGACGGGAAACAAGACAGCATGACGGTTTGGGAAGATAGGATTGCATTTCCTGGAAGGGAAACCCGGAGGAGCAGGTTTGGAGTGGCAGTAGTGTGTGGATCAGGAGGTAGAACTGGGCTGATTAAGTTTAAAGTACCTATCGATGATTATTCGAGTAGCGATGTTCAGACAAGATGTAAAATGTACACATATTTTAAAACATGGTCTCAAATGCCTTTTATTATCTGATATTTTGATGCAGTTAATAAATGCAATTGTACCTCATATTCATTTGCCTGGAAAATTGTATTCAAAATGGTTCATAGTACATATCCGATAAGGCCTTGTTTAAACCAACAGCGTCAGAGCAGCAACCGGGTAGGGTATTCACACGGAACTAAGGAGGGCCTAGATGACTTTGCGTCCCCGACAACCCAAGCCCGCCCCACAAAAGAAACCACCAACAGGAACCCAATAATTCAATTAATAGCTTTGGAAAACGGTGTTCATCTGCAAGGTCTAAATCCAGTTCTCTTCTTTGGGAGATATTGGTTGACATTTCAGCTTGGATTTGAGGTTCCTCATTAGGCTGGTACTTACTCTGTTTTACGCTTTACACTTGGAGGGAGAGGATTTAGCCCTAGTACCATACGGATTTCTTAACTGGGGAACAGTGAGGGGAGAGATTAGTCGGAGATGATGGGTATGTGTACATTATTTTTAGAAATGGAGATGCACTATAATTTACTTAACACCTTCACTCTGAATCAGAAGAGATCTCAGGATTATGGAGACTCTCAGGGTCCTGTAAACATGAGTCATAGTAAATTAACAAAACTCTGAAGGATTAATTAAGAGAAAATTTGGGTCCGTGGCTACCAGATAATGGCAGGGCTGGCCACCGGTTCTCTGAATGCCCCTGAAACGAGTTGTGGCATAAACAAGAAGGTATCCTTTATCTTAAACTAAAAGAAATTATCTTCTCCTTGGAATTATTTTTCTCCCAAGTATTTCTTTTATCTTTTAAGAAGAGGAGCAGGCAGAGCTCCTGATGAAGCTATTTCAGAATAAATAAAATAACATTTTCACTGGACTTTTGAATTATAACCTTAACTGAAAGTAGATTTACTAAGTTGGTGGCTATGGACTGAGTCCTTATGTCCAGGGTCTGCATTTACTTTCTTAAAATATGAGAATGGAGAGGTGAGCCGAGGCCTGAGCTCCAACAACACTGCCTCCTCTGTTGCTCTTCCCCCAAAGCCAAAATGACATGGAATATTTCTGCACCTGGCACTAATTTTTAGTTGAAATCTAATTCTGAAATAAACAAGAGGGGCAGTTTGCTTCCCTTCTGAAAAATTTGGTGAAGGTTAAGTTATCAGTGATTCAAGCCAAGTCATATTATACATGGTTATTCAATTGATAGAAATGGTCTCCATTAAAATTTTTTTCTGTGGGCTGCTAATTGCTATTTTCAGCCTACAATTTCTTGCAGATGATTTGTTTGAAACCATGATTGTGGCTTCTGCTAAATCCTTTGAAATTCAGCCCTTTAATCCGATGCTTTACAAATTGTTTTAAAAGTACTGATCTAATTAAGCAAATTGATGCAAATATCACTTGCCAAGACCAAATTCTTCTTGTCTAATGGACACTCTTTGTTCACATCATAACTTTAATTAAACTCATGGATTCTGACATGCACAGTCAAATGTGCTTCAATCATCTGTAGCATCAATGTCCGTAAAATTGGAGTGTGGTAAGGTTTCATGCCACAGTGATGCTCTGGTCTTTCCAGCTTAAAAATATCACTAACAATGTGCTTTTTTGTTTTGTTTGCTGAGTCACTGAAGAGCTTTTGTCTTTATGAACAAAGATGATCCAGTGACTTACAGTTAATGGTTAGAAATTGTTGCAACTGTCTCCTTTATATCCATCCAGTGTGTTTTCATTCAGATGTTGTATTTCTCATCTCCAAAAGTTCTATATGAGTCTTTTTCTCATTAAGTTGTGCTCATGGTTTCCTTTAGATTCTTGAGCATAAGAAACATATTTATAATAGTTATTTTAACATCCTAGATGTTAAATGATGGAAATAATTCTATCATCTCTGTCATTTCTGAGTCTGTTCTTTATAATTAATTTACCTCCTAGTTATGGATCATATTTCCCTGTTCCTTTTGTGCCTGGTAAATTTTGATCAGATGTTGGCCATTATTGACCATTGTAAATGATGTTGGGTGCTGGGTTTTGTTGTATTTCTTTAAATAGTGTTGGACTTAGTTCTGGAATGCAGTTACTTATAAGCAGTTGAATCCTTTCAAGTCTTGCTTTTGTTTGGGACAACCTAGAACAGTCTTTTGTCTAGGGCTAATTTAGTGCCATTCTTTAGGTAGTACTCTTCTGAGGATTTTACTTAGATTTTAAGAAGTCTTTCCTTTCTGGATGGTGGGAACACAAATTATTTCTAGCCTCCTGCTTTCTGGCTACTTGTTCCCCTGTTTCAGATAGTTTCCTCTTATGTAGGATCAGTACTCAGCTGAGGATGTGAAGGGAATTTAATCAAAATCTGCAAATCTGAGGAGTTCTCTCCATGCACATCTCCTTTCTATGCTGCTCTGTGAATCCCATCCACCTTGTCCTCCCCAACTGAGATCTCTGTCTTCTCAACTAAGCCAAGCTGTCAGGCTTCTGCCCAGAGCTCAGAAAGTGCCTCCTCTTTGTGTCCCGTTTCTCAGAGGTCACAGCCCTGCATACCTGTTGTCCACTGTCTAAACATTGTTGTTTCTTGTGTTTTGTGTGGTTTTCTAGTTGTTTAAGGTAGAAGGGCAACTCTGATCCCTGTTACTTAATCATGGCCAGAAGAGGAAGTTACAGTAGTCCCCCATTATCATCAGCAGATAGTTCCAAGGCCCTGGTGGATGCCTGAACCTCACATAGTACCAAACCTTATAATACACACACACACACACACACACACACATACACACACAATCATTCATCCATCAATGACTGGGATGCATTCTGAGAAATGCATCGTTAGGTGATTTTGTCATTGTTTGAACACCATAGGGTGCACTTACACAAACCTAGATGGTACAGCCCACTACACACCTAGGCTGTAAGGTACAGCCTGTTGCTTCTAGGCTACAAAATTGTACAGCATGTTACTGTACTGAATACTGTAGGCAACTGGAACACAATGGTAAGTCTTTGTGTACATAAACATATCTAAATGTAGAAGAGGTACAATAAAAATATGATATAAAGATAAAAAAAATGGTACACCCATTATCCTCCCTTCCCATGAATGAGCTTGCAGGGCTGGAAGTTGCTCTGGGTGAGTCAGTGGGTGAGAGAATGTGAAGGCCTAGGACATTACTGTACACTACTGTGGACGTCATAAAAACTGTACACTTAGGCTACATTAAATTTACACAAAATTTCTTCAATAATAAATTAACCTTAGCTTACAGTAATGTTTTCACTTTATAAACTGTAATTTTTTTGAATCTTTTGTGATAAAACTTAGCTTAAAACACAACTATATCCAGCTGTACAAAAATATTTTTTCTTTGTATCCTTATTCTGTAAGATTTTTTATTTTTAAAAATTTGATTTTTATTTTACTTTTCAAATTTTCTTCTTAAAAACTAAGACATACACATTAGCCCAGACAGTGTCAATATCACTGTCTTCCACCTCCACATCTTGTCTCACTGGAAAGTCTTCAGGGACAATAACACGCGTGGAGCTGTCATCGCCTATGATAACAATGCCTTCTGGAATACCTCCTGAAGGATGCACCTGAGGCTATTTTACAGCTAGCTTTTTTATAAGTAGAAGGAGTATACTCTAAAATAATGATAAAAAGTATAACACATACGTAACAAGTAACATAGTTGTTTATTATCATTATCAACTATTCTGTACTGTACAGAATTGTATGTGATAGACTTTTATGTTACTGGCAGTGCAGTAGGTTTGTTTGTACCAGCATCACCATAAACACGTGAGTAATGCCTTGTGCCACAACATTAGGATGGCTGTGACCGCACTGAGCAATAGGAATTGTTCAGCTTCTTTATAATCTTATGGATGCCACCATAATAGATTCATCATTGAACAAAATGTCATTATGTGGTACATGACTATACTGTTTTTCCTATACATACATACCTATGATAGACATTAATTTGTAAATTAGGCACAGCAAGAGATTAGCAATAATAACTAATAATAAAATAGAACAATTATAACAGTATACTGAATAAAAGTCATGTGAATGTGATCTCTCTGTCTCTGAAAATATCTTACTATACTATACTCTTCTATGTTTGGACCACAGTTGACCTCTGGCAACGGAAACCATGGAAAGCAAAACCACACATCAGGCGGGACTACTGTATCTTCCTTGTGTCTGATAATCAGCTTCACATATTAAGGTGATGTTCTAGGAAGTAATTCAACAAATGCTGTTTGAACACATGCTAAGTGCAAGTGTGACGTTAAACATTCTGAGGAATTGAAGAAGAATCAAGAGTTGTACTTATTTCTCTCACAATGCACCAAATGAACGGGAGCAGAATGTATCACATGTCATGAAGGAGGTATGAACAACGTATCAGGGATTTAGAGGATGAAGAAAGTAGGCTGGCAGGAATAAGGAGGATGCAGCACAAACACCTAAGAAAATGAGGAGGACTGGTGTGGCAGGAAGGTGTGTGTGTCGTGGGGGGTGGAGGGAGGCAGGAGAGGCTAGGTTGGGTTAGTAGAGCACTGTGGTGGGAAGCGACCTTACTGCAGCTGAGCTTGGTATCTGCCTTGTTAATATGTATTATAACATTTTAAGGTCAAGGGAGGCATTCCATTTAATTTTAGCACCTTTTATCAGTAATCTTAACAACATATGTTCTAAAAAATTCTGTTTTAGAATTTGTGGTAGGCTGAATAATGGTCCCCCCAAATGTGTCTGTGCCCAAATCTCCAGAACTGTGAATGTTAGTTTATATGACAAAGAGTACTTTGCATATAATAACCACACCAAAGCAAGGAAAAAGGAGCCAGGTGCAGTGGCACACCTGTAGTCCCAGCTATTAATACTTGCAAGACTGAGGTGAGAGGATCACTTGAGCTCAGGAGTTTGAGTCCAGCCTGGGCAACATAGCAAGATCCCACCTGTAAAAAAAAAAAAAAAAAGGAAAAGGAAAAGGTAATATTAAGAATTGTTTAGCTCAGTATAATCAGAATATTAACATTTCAATATCTAATCAACATAAAAAGTATTGATGAGTTATTTTACCTTTTTATGTAGTCCTGTCACGTCTTTGAAATTCAGTGTGTATTTTACACTTAGGGAACATCTGAATTTGACTGGCCACATCACAAGTGCTCAGTGGCTACAGCTCAGTGTGCTAGGGGCTACCACACTGGACAGTGCAGACATAAACGGTGCTGTGTGGAGGTCATCTGACATGTTGGTGTCCACTGACACCCTGGAATTAAGGAGAGCTGGAAATGGTCTCGCATTTTCAGGCTTCTGTAGGAAATAATACTGAAACCCAGGATGTGCTTTGCACTGCCCCAGACCCCATGCAAGGACTGTGTGTTTGGGCCATTAGAGGAAAGTGCTTTATTGTTTCTAGTGCCAAGGTTCGGGTCAATAAAACCAACTCTTCCTGCTGTACATGCAGAAGCACCTACACACACGCTCCAATTCTAAAGCTGCTTCGTCACCTAGCTCAACCTTGAAGAGAAGCGCAGTAGTGGGTATTTTCTAGATGTCAAGTTCACTTTATGTTGAGTACATCGTGGTCATTGAATCTGGCCACTCCAAGCAGCAGAAATGGTGGTGGCGGTGGTGGTGTGTGTGTGCGTGTGATTCATGCATAACACAAAAGTGAAAAGTGGTATTTCTAGTCAGGGTTTCTGAGAGAGCGTCTGGGAACTGTTGTAGATCAAGCAGCCCTGAGACACGATGGGAGGAAAGTCCTCCCGGCTGGCAGCCACCGACCTGCAGCTCTCTGCAGACAGCTGCGCTGTGAGCTTGCTTCATTTAGTCCCCATTGAGGTTGAGTTTCATCTCAGTCAGCCTGTTTATCTAATTTTGCATTAAGAGAATTATGTTTTCCTTTGAAGGAAATAATGTGTCTTTAAATTTAACACTTCTATGAATAGCTTTTCAGTCTTTCCTTCAGAGTTAGGCATTGAGCATCCTTGTAGAGCGTGGACCCTATGGGGGAATAAAAGAAACAGCGTCTGCATTCAAGTTGACTATGTGAGGGTGGAAAGCAAGGATTCCAAAAGCAACCATTGTGGTTGTTCAACTGAATGAGATTACAAATGGTTTTCTATTTAATCCTGAAGTAAATAACATTTCTGATTAAAGATCCCAAATTCCCTTTGTAAGGGGCAGTGTCACAGGATCACAGGGTTTGAGAGCTACAGCAACTAACACATCTTACAGTTTATGCCAAGGGAGATAAACCCCACACAGCACAAAATGGAACACCCAGAAGTAGACATGGGCTCAAAGGGAGAATTAAGAATATGTTATTAATAAAAAGGGCCTTTAAAATTCCCGAGGAAGAGATTGTTTATTCAGTTACTGTCTAGATACTTAGGAGAAAATAAATTTTGATATTTATCTTGCTTCTTACATCAAAATAAATTCTTGCTAGACATAAAATTTCTATATGACAGGCAAAAAAACAGGGATTTCTCCTGCTGTGTTCAGGGAATAATACATAAATTAATTAGGCTGCATGGTGAGATTGGTACATGAATTTTGAAAAACAAGGTTGGCATGGCAGGTAGAGGCCCATTTGTAAATAATCTTGAATGCTGAGCCAAAGAGTAGAGATTTTGGGCAGTGGGAAGGGAAGCATGGGTAGTACTGGGTGGAGCTGCGGTCTGGGAAGATGATCATTCTTTTACCATGTTAGCCTGGTGGATTAAATCCTTATTTATATTATGAAGCTCCTAAATACACCATGATTTTTAGAGTCTCTTAGCTATTCTATGAAAGGCTTTCATTTGTCTAAGTGTTTGATATATTGAATGAATGAAAACTTGCCTGGTGGGATGTTATCAAAATAAAATGCTTATTGGTGTTGTTCCCAGTTGTCCAAAGATCAGACATGGCACATGGTTTTTCCTCCCTAATAGTCTACTAGTTCCTGAGGAAAATAATCTTTTATTGGTCTCCATATTTACACTGCTTGTTACAATGTCTGGCACATGTAACAAATATTCCTAACCACCTATTGCACCCAGACACGAGTGTGGGCGCTGAGAAAACACTGATTAGCATATCGGGTGCAGTCCCTGCTTTTACAGAACCTGTGGTCCAGCGGGGCAGACAGGCAACTAGACGAGGATGACCTGAGAGATGGGAAGGCTCAACGGCACCATGAGAATATGCACACGAGAACTTGCTTCGGTCCAGGGTAAGGATCAAGAAAGAGTTTCTAGAGAAAGTGTCCTTTATTCTGTGTGCCAGTCCTGCTTGTCAGCTCCAATCCTGCCCTTGAAGGATCTGCAGTGCTGGGGCAGGAAATGTGCCAACCACCTCAGTCCTTTGACAGCAGATCCCTCTTAGCTTCTGCCAATGGGGGGCACTAGAGGGAGACTGGCAGGCAGGACCAAGGAGGAGGGTCACACCTTCCTGTCAGTGTGCCCCAGTCATGGCCATTAAGAGCTCTCTTCTCTGGGCACTCCTGAAATCACCCTATTGCATACCCTAAGAGGTGAAGCATGCCTCTTCCTCAGGGATCCCACCCTGCTCTGTGGGATCCTCCCTTCCCCCCTGCGGAGCTTTATGGGAGCTTCCCAACACTGGAAACTTTTTCCCTCAGCCCCAGGGCAGGGAAGGTGCTTTTCACAAGTCTTATCTCTGGGCTATTGCAGCTGTTCACTCTTTAATCCCCTAATGCCTGTAAAACTAAAATTCCCTGTATTAAATTCCTTCTGTTGAAATACTTAGCATGGTTTCTGATTTTTGGATTGGAGCCACAATCTTTCAGGATGAAGAGTTAGTTGTGTGAATAGTAGGATAAAAGTGTTTCTGGAAAGGGGGAAAAATATTTTAACACGAGTGAGTGGCTCAATTCAATGTGCATTTTAGAGGTAGTTCTCTGCTTTGACAAGTGGAAAATAAATCAGAATAAGGTGAGATGGAGACGGGAGGTTAAAAAGCAGTTACAGTTGACCAACAGCTTCTGCCCGGCTGCTTAAGGGGAAGGCCTAGGGTTACTCCTAAATACTCTCTCCCTTTTTCCACAACTCTAATCTAATGGCAACTCTCCCCAGAAATCTCTTTTTCAACAATTTTGACTTAGCCTATTTGAAGTCTGCTACAGCACTGGTTGTTTTAAAAAAAAGTTCCCCAGGTGATTCTAATGTGTACCCAGCCCTGACCCTGAATCTGTGATCCTCACACTCTCTCCTGTATCGGAGTCATGTTGGAAGGCTTGGCAAACCACAGATTGCTGAGCCACCACCCAGAGACGCTGACTCCGGGGTTCTGGGATGGGGCCTTAACACGAGCATTTCTGGCAGGTTCCAGTTGATGTCAACTCTGCTGGGCGGGGCCCACACTCTGAGAGCCACTGGCCTAGGCCGGTACCACCTCATGGACCACAGTATCTTTCTACCTGGTCCCCTCCTTCCACTTTTATTTCCCCACAGTCCATTCTCAACCTTCCTGCCAGGGAGATTTTGAAAAAGTACACTGGATCATATGGACCTCTGTATCCCTCCCGCCTGCCTGCTTCAAACTCCCCAGTGTCTTCCAGCGCAATTAGAGTGAAGGCCACAGCCCTCAGCCAGCCTACAGAAGTCCTCCATGATCTGCCCTACCCGCTACGTGGATCTTGCCTCTTTCGGCTCTGCCCTGGCCTCTGCTGTCCGCCCACTGGCTTGCCTTCCAGTCTGTTCCACCGTAGGCTTGCCCCTGGCTGCCCCAGGGCCGTGAGCTCCCGCCACTGCTGTTCCCACGGCTCCTTTCTCTCATTTGGGCTCAGCTCAAATGTTGCCTCCAAGCCTCCCCACTCCTGGTAGTGCCTCTCTAGCTCATGAGCTGACTTTATTTTCTTCATAACGCTACCTCTTTCAGGTGTGTGTCTGCCCGGTTCCCTCTGCCTCCCTCATGGGAATGTGAGCTCTATGAAAACAGGGATGCAGTCTCTCCAGGATGGACTGCAGTGTCTGCAGCATGGTGATGAGGTCTGGAATGCTGGATCCTTTGATAAATACTAGTTGAACGAACAAACTAACATACTATCATAAGGGAAAACTATCTGGGGAAAAGAGACAAGTAAACTTATGCAGGCAGTCCCTGGGTTACAGACAACCCGACTTACTGCGATCTGTACTTACAAGTGGGCTTCCAAGGCTCCTCATAAGGATAATTTATGATTAAATAATTAAATTAATAATTTAGGAGCTAGTTTCTTCCGCACATGTAAACAAACCTGCATGGCATGAGCAGTTTGTTAGGACAGCATCCTTACACTAGCAGCTGGTCTCATTGTTTATATGGTCACCTACGCACAGTGTCACTTTCGCCTTAACGTCTTCATTTGGTTTTGTGAGTCTGTGTTTACCCTGATGACCATGCCTCCAAAGTGAAAGTCCTTGGCAAGCCCAGGTGAGCCTGCAGCAAAGAGAAAGGTGATTGCAATGGAAATGAAAGTAGAGATAATTAGACACTGGGGAAAGGCAGACACCGTCATTCACTGGGAAAACATTAGGCTTTTGTCGCTCAACTATGGGAACAATTAGAAAGGATGGAGTGAGAACAATGGAACACGTGGAAGGCAGTTCTCCAACAACAGCATCAGTTATTACTAAGCAGCGTAGTGGATTAATTATTGAAATGGAAAGATCATTATTGATTTGGCTAGAAGATCAAAACAGGCATAACATTCCTGTTAGCCTGGGAGTTGAAGGAGCACAATAGTTTCTGTAACTTATTATTAAAGAACCAGGGCATTATCGTTACTATGGTATTACACTGTATTACCCTTACCACATATGAGCCATTGCAGTATCATTAGTATCAGCATACATGTGCTGTTCATCAGGGGTCTGAGTTACATGCAAATCTGACCTAAAGACGTTCTCAGGAACATATCTGTACCCACGGGATTGCCTGAATGTATTTTTAGGGTGACCAACCTTCCCGGTTTGCCTGGGACTGAGGGGGGTTCCCAGGATGTGAGGCTTTCAGGCTGAAACTGGGAAAGTCCTGGCAAACTGGGATGAGCTGCTCGCCCCCGCGCTCGCCCGTGTGTTGGACCTCCCAGTGCCCCTGTGCTGCATGCTCGCTCGTCACCCTCTGTCAGAGCTCAGCATTCCCTCACTAGGTCCCTTTAGCTTCTTCAATTTTTAAGACAATTGTAGCATTATATAATTAGGAAGCACCTTGAGAAGTCATCCTGTCTTTTGATGTTGGTTGCTTTTAGGTAGAACCAAGAAATCATTCTAGATTTCTTAGGTTATCCTGTTTGATAGTGTTCTTTGTTTAAAAAGAAAATCTTAGGTTGAAATTTAAACCTTTGTGCTTCAGCTCAAGGACATTTCAGGTTAGACTTTCCACAAGGCAGGATCAAAATAAGCAACATAATTATAAGGAAGAGAAAAATCCGATGGATATTGAATGGCAAAAAAAGATCGAGGGAGCAAGATGGAGCACCAGTTTAATAAGGCCCACCCCAACCCAGAAAATAATGAGTGACTGAATTGTGTAGTGATACTAATATCTGTGAAGATGAAGGGCAATATGTTCTCGTTCAGGTAACAGCACACCTCCCTGCTAAAAGGCAGTATTTGATTTTGATAAGATGCTCTCTCCTGTCCTCCTCTGCCAGAGGCCCGCACTGTCCTGGGTACTCCTAGCTGCTCAACGCCTCAGCCACCAGCACTCAGCCGTCACTGAGTTCCTCGTCTTTTCCCCTTTGGACTATGTACATGTAGAGGATAGGAATATGTGCTTCGTCCAGGGTCTGGCAAAAAGATTTTGGATTGAGAAATAAAAGGATAAGTAAATAAATAGGTATATAACATAAATATAGCAGTCCTTTCAAAGTTTGTCCCAGCACTTTATTAAAGAGGAATAATGTCAAAGAAATCCAGAGCCCTTACCTGGGCCATTTTTTCTATTCATAATCCTAATAATAAAAATATATGTTGATGCTTCCTATGGGCCAGATGTAGTGCCAGGTTCCTTGCATACATGAACTCATTTGAAACAGGTGCTATTATGACTCTGTTTCGTAGACGAGAAAACTGAGCGTAGCAAAGATAAGTAACATGCCCAGAATGACCTCGCAGCCTCTGTCGGCTTGATTCCAGATCTTTGTTAGTTGTGTAAACTGGCACAACTGAGACAAGTGACCTGGGGTCTTTTCTTCCAGAAATCCTGAATTAAAAATGTTGTCTATGCTTTAGGTCAAAGTAATCTTGTAGTGTTCAAATGCTCAGTGTTAGTGTCAAGTGACAATTTCTCACGTTTTGAGCAATTTTATCATTTTTGAGATAAATATGGTCATCATCTGTTTGGAGGTAACCAGGGCACTCAGGTACCAGTAGAGAGCTCCTTGCATTTCGCATGAACTGTCCCTCATGTGTCTAGTTTCCGCTTTGGCTTGTGACATCATTTACCTTTTTTTTTTTTTTTTTTTAACAAAGCATTAGTTAAGGGAAGTGCTTTAAAAAATCATTCTCGGCCGAGCGAGGTGGCCCATGCCTGTAATCCTAGCACTCTGGGAGGCCGAGGCGGGTGGATTGCTTGAGGACAAGAGTTCGAGACGAGCCTGAGCAAGAGTGAGACCCCGTCTCTACTAAAAATAGAAAGAAATTATCTGGACAACTAAAAATACATATAGAAAAAATTAGCCGGGCATGGTGGCACATGCCTGTAGTCCCAGCTACTCTGGAGCCTGAGGCAGGAGGATTGCTTGAGCCTAGGAGTTTGAGGTTGCTGTGAGCTAGGCTGATGCCACCGCACTCACTCTAGCCCGGGCAACAAAGCGAGACTCTGCCTCAAAAAAAAAAAAAAAAAAAATCATTCTCAGTAAACCAAAGCATCTAAAAAATAATTTGCTCAACTTCAGAGATGTCCAGCATATCAAATACAAGACTGGCAATTAATGCCCATTGTTCAAATAGTCCCAAAATGATTTGAGGCTCCCATGAGGGAGCAATTTGAAGTGGTCACATTTGGTACCAGGTGTTTGAGTAAAGGGTGTTATTTGTCTTCGATGTAATTGGGGTCAGCTATGCAATAAAGAGGTTTAAACTTTATGCCTCAGCTATCACTACTGGGCCAACCCCAGCGGCCTTCATCAAACTCTGGCTCCATTACCATCACTGACAATCATCTTCTCACTGGGAGTTATCGATAAGATTATAGCTATTGTCAGAGTCTGTTAGCTAAAAACTACTGACTCCTCATTTGAAGTTCAACAGCTGCAGAGTTTATGTCATCAGCAGGACTCTACAATGCACTGTGTGTTTCTGTGTGTCAGAGAGAGGTGAAATAATATGTAAATGTGGGTATGCTAAATTATGTACATACACACAAATTTTTCATGGGATTCTAAGGAATTGTTCAGCTGTATTTGAAGATAGACTTCACTTTATCAATGAATACTATGTGAGTTAACACCATCTTCTGTTAAAAAATGCTATATAAATAAAGGAACTAGGTAGTTTAATGCCTAGAAGTCATAAATAACATTATTAAATTAAAATATAGGTATTATTTTCTATTCATGAATATGAGACATACACAAATTATATAAAAATCATGACTAATAATTGGAGATCTAAAACTGAACAGTTATAAAATCTGGGTGTATTTTTGAAGAAAATAATATGTAGTTGTATCTATTTTTTTTAGTTACTCTTTTGGTGACATTTCACCATTTTTAGTATTATAATATGGAAATTCTGAATGTATTTATTACATATTGGCTTATTGTATGGAATATATTAATAATTGTAATGCTATAGATTCTAATATGGACCATTTAAAAATTTGCTTAAATTCTTAACATTCATGAATCTCTGTTATGGAAAACTCTCTTTCTGGGTAAGATTATTTTAATAGCTCTCACTTTAAACTAAGTCTTCACCATCTGTTCTTTCTTTTATTCTAAATGCTAAAAGAAATTAATTTAAATGCATCATAAAAGAGCTATTTTATGTTTTTTAAATCCCAGTCTGTATCTTGACTCTCAGTCTAAATGTACGCTGGTGATCTCCAAAAACATCTGGAGTAAAACAGCTGTCCTTTGACATCTGATTTGGAATACTTCCCAGGGAAGACAAGAAATCATTCTAAAGTGGATGTAATTATAGCCTCAAATGTATGTCCTCTCGTCTCTTGCCCTGTCTGAAATGCACTGTCACTATTAAACTAATAAAGGAGTGGATATTTTAATATAGTGCTACCATGATTTTATAAATAAATTGGATTTTTATACTCAGATAACGTTTTCTTCCCCTCGGTGTTTTCTAAAATATTAGTAATTAAAAATTTTATTGATTGGCTCCATTTTCTTTTTAGCCAAAGCTTATGAAGCACCGTTTCTGGAGTGTGAGAACAGTGCTAACAAGCTGCTTACAGTCGCCAGCACAGCAGTGAGTTTCCAATGCTCGAGTAGTAGCAAGGGAAAGAAGCTCGTGCCGCCTCGCAGCGTTAGGAAGCAGTCAGCAGTGGCTCGTTGTGAAAACCGTGAAAGATGTTTCCAAGGAGGCAGCAGCTAGAACTCAGCCTGTGTCATAATTAGTGCCCAGTGTACCTTCTGGTTTCTTTTTCCCTTCTATGCGATGTAATCACAAACTAAGATAGGCTGCAAATGACATGAAATATCATGTCATTATCCTTGCACAAATGACACTGTGGCAAATTTGACTTTCTCGTGACAGCCTTTGGGAAGATTAGCAGTCTATTTCTGTTTTGGGGTGATCCTGACAACTTCAGTTTTGGTGTTGAGAAGCATCAAGGGCCATGAATGCTCTGTCACAGTGAGGACACCTCACACCACTTGCTACACCAGGAGCTGCTCCCATGTAGCACCTGCTGCATGGCACCACAGTGCCTGTGCTCTCACCACGGGGTCTGCCAGGTTCATTTGGAAGGGTTTCAGGTACAGGATGGCATTTCTTTGGGGCTGGCTTCTGAGTGGAAGGGCTTTGCTTCATAAGTTCTTTCTTTCTTGTAGAATCTCAAAGGTCATAGTGACAATCACTCCAGGGAATCGCTGTGACTTTGAGTGTACTTGTGCCACTACCTATTCTTACACCCTTGCACTTCTCGCTAAGATTTCCCTGGAAATATGGTGGCCTGAGAAAGAGTGAGTGCTGCTGACAGCAAACAGGCACCTTAATGTCAATCAGGACCACAGGAGTTCGGAGGGAAGGCTTGGAGGAGTGGCATGGTGCATACTGATGATCACTGGATCATAGGAGGAAAAAGAATCAACTGGTACAACATTCATAAAAGGAAAGAAATTTGGTTTTTGAAAGAGACTTAAGAAATGTCTAACCAATATAAATTTAAAAATGAACACCAGGGAATATGATGTTGTATTAAATAATTAGGTGAAATACCAAAATAACAAACATATCTCAGTAAATACAGAAGGGGCAGTGACGAACAGAAAGATTTGGAGAAAGAAGACAGAAGGGGCCTAGGGAAAGAGAAAGACACACAAAAAGTGGAGACCCAGGGACAGGGGTCATGAATGAGGAGAGGCAGGAGGGAGGCATTCCAAGTGTTAGCTGAATTTTATTTTTAAGTTGACTGTTAGAACCCATTGTTCACTTGTGGACTTCTGATCCCTACCACTTCTTAACTAAAACTTTTTGCCTTTTGTAGGTTGACCTTGCTTACAGATGTTAAGCTGCTCCCAAACCTCAGCTTTTAGAATAGGCATTAAAAATTCAAATGTCTTCAGAGACCAGGCAGGAAATGTAAATGAGTAAAGCTGTCTGTGTGTAAAAAACAACACAAAACCAAAACAAAACAAACCCACTGCTAGAAACCTAATCACATTTTCTTTATTTCACTGAACTTTGGTTTAAACACAAACGCATATACTATACATAGACCACACAACAACAACAATGCACCGTGTTTCTTGTCCTTTAGTTAAGAACTAGAGATCAGGACTTTTACTTTTACTTAAGGTGTCAAGACCTTAAGGTCAGGTCCCCCACTCCACATCTCTGTGCAGCTCAGTGATGCAAGTCGTGCAGAGTTCAGCCTCCTGGACTGGAAGAGAGATTTACATTAATGCATTCTTATGTTGGAAAAGCAGCTGTTCACTGAGGCAAATACTTAAGCACATAGATGCACTCTTTGTATACTGATTTTTATTGTCCTGAGATAGTTGAAAAATTCTGGTATTTCAATATCATCATATTTGAATTTTAGTGTTTTACTGAAGTTTGACAATTTCTATTTCTAACTTTTGATTCACAGTTTCCATATTATTTGAGAAAGGAAAAATTAACCTGTTGGTTCAATAATTTTATGTATGAACTTCTTAAATTCACAAAATAATGTGGATATTTAAAACTATATATAGTAGCTTTACCTCTTGTTTTAGTCTTAAGAACTGGGAAGTTTTCAGTTCTGCCTGATAATAGCTTGTTTGGCAAACTGTGTCTCCCTCTAGTGATGCAAATCATTATTCTTTTAAAAATACAGTAAAACTTGGATCCTTTCAAAGGAATATGTACTACAATCCAGAAGAAAAGAATATCATTAAAAAAAAATAAAGTTAACACATCGATCTGGAGTTTGCTTACATGAATGTTATAGCAAGAGATTTGAAGACTTTTTTTTTTCTTATGGTTTTCAGATAGGTGTTCATGCTACATGATTATGTTCACTTAAGAAAAGTTTTTATAAAGCATAGCTCTTCAAATATATGTTGTTCTATTAAATAAATGGACAGGCAATTTACATATTAATTGCCACAGCATAAATTGGGAAATCCTGCAGCTCCCTGGACTTCAGAGGATAGACACAAAAGCTCAGTTTACTCATGGCTCATTATGCTGTGTTATAATTATTGAGGTGTGTCTCATTCATTCCTTCATTCATTCCACTTTCCTTACACCTCTCCTGAGTCCCCACCCACTACAAGCTAGATGTTGAAGATATTTAGATGAATAAGCCACAGTCATTGTTTGCAATGAATAATCACAAAAAAACTGTCTCAAGAAGTCTTTCAAAATTTTCATATACTATTTCAGCATCCAAATATTTTTGTCCAGAGTATTTACTTTGGGGATGGAGCACATCCTCTCTGCTCAGGCCAGGCAAGCTCAGAAGTGAAGGACATCTGCACATAGGAGAGTTTTCAGGGACAGGAGAGACCTCCCCAAACACGAGGAGCAGATGTGCTGGCCCAGGTTTCTTCTAGATCAAATATGTTGCAGATGACCTGGGGCTGCTACTTTAAAAAGGAAAGACGGTGGTTTCCAGCTAAAAGGAACAGTGCCCCAAGTCTGTGAGACTGCCCTGGTGGCCAGCGGGCTTGCGAGGTAGGTGTGGCCATAGAGAGGGGCCGGAGACTTCAAGATCCAATTTCAGAAAGAAGCTCAGTTCTACCCAGATGATTCTTAAAAGGCAGAAGAACCAGGGTCAGCACTTTCAGAGGATTCACTTGCAGGATCCTACATGCAAACAGACTAAGAGGGCCGAGGAATCCTCTGTAAATTAAAATTCTGTGCAGAAAAAGCCACCAGGTGTTGGGTGGATCCAGGTGCGGGGGGGAGGGGAGGACTGAGAGCCGCGGGCCACGCCCTCCGCAGCTCGGGGACCCTCCCCGCTCCCACCCTCCACCCTTTTGGAGGCTTCCTGGAGTATAGTTACTTTTGGAAAGAATTAGAAGTATCCAAGAAGTGTCACTTTTATTATCTTCAGGGATAGTATTTATTAGTCAGGGTTCTTCAGAGAAACAAAACCAATAGGATGTATCGCTGTATCTCCGTCTCTGTCGTCTGTCATTCACTATCTGTCTAGATTGATGTTAAGGAATCGGCACATGGGATCGTGGGGCTGGCAGGTCTGAGGTCTGCGAGGCAGGCAGGCAGGCTGGAGACCAGGCAAGGGTTGATGTTGGGCAGAATTCCCTCTGTACATGTCTGTATGTGTCCAAATTTTCTCCTCTTACAAGGATACCAGTCACAATGGATAAGGGCTGACCTTAATGACCTCATTATAACTTAATTACCTCTGTATAGACCCTGTCTCTAAATACAGTCACCCTCAGAGGGATAGAACTTCGCCATATGAATTTTGGGGAACACAATGCAGGCTATGACGCAGACATATGAAGTATTCTGTTTTTAAAACATGATGTATAAGCAAATTACACTTCCTGTTGATTTTGGGATGGCTTCATGCCTATGCCTGTCCTGTGTCAAGGACTTTGCAAACACCAACTGCTTTAATAATCTCTCAGTAGTCAGGTGTCATTATGATGCCCAGTTTGCAGATATGGAAACTGAGGCATGCAGACGTGAAGTCCTTGCCCAATGGTATGAAGTCAGGAGGTGGTAGCCCTGGGCACTGAACCTGCTAGTTCAGCCAGGCAGGCACTTTAGCCAGAAGAACACCCACCGCCCAACGTGGCGCTCTTCAACATACAGTCAAAATCTTTGGGGGGGCTTGATAAAATGCAGATTCCTGGGCTCAGCACCATATTTACCAAATCAAAATCTATTGCTAGTGGGGTGTGAGGGGGAGTAATCTATATCTTCAACAGAAACACTCCAGTGACCTTTATGCCCATGAAAATTGGAGGATTACTATTTTGTATCGCTTTTCAGCCTTTTGGCTAAGATCAAATGTGGAATTATTTTGTAAGTGTCTTAGTCTATTTGCATTGCTATAAAGAAAATACCCGAGGCTGGGTAATTTATAAAGAAAAGAGGCTTATCTGGCTCATGGTTCTGCAGGTTGTCCAAGTAGCATGATGCCAGCATCTGCTTCTGATATGGGCTTTTCGGGAGCTTCCAATCAAGGTGGAAGGTGAAGTGGTGAAGACAGGGAGCTAGAGAGAGAAAGGAGGAGGAGGTGCCCGGCTCTTTTACAACTGGTTTACAATCAGATCTTGACAGAACTATTAGAGCTAGAACTTACTCATTACAGTGAGGGTGGCACCGAGCCATTCTTGAGGGATCCGCCCCCAGGACCCAAACACCTCCCACTAGGCCCCACCACCAACACTGGGGATCAAATTTCAACTTGGGATCTGGAGGGGACAGCTATCCAAAGTTTCAGTAAAGTTCATCTAACTGCTCCTTTCAGTTCCTGATTCCAGTGTTTAATGGCCTTCATTATCTTGTGGGTGGGGCTTTTTGTGTTTTGGTAATTTATTCATTTACTTATTCAATATTCACCAAGTAATGTTGCTACTTTCTATGAGTTTACCAGCATAAATCAGAGGTAAAACTTCTCTTCAAAGACCACACAATATTATGTTGATATTATTAAGTTTTAAAATGTGAATGCTTCTATTATTTTCTATTTAGGAATGGCTCTATAAATCATGTATTTTAATTAACTCTTAATTTTCTGGTAGGAAGGTGAATAACATGCATTATTATGTATAAATAATCAAGACTTTGTTTTTGAGAGAAGAATAGTAAAAAAAAAAAAAAAACCTGTATACCAGCTGCTGCTATTATTCAAGGCTTTGTATTGCACTTGGGTTTTTATGAATGTATTGAAGTGTGCAGGTGCATGAATGTTTGTAATCCAGATAAAAATGTTAAACCTATCATTAAAACGGTTCTTTAAAAAACATATCATTCTATTTATGGTGAGTAAAAATAATTTTACTAGTTCTTAATGTCCTTCCTCCAAATATTTAGTGGGAGGGATGGAGTTGCCTTCTGCCCTTTGCCACCAATTCCTTCCTGTCAGAGGTAGTCCTGGGACACAAATGCAGGTGGCAGAACGCCAGGTCTATGCATGGGTTGATGCAGGTTTGCCACTGGCCATGCCATTCCCAAGTGTCCCGGAGCTGAGCTCATCTGTGGTTCCACAGCGTGTCCCAGAATCTAGCAGCTCCATGAAGATACCCTTCCAATTTCCCTCTCCCCTCTTCCCTTGTCGCCCATTTTTCCCTCTGCAGTTATGATGAAGTCAAACTCATGAGTTGACATCAGCCAAATATCAACCCCTAGAGTACAAGGAAATAAGGCTTATGAATTGACTGCTACTAATGCATGAATTCTTTTTTTCTGTGCAGAGTTTGAAGTGTTGGTGGGAGCTGGGGTGGGAAGGTAAAAAAAGTGAGTGTATTTTCTTCTTTTCCTAAGATCAGAGACATTCCAGAGAACTGGGGTGAGTCCTGCTCCAGGAAGAGTGTGATCTCCTTAGGGTACAGGACCCTTGTGGGCACAGGGCATGGAGCCAGTGAATGATTTTTGTGTTGAATCAAGGCTAACTATTAGGGTTTTTTTTTAGATTTTCTACTTTAATTGAGAGTAAGTCTTTTAAACTCATACACAACACTCAACTCATTCTGGTCACTCAGCTAGTTGGTGACAAACGGCCTGGAACTCTCCCTGTGACCTTCCTACCACACCCCAAGGCAGGTGCTGGACTTTCCCCTAAGGTCTGGGCTTATAACACATAAGTAAAATAAAGGAATATCTGAAGTATAGAATCTTTTCTTATTGATGCTACTTTATTAGTTCAATCAATCTACGGGCTGACTATAACTAAAAAACATATTTGCTTCATATACTTTTACATTTTCCAGATCTTGAATGAAAATCAATTTTTTAAAAAATGAAAATCTTAATTCATTACCCAGGATGACTGAATTAGTTTTTTAAAGCGATCTTTATTGAAAAGATAGCTTACAAAAAAAGAAAAACCTCAGCAACTCTGGAAAATTTTAATGATTTTTCAAAAAATGAAATGGTGTAATAAACTGGGGGGCTCCTTTTGGGGAGAAAACTGTAGAAATTAACTTTTCTATAAAAGAGTGCCATGAAGCATAAGGGAGGACAGCCCAGGTTTGTTAATGTGCTGTATATAGATTTAAGAGTTTGTAGTCTTGTGTTACTTACGAATCACATTTTTAATTTTTCCTGGAAGTATTTCATGAGGCCCATTTTTCTATCCATAAAGGAAATATTGACAAGAGCATGGAAATAAACCTAGAGATGAGGCAACCCAGAGTCACAGAGCCCAGGAGCTAGCAAGCCCACTTACAGCCCGGCTGGAGGCCCCAGGGCTCTGGTGCTGGAAGCTTCTCTCTTGCTGTGCTGCCCACCTCTGCAGCCCCTCCCCCTCATGCCCTGGACACTTTCCACATGCTATTCCTTTAGTCGGGAAAGAATTCCATTCCTTAGCTAGTTCTTCCTGCTTTTGCCATCTCAGATGGAATGTCATTTCTCCAGGGAAGCCCTTTGTTGCTCCCCTGCAAAGGTAAAATCCTTGCGCTGTTTGCGCCACAGCACTTTATGCTTCTCCTTTGCAAAAACACACCCCAAGGTTTTATTTGTTCTGTATCTATCTTGGCACTAGACTGAAAGCCCCGTGCTTGGGGGAATTTGTCTTTTTTGCAGTGTGTCACCAGGACCCTACACACTGCCCAAACATGGTATATGCTGTGAAAATCTTAGCTTACTGATTGGATGATGCCCCACAAAACCCTTAGCAGCCAGGCTGCCTCTGACTCAATGCTGTTTTGAGCAGCCCTAAGAGACCCATTAGTTCAACTTACCCCTATTTTTAATGCTAAATCTAAAATTGATCATCGATTCTAGGCTGTTCTAGGAAGACCTTGAATAAGCATGTTTCTTGGCTTCACAGAGTAGCATCTGCAAGCTGTGCTCCAGAGCTCGAGGGTTCTTTGGATATGATTTAGGGCCACTGCGAGGTGAGAGGAGTTGAATGCATGGGGCTCTGAGTCTTCACACTCTGCCGTAGTAGTAATAATACTCACATGCACATAGACAGCATTTATTGTGTAACAGGCGCCATTCTAAGTTTTTTACACAAATTAATTCTATCCCCACAACACCAAGTGGAGAGTAGGATTGTTATCACTTGGGGAAACTGAGGCACAGGGCAGGCACATGGCTTGTTCAAGGTCACATAACTAGTAAATGCAGAGCAGGCGTGAAGCAGCAATCAGGCTCCAGAGTGGCGCTCTTAATAGCCACAGTCTAATGCCTCTCAAATCCTCATGGCATTTTGGGCTCTTGCATGTTTTGGGGTCACAGTTCACTTGAGGAAAGGCTCTGCTACCACACAAACTTAAACACTGTTCTGCTAGAGCATGCCTGAATACCAAGGTCTTTTCAAGCAGCTTTCAGCGGGCGAATGTTTTTATTTTCCCGGTCTTGGTACTGAGTCGTGAGTTTGCCTGCAGTTTTCGCGTCGGGCTGTGCAGACGTGCAGAGCAGCACTAATTTGGGAGCAGGCTTGGCTTGACCGAGAAGGACGAGGAGGGAACTAAACCTCCAGGAGCATCTCCTTGCGGGGCCCTGGGCTCGGTCTCCACGGCGGGTCAGCCCTGCCTCCTCGTGCGCGTGCTCCCCATCCTACACCGAGGGACGTGGGCCCGAGTCCGAGAGAGGGTCCCAGCCATGATGAGAGCCACGGGTGAGCCTGAGAAGGTTCCCAGAGGGCGGCCACGAAACTGCCGCTGCCTTGCACTAATAATTTAATTGTCCTCTAAGTCTCCTCCTCTTCAATTTGTCTTCTTCCAGAGAGCAAACGGCATAGATGCCGTCAAGGGCCACTACACAGCTCTGTCTGTTGTAGGCTGGCCTACATGAAGAGGGTGAGTGCTTCAGTGTGTGTCACCCGCCGCCCCCCAAGGTTTGGGAACATCCAGCTACGGGCCTGCGAATCCTGCGGTCAGGACGCCTCATCGCCGTGCTGGTGCGTGCACAGACTTAGGGTCTCCAACTCCAGGCTGCCCTGACTTTGCCTGGGTTGATGGCATTCATTAGTAATTTACTAGGAAAGGACTGCTTTTATGTTTTCTGGATGCGTAGGTGGGAGACCCCTTCTCTAAGCAGCGTTCAAGTTTCATCTGAAGATGGGGATTAAAGAGTCTTTTAAAGACTTATTGGTACTGAAAAAAAAATAACGGCATCAAATTGCACGTATAAAACAGTGATAAAGCGACAGAGAACACCTCACCGGTAACACGCTGGGCTTATTGTCAACAGACAAACCTGGGGTAGGCGGCTCCTTCGGGTCGGCGCCGGCGGCCGATAGGGGGCGTGGCGGAGGCGGCGGGCTGGGCGGAGGGGAGCGGAGCGGCTGCCATCTGGGTCCGCGAGGACGCGCGCCTGGAGGGGCGCACCCGGCTCTGTGCTCCGCGACGATACCATCTTCTTCTCTTTTGCAGCTTCCCACTTCCCATCTGTGCCCACCCACTGGTTTCTCAAAGAATTTTTAAAAAAAAGTTGGCATGGTTCAAGGAAAAAGAATCAGGAATGAGCGGGCTTCCTCATCCTGGGTATACACTGTGTTGGAGGCACGGCCGCGTGGCCTGGCCAGCTTCTCACACCTATTCGGAAGTTCCGACCCAGACTGACCCACTGGGGCTGTGCATTTTGCTGCACGGTGGAGATGGGACTGCTAGTTGTACTTTGTAAGTTGCCAACAAAACGTTTCCTTTTTCTTTTCATCTTTGCCAGTGCTGCCTGCAGACTCCAAAAGGCATCTTCAGAAAGCTGATAATTACAGCGACGGAACCCGAGGATGAGTAATCATTACCTATTTTGCTTGGGTGCAGCTCTTTAGAGAAAATGATGTCCTTGCCAATAATTATTAGGTTATCGTCTTGTCACATTAGCTCCTCCAGGAGCCACAAATTGAGGATAAACGTTAGGCCAACCTTTGCTGTTCAGTTCTCTGATTCAAATAAATCTGGTATTCTAGGGGGAAAAAAAACCCAAAACAAAACAAACAAAACAAACAAAACCAAAAATCCTAAGCATCAGTTATTTCTGAATAGAATACAACTATAAGACTGTTTTAAGGATATTAAAAAAATGATTACTTGATCATTTTACTCAGTGGCCATTTTACTCAGTAATAAACACTTTGAAGCAGCCAGAAATTCAAAGTCTCACAGCACATTTTGTGGACCGCTGTTTATATTCTGCCATCTTGCTGGAATGCTCCTACATTGCTTAGAGTAATAGCTTTTTATTGAGTGATGAGTGAGACTTTATTTGTGTATAGATGGATTACTGTAAATTCCACTTCTCTCAAACAATAGGTACTTGTAGACATAATGCTTTGTTGATGTGCTTTGAAGGTTGAGAGAGAATTTATGGACAAGTGGGATTTGTGTTTGGGCTGAACAAAGGGTCTCTTAGGGTCTCTACTTTGGTTTTTTTCTCAATGAGGAGAGATGGGGACATGATAAGAACAAGCTGAGTCAAGAGGGTGTCCTCAGGAGGAAGACTTCATGTTATTTCTCCCAAAGGCTTTGTCCCTGGGTGTGGCCCCAATAGAAATTCCTCAGCTTCCTTTGTCAAATTTACCTAATCCTGGGCCTATAAGAAAATATTCTCCACTACAGATCCAGGAGGTAGGTAGTGTCAAGGGCATTTTTTACTGAATGGATGAAAGGTTTTCAGTAAGTAACAAAGAGAATGAATAGTTTGTGTTTCATTGGCTGAATCAATCGGAGGTCCCAAAGGTCTGTGTTTTATGCCAGTATCTTTGACACCACTCACACCCTCTCCACAAACACCCATTCTCATCTTGAAGAAGGGACTTTGCTTAATTATTCCTGAATTTTCTTAAGCAACAACTGTTCTTGTTCTGGATTTATATTTCGTCAGGTGAGAACCCCATCTTTCCAAATCAGCCCCTAGGTTACCTGTCTTCACTTAGCAAGTGAAAAAAAAAAAACAGTTTAAAATTATATGTAGGAAAAATTTTCTCATCTGAAAATTTGAAGCACTAGAAGTTGGATTTTGCAAGTTTGTTTTGGGTAAGCAGCAAGCATATTTCTCTTGGTTGGTTCAGCAACAACATTTCTGTCCCATCATCTAGTTAGGGATGAATGGCATATTGTGGTTTCCAAAACTGAGACTGCATATGCTTCACCCAAACTTGCTCAGTTTGGGAAGCTCACAGATAGGCTTGCCTTTGATTTTTTTTCATTCCCCTGAGTTTCTCTTTTGGCCAAAGAGAAATTGCCTCTGTGCCATTCAAAATTCTTGAACTTATTTGCAATGCAGAATAGAGAAGTAGCTAGTGAGGCCCTTTTCAGGAATTCATTGACATATGGTATGGGGTTGGGGGGTAGAAGAAACAGGAAGGTCACAAAAAGTTCTGGTGTCTTTTCTATTTTTCTGGAAAAAAGATTGATGTTGATTCACAAAGAGAAGCTCACAAGAGAAGCTGATGGATTTGGTGATATGCCTTGAACTTCTCAGATAAGCTTGTCACAGTGCTGTTTGATCAGTCTACTTTTGATTACCAACAGTCAAAACTTAGATAAAACTCAGCTTGTGCCTTCTATATCTTATAGATATATAAGGTTCTCGGTAAGACATGGGCACAGGGAGGGACAGGTACATGAAGAAAAAAAATAATTTATTATTAAGAATGTCTTGGAGGTGATAGAAATGTTTCTGAGAAAATATATGCATCTAGATTTCTCTAGAAAGACCAAGATGGACAGGAATGGCTTAAAATAAAACAACCAAATAAGAACAGGTAGGACAGCTAGCTGGCTGCCATGGGCCAGCCACTACATTAGGCTCTGGGGAAACTTCAAGGAACATAAAGTACAGGGTCTCTGCCTTGTTGGAGCTTCTAGTCTAACAGAAGAGTTTATCATGGGTAGCTTAGCTAATTGATATGTTGGAAAAAACGCAGCTCTTGACAGAACCAAAATGCAACTTAATTTTGCTCCTGTTGTTCTTGTAAACTTTATTCAGCGGCGCTGATATCCATGACCCCGGGATAAAAACTGTGGAAGGTCGCTCTGCTCTTACGCCCATTCTCAAATAATATAAAAAGTCCACGGTCAACTGGTATCACACAAACAGTCTCATTTCAACATCTAACATTGCTGGTTCCATGCAACAGTCAAAGATGGACCTTGGGGTAGCCACAGTTTCTCCCCGTGGCCTGTCTGCCTGCCTCCTGTGCCTGGGACTGAGGCTGGGGAGTCCCGCTCTCTTCCCCGTCCCGCTCCCTGGGGGTGTCACCGCCCACCAAGGCTGTAGGACGTGTGTGTGTCCCGGCAGCGCCAGAGGGAGAGGGAAGAGCTTCCGCCCCTCCTGGCCAGACTGGCTGGCTGGCATCCTGTTTCTGGCCTGGCAGACGATTTAAGGCTGCTCTCCATGATGGACTCTCTGCAGCATTGATTCTTTGGAAGCTCCCGGCAGCAAGCCTCCTTAATCGTGCAGTTCCCTTGCGTCCTCACTTCCTCCTGGCCTTCCCTGGACTGGCCCGCCCTCAGCCCTGGCTACCTGGCGGTTCACTTTCAGCCGCTTCTTGCCCAGGTGCTCGGGTCTGTACCCCCTCTGGGGAGCCCTGTTGGACATGCCGGGCAGGGCTTCCCCTGCTGGCCCCGCGGACACACGCCTAGTCCTGGGAACTCTTTTTCCCACCCCCGCACACCCGCTTGGCAGGTGCAGTCCTGGCCATGTGCGTCCGACCACGCTCTCTGGCTCTGCCCGCGGAGCTGTCTGCCAGCTCCTCTGGGCAGATCCTGGGATGGATCCCGGGCACGGTCTGCCTGGGCCTTCTGGGGCCGGCTCCCGTCTCCCGACTGCAGGAGCACGCCTTGACGCGCCGTCCCTCTCCCTGAAGGGGACCCATGGCACGGGCCGAGGCCATCTCTCCACGGCCTGCTCTTCCTAACCTCTCTAATCCTTTTCTATATCCTCGATCTGGCGGAGGAGTCCAGAGTCTTTGAACAAGTCCTTGGACTCTTTCCTCTGCGTATCCGCGTGGCGGTGGGCTGGGGAGGAGGAGGCGAGTTCCGGGTTGAGGTCTGGGTTTTGGAGATTCAGCTGGACCTATAGAGAGAAAGAGTTTGGTACTGAAATCCAGGTACTCAAACCCAGTGAGGTAGTACAATCACTGTCACCATGAACTCCAAGTGGTTTAAATAACTTGTCCAAAGGTGGCAACTGTGTAATGAAGTCGGGCCTCAAACCCAGGCCAGCTAACCAGATTCTGCATTTGTTACCGCGGTGACATCGCTCATGTCCAGGATGAAGGAGGAGCCTGGGGGCGGGCAGGGGTGTAGGACACAGCAGCCTCCTGAAAGATATTGGGGAAAACAAGCAAAGAAACTTGGGATGAGAAAGTCAGAGCCTGCCCCTCCCCCTTTCTTGCCTCCTACCGGCCTGTGGGCCCACGCACTGTTCACAACGGACCCTTGTAGGAGTCACGGAGGCCGTGCCACTCGGCGCCGGCCCCGTGGCCATCACCGGACCGCTGGAGATGGGACAGGACTCGGGACATGAGCCCGCTTGTTCGCTCACTCTCAGTGAAAAGAGTTTTGAAATGAGTTCTGAATAGACAGCATTTTCTTTGTGCAGTTGGTAAATAACACAGAGCAAAGTTAGCAAGTTGCAGCGCTTCTGCATTCTGATTCTATGGAACCTTTTTGTAGGGAGAAGGGCAGGATGTTTTTAACAGAATGTGACCTCACGGGAATACTAGAGGTAAGGAGAGAAAAAAATGATCGAGATAACTGTGAATATTTTACATCTTGGAAAACATAGCTTTTAATACAGCTACACGGAGAGAGATTTCTGGCATACTACACAAACACCAATGCCTGGTGGAGTCGTGGAAAGTGCTGTTCACATTGGTTTGGCATTTGTTTAGATTTGACTGAAAATCAATGGTTTTCTGATGGTAATTTTCATGTGGACATTTTGTTTTCTTCTGTAGAAAATAATAAAATTTCTGAATGGGGCAGCGTGGAGAAACCCTAACAGAAATAGCATAAGAGCATTTTGGAACATATCCAGGAAAAGATAACTTTCGACACACCTGTAGACATTCGCCAGGTAAAGGTAAGAAAAAAATATTGTAAAAAGTAGCTTCAGGTTACTTTATTGCAGCTCACTGGGTTGAGCTTTGGGAGAAAAACACATACTGCTGACACAGGAGGGGGAAGGGGCAGTTAGGAGGGCCGACCTTTTGCCCCTCCCTCCTGCAGGCATAGGCATGGTAGCCCTGTGTTGACCCTGGCAATCAGTGATCACCTGGAGGTGTTTCTAAGGCCAGCTATGGAGCAGTCAAGGACATGCTCAGGGGGTGGAGGGGACCTGACAGAGTATGATATTCGTCAGGCACTTCTCCTGCTAAAAAGCCAATGTATTTAATACTGCAAATGTTACTTGTACAGTATGGAATTTCTTTTAGATTTATATTTGCACTGGGACTGACTCATTTTCTATTTAGGATTTTTAAAAAATCACTTTTTCTTGCTCAGATGAAAAGTACATCTGTTGCTTACATATAATAAGCATCAAATATGAAGACATGTTGAATACTTGAGCCGTTTGTTTGTCGCTATAGGAGACCTGCAACATATGCACGCTATATGTCTCTTTATTGGATTATAGGCACTGAGGAATCAAACTTCTTGGTTCTTCCCTTGAGCAATAAGATTTTTTTTAAATCCTTAGCTAATTTAGATCTCTAAGAATGAACATTATTTAGAACTCTTAAATGGGTACTGTGAGTGAAGTTCAGAGGCTCAAAGATAGCATTGGTCACTATGCAGTACTTGGGATGCTGGATGAGTTTCTTAAACAAAGCTTAATACACACATATGTGTTGGTATGTTATATACACGTAACAGTAGCACTATAACGAAATTGTTTTTCCAGCATGCATAGATTGTTCTCAGGACTGTGTCAGTTTTATGTCTCATCATTGTGGAGAAAGTAAAGCAGTTGTGACTAGAGTACAAGGGGGAGTGAGGCTCCCAGCATGCGTGCCAACAGGGACGAGTGTCTGATTTTCGAGCAATTGGTGAATACATTTGTTGCATACAACTTGGAGCCTTGACCTTTCTAACTATTTCAGATAAATTGCTGTCAAATTAACTGGAATGGTCCCCTTCAGATCAATTTAGAATAAGTAATGCAAAAGAAGAGATTCTCCTGTAAGCCAGGCTCATGCAGCTGAGATAAAAATGATGATGTTCCTAGCAAAATAATACCAGGTTAAATAAATTAAAAATAACCTATTGCTTTCCATACTGACTTTGTAAACAAACTTCTTAGATGCGACAGCATCTTTAGTTTATGATTGTACAAGTTATTATCTGGGAAAAGCTGTATTTCCAACATGAAATGAAAATTAAAATCAAAGATCCCAAACTAAAAAAAAAGGTTTAACTATTTCTTTAAACATTTTTAATTAAAATGCAGTTCTATATATCACCACATAAGAAATCTATTCCCTTGAGTAATGTGTGGATAAATTGGGGTAGAAACTTGGGAGGGTGAAACCATGGCCCTTCTGTATTATTTTCCGGAAACCATTTACAGAAACTCACCAGCAGGGGGCAGCACAGAGCAATGAACTCTCAGAGGAGTTTCCAAACAGCTGTCTAAAAACCTAAAGTGAAAATATCTGCATGAGAGTAATCCTTTTTGGATAATAGCATTCTCTACCCAAATCATAGATCTCTAAAATAATAATAAACCCCCCAAAACACATTGATTCCTCAATGTGCTTCTCAACATGAAAGTGTCAAAGTGGAAGGGACAAAGCTTTAATTCCCTGAAGTCCTCAGAGATGTTTGCACTTACATTTTCTTTCTGATTTATTTTATTACAAAATACTATATGAATTCTAGTACCAGTAATGTGCACAAGTTTTCATTATACAGCTTTTCAGGGTGATTTTTCTGATGAAAAATATGGAAAATTACAAATTCAGACTCATGGAAGAGTCCCTGTCCAACACAGTGTTTGAAGCAAAATGCAATTTAGGAAGTTTTCCATTGAATTTATATTTCCTTGATGCAAAATGATAGCACATTGTTCTATTTGTTAAATTTTTTCTTCTCAGCATTACTGTAGCAAACTTTTTTGCTCTATAATAAAACATACGAAATGCTCAACATTGGACATACATTTTACACTGGAATTTTGGAAAGAAAAACATACTAGTCTGGAACAGAATCACAAAGAACTTAAAGGGACAATTTTATGGAAACAGTTTATATTTTGTTCCAGGATTATTATAAAACCCTAGTTTAATGGCCTACGAATAAATGTTGAAGGGATCTAAATGTCTTCACAGTGAATTTTATACTGTAATCTGAAAGCTAGCATTTAAGATTATCATTCTTATAGGCTAATTAGGATTATAAAATTCTTTTCTCTTTTCAAAAGTTCATGAGCACATAACAAATTGGAGCTATGTTTATAAGCCAAGTGTCCCTCTTGTGCCATTAGCATTCTTGGATTTACCTTCTAAGTGACTTTGGCTCATATTGACTTCAGATATTTGACATATCAAGTATTGTTGTCTTCAAAGGTTTCCCAGGCAACTGCAACAATTCATCTGGTTCCAGTCAAAAGTGCCCTTGAACTCTCAGCTCACTTCACTTCCCTGTATGAGTAATGTGTGTAGCAAAAGGGAAAACACCAAAGACTTCATGTAAGAGGCTAATGTGAACGGTCTGGTGAAGAGAAGGATGGATGTCACAAAAGTATCCACTTGGAGGTTGAGACTTCAGCTGGCTGCCTGCGGGTCCCCTTTGTTCAGCTCTCGTTTGAATTTGGGGGGAGGCCACAACCTGCACCCTGTGTTCTGGGTTCTGCTTCATTCCTCCACACAGTCCCTAGGCTGACTCCTGGAATTAGAGCCCCAAGCTCTTGTCCTAAGTGGTCCCAAGAACTCCTCTAGTACAAGTTGCTGCCTCCCCCCCCCGCCCCCTGCTGCCCTGGGGAGCAACTGCTTCCAAATCTGTGAGTGACACCCTGGACCTCAACTGACTCACACACGCACTGACCTTTGAGAATTGCTGTCTACACCTTGTTTCTCACATGACCCAGTGTGAAGGTCTGAGTAGAGGCTCGTTCCATTATGCTTAGAGAAAGGGCTTATAATTACCTCCCAAATAGCTCTTGAAGAACAGAGAAATTGGAGAAATTGGATCCTCTGGTTTGCAGAGGGTCTCTCTGTTTTAACGCTGATTACATTCTGTGTTTTGTTTAAAAGAAAACATTTCACCTCATCTAGGCGGACGGTGCAGTTGGCACATCATTTTATTCTCTTTTTTCCTTTACTTTGGCTCTTGTCCCCACAGCTGATTGACTAGTGACTAGCATGGTGACAAATAGGGCAATGTAATACATTAGTATATAGCCTGCAAATCCCACTGGTGGAACTCCGTGAGTGGGAGCAGATTGCTGCCCCAGTACAGGCCGTCTGCAGAAGTCTCCCTGTCGGCTCCACGTGGAACTCAGTCCAGAGCTGCAGCAGTTCATCCTGTGTCATTTAGACCCAGCCATGAAAGCATGGCTACCACTCCTCCCCACCCTCACCATTCCTGTCTCCCTGTGTTTTTTATATTTTGTTTTGTTCAGTATATTTACTGACATAAACATTCCATTGAAATGTGTCTAAGTAGGCAGATTTTTAAAAATCTATTTTTATGGGTTTATAACAAATCTTGGTAAGGATATCTTCTCATCTATATGAAAGCATATATAATATGAAATATGTAATAGTTGCTTAAGCTACCAACCTTTCTGTCAGCTACACTCACCACTGTGATTATTACTTTGAATAATCCTTGGATTGTTAAAATTAACATAGATAAATGTAATTTTATAGTGGGAAATGTAGTCATCAGGATGTGAAATAATAGTAATCAATTTGAATAAATATTTGCTATTTGTTTTCATAAAAGTTTTAATCCCCAAAAGAGAACTCTGACCAAAATAGGAATATAGCAGGATCAATGAAACAGGTGGCATGAGTCATATCACTGGCTTTTAATTAAAAGGATGCTGTGGATGTTGGCGTGGACTGGACTGCACAGAGGCAGTTTTAGAATTTCTTAAGCTGAAATCCAGCTGGAGGGCTCTTAATCAGAATGGACTTATTTTGATAATTTATAATCTGTGTATTCAGAGCATTGATGTTACAGTTTTGATACCTAAATCATAGTTTTAGAAATTCAAAGAGGTATATGAATCCCGAGACTTGGGCAGTTATTCCTGAGCCAAAGGATTTTTGTGCAATGCTAATATGTATAATAGAGAATCAGTCTTTCACTGTGCACTTTTGTCATCATATTTCAATAACTGAATGCATACTCTGAATTAATAAGCATAACGTTTGTATAAGCTAAAGACTAGTCTAAGCTCTGCATTCATTGATGGGAACCTTAAGCAAATGTTTCTTTTCATCAGCTTGTTCAAAAGGCATAAACATAATTATGGCTCTGAGGCAATCCCATATCGACCAGTTAAAATGGTAACTGGGTCTGGACGAGATAACTTCAAGTTATGGGTCACAGGTTGTTTTGAGTACTTGGAAGAACCTGGAAGAAACTATTTTTATTTTATTTTTTCATATGTAGATACTTAGACTGTTCATCTTACAAAAGAAAAGTCTGGCATGAAAACATATCAGTAGGACCTTTTGGGGTTCTGTTTTTTTAAGTAGAGCTTTGGCTAAAATTTAGATAAGTTGATATTTATCACGAGATAAAATATAGAAAAGTGGTAGAAATATTAAAGGGTGAGTTAGTTTTAAATTTCTCGGAATGCTAAGGGGGCAGTGAGGAGAAGAAAGGGGCTTTGCTTGCTATCTTTCCCTACAGTTCTGCTTTGCACTTCTGCTGAGGTTAGTTCAGGAAAACAGTGCTGGGTTTCTCGGTCACCCCTTCTTCCATCTTCCTTTCCTCCTTCCTTCTCATCCCTCCCATCGTCTGCCCTTTGTCTCTTGCACATTAGGACTGTTGCAAAACCAGAGAAGGAATGCCGGCATCTGGCTGCATGGGCTGGGAAACACCACTCTGCCTCCTTTCCTCTCTGCAGTGCCTGTCACTCAGTCTTGCGACAAACGTCTGAGCATTTCTCTGTGCTGTGAATGTGTGATCTCATTTCATTCTCTCAGGAACATCTGGGGTTGTTACTGTATCGCCATTGTACAGGTGATGAAACTGAGATTTGCAGAGAAGTAAGGAAGAATTTTCAAGATCATAAAACTAGTTAAGTGCTGAAGTTGGGACTTAAATCCCAAACCATAGCTTTCCTCGTTACCACTTCAGAAGCAGACTTTTCTCTAAGGGGCTTATGCTTTAATACTGACCTTTCAAAACTTTATTTTGAAATGATTTCAAACTTAGAAAAAGGTATAAATACAAAAGTTGTAGTATAAACAATTCCAGAATACTCTTCACGCAGATTCCTCAGTTGTTAACCTTTTACCAAATTTGCTTTCTATCTCGTGTGAATGTATTTGTGTGTGTGCACATATATATTTACATTTTCCATGAAATATTTGTGACGAGTTGTGGACTTGATTCCCTTTTACTGCTGAGTATCACTCAGTGATATTCCTAACGTCGTGGACATTATTTCATATGCCACAATGTAAGATCAAAATCATAAAATTAACAGTAATACAATCTATAGACTTTATTCAAATTTTACCAGTCATCACAATAATGTCCATTACAGAAAAAACAAAACAGAACAAAACAAAATAAAAATACTGTGGTCCAGGATCCAATCGAGGATCGTGCCTAGTATTGGACTGTCATGTGCCTGTAGTTTCTTTCAATCAGGAACATTTCCGTAGTCTTTATCTCCATGACCCTGACAATTTTAAAGAGTAGAAGCCAGTTAGTTTGTAAATTTTTCCTCAGTTTGGGTTTGTCTGATGTTTCCTCATGATTTGATTCAAGTTATTCATTTTTGGCAGGAAGACCACGGGAGTAACTGATTTGCTCCATTATTCCTAGTTTGTTCGTTTGGGTAATGTGGTGTCTACTGGACTTCCTCATCACTGTGTTTCTATTCTTCCCTTTGTAGATATGAACACCTTGTAAGGAGATCTTTTAAGAATATCTCAATATTCTGTTTCTTACCTAATTTTTATATCACTAGTTTTGACATTTACTGATGACTCTTGCCTGAATCAGTTATTGTTATGATGGCTGCCAAATGGTAGTGCCAGTCGTTCTTGATCTCCCTTAGTGAGTGCTTTAGTGATTGTCTAAAGAGACACAGGCTCTCATCTCTGGTCTATTGTGTGGCTTTACCATTACTGTAGGAACACACAGAATGTCTTACGATACTTATTCCTTGGATCTTCACAACACTTCCATTAGGGTAGACACCGTTATATCCACATTTTAAACCCTTGGCCTCAAGTCATCCTCCCGCCTTGGCCTCCCGAAGTTTACAGGCATGAGCCAGTACACCAGGCCACATCCACATTTTGTACACGAGCAAATTTAATAGCAAAAACAAGTTGGCAGCATTTTCAGAAAGAGAATATTAATAATTAATCTTAAATATCACTGGGGATGTCCACAGTAAGATAACAGAATGAAGTTTAAACTAATACAAAAAACAATTTTAAAAAGTCAGAAAACTCACATACAACGTTGTGCTATAATTTTTAAACTTTGAAAATAGAGACCAGAGAAAGAGATAAGACTCCACCTCATCCTAACATTTGAGAAAGGTGAGATGAGTGAATGCAAACCTGAAACATCTTATTACCATCACCCTGCCCGGAGAGACGAACGGGATATACAAATGCCATCGGGAAGATGTGGAAAACGCCTGGGAACTGAACTTCTGTGTTTTTGTGGGTTGAAAAGAAGGAAGGAGGAGGCAGAAAGATTAGAATCATCAAAGCTAATCTCTAAGCAAATAACAGAGATTTAGCGAAATGGAAAACAAACGAGAAAGTGAGACACGATTCTTCAGGTAGCAGGAGACCCAGGGGATGAAGAAGAGGAGACCCCCAGGTGACGTCCTGCTCCCTTCTGTGGATGAGCACCTCAAGACCTCAACCTGTGCATTTTCCTCTCTTTTTTCCCCACCCACGAGGCAGGGAGTTACATGGTCCCTGGGGAGAAAACCTGAAATGGGGTCAGTGAAGGCCTGGAACAGACTGTGTGTCTTGTGGCTCCACTGAACTGTGAAAAAGACCCCGTGGGCCTCTAAGGATGCAGATCTGACACTGATTCTGGATTTCTAAATGCAGGATCTTAGTCCACCAGTCACACATACCAAACCCAAGGGACAGCTCCTTCCAGCCCCACCCCTTGCAGTCACACGAGAGCACTAGAATAGGAAATAACCAGCTCTCACATCTAAGTTCCGAGGAGCAGATAAACAGGTGTCAGGCACGTCAGGGCATGAGGTAAGTAAGGGAGAATTTATCCAAACTATCTCAAAAAAGAAGGAATGGAAAAACTGTACAGGTTAAATAAGCATACAATGAGAAGAAATGCCACGGTGACCAAGCAAAACATTACAAAAATGAGAAAAAGAAAGAAAGAATGAAATACGATGGGAAGGAAAGGGAAGAGAAGTAAAATGGAATGGGACATGTAAGAGATGTTGTGTTTCTGAATTCCATCTGGAGGATTTCTGGGTGAAGATGGTGAATTCAACACATACATCTGCTTTTGCTTTTTTTTTTTAAAATCTCCCCAGAAATAATAAAGAGAATTTTTGAAATTTTGGAAGCTAGGACATAGAAGGATGAGAGGTAAAAGACCCAAGAGGACCTCAGATTCTAAATTCTAAGCCCACACGTGGAAAGTTGACAGCCAATCTAATGTAGGGGGCAAAATGCTCCAATGACTCAGAAACTGGGAGTACTTGGTAGTCTTGGAAGTGGCAGGTGAAGGGAGGCAGCTCACACAGAGGACTGACTGCAAGTCCATGAAAGCAGGGGGACATCTCTCCTCCTGCGGCCCCAGGAGACATGCCACCCCGACTGAGCCCAGTGACTGAGGTTTATATTTTGTAGTCAGCAATACAAGAGTGTCTCTCTGCTGAAGGACTCAAGCCACATCCGAGTTTATACACACCGAAGTCAAGTAGATTAAGTTAACATTTGCATTCTGTGTGTTGAGACACCCAGCCCCACTCTCTTCCCCGACCAAGCTCCTATGATACTAGCTGCCAGGTCTTTATCCAGAAAAATTCTCCCTGGGATTTGCACGAGCCAGAGAAGAAAGATCCTGAGGACTGTGGCAATGGAAGACCACCTGCCCCTGCAGCTCCCAGCCAGCGAGCCCACTCGCGTGCCCGGGCCCTGAGCTCCGCCCAACTCGGCAAACGGAGCAGCGCCACTTGGGGCAGACGGAAATAATAGAGAGGAAGAAATTTTTTAGAAAAATAGACTCGTATTAATGTCTCCAAAGTGATGTAATCATGGAAATGAGGCATTTGGAGAACAAAAGAACTCTTGGAAATAAAAATAATAACATTTTTTTAAATGATAGCAAAAGTACAAACTCCATAGAAGCATTAGAAAATGAAATTGAGGAACCTTTCCCCCCAGACAGAAAAAAGGTGTAGAGTTGAAATACAGGAGAAAAGGTAAGAAAATTGGAGACTGGGCGGCAGAGCATTTGGAGACCGTTGCGGGGAAAGCAGAGCCGCGGCTCGTCGGTTTACGCGGCGGGTGTCGGGGGGAGGAATGAGCGCACGCGTGTGACGCGCGACTGCGGGGCTGAACTTGGGGCCCTCTGAGGACCAAAAGAAGATCCTCTAAACTTAAGGAAAGAAAGAGTTTAAAGAGAAAATTACGCAATGGATCAATATATGAATGAGTTGGACTTCCTCACGCAAACAGCGGAAATGAGATGGCAATAGAGTAATGCCTTGAAAGTCTGAATAGTTCCCAACCTGGATTTTTACACATAGCCAAACTATCCGTCAAGTGTGAAGGTAGAATAATGGTGTTTGAAAACATGCAAGGGTCCAAAAGTTTTAACTTCCGGGCACCCTGTCTCCAGAGCTGCTGGACAATACGCCCCACCAGACTGAGAGTTTAAACAAAGAAGGAGGGCAGTGTGGGATCCGGGAAACAGGGGTCTGTGACTCAAGAGAGGTGGGGGACACTGGGGTGTGTGTGAGGGAGCTTTGAGAATGAGATAGTTCTGAACCAGGGCTAGGAGCCAACCGCTGCAGACTGGAACAGGCAGAATGTTCTGAGACAGATTCTCCAGGAAGATAAATTGACAACATACCCAAAGCATCTGAACATCTTAAAAGGATATTTATATGACCAGGGAACAGTTTGAGGTCAAATTCATATTAATGGCGTGGAAAACTGCAAACAAAATTTAAGACAATTATCAGGACACAAATTCATATTTGGGGAGTTTGAAGCTTATACAATTTTGGGGGTCCTTTCTGAAATAAGAGTACAAATACAAACTTAGGTACCAGAACAAATATTTATTTAGAATGAGTAAATATAATTACAAGAAATTACACATTTAAAAATGCAGACAAATATTGAAAGAAAAACAAATTACGGATATGGTTTTTTATTATAAATTTTTTTTATTGATTAATAGCCTGATATATTCCTATGTCATTTTTTATACTTTTTGAGCACCTCTTTATTGACAGTGATTTTGTAATATTTTCTATAGTGAGAACAGAAAGATAATCCAATCTTTTCTCTAGTGTAGTTGATCAAATATATTTATTTTTAATTAATGATGGCTTAGAAAGTGTTTTTTTCAGCATCATTGTTCATTATTGGGATTGTCATAAACTTTTAATATTTCTTCATCATTCATAACAAAATGATAATAGATCCTGTTCAGAACTGATAATCAGCGTGATTTACCTGATAAACTATTATGCTATTTAAAGATGTAGTGGTAGCCATTAGAAAATTTAAACCAGATGTTAAGCCATAAGCCCTTTCCATGTGACCATGTTTGGTATCTGCTAGAAAGGAAAGCCTCATCCCTGGTCACCAGGGTTTCTGTCTTTTGAGCTGTATAGTTTGTTATTCACTGAAGCATATATATTTGCTGATTAATGTTGTTGATGTTAAGTTCCTAAAACCATACTAAGAGTTAGAGAGGAGTGATATTAGCAAGATGGCCAACTACAAAGTGCCTAACATTCATTCCCTCCCCCAAAAGGACGAAAACAATGATTAAACAAGTACGTTTCAACCGGAGTGACAAGAAGGAGTACTGGAGTGCAGCAGGAAGGGGCAGGGACAAGAATGGAGCACAAAGTCCCAGTATGGCACATGGAAAAGGGAAGGAAATATATCTCGACTTTGCCGTCCCATCTCCCTAGTCAGCTCAGATCCAGGGGAAAGTTCTCCCGGTGGGGAGAAGGTAAGCAGGAGGCTCCCAGCAGCCCCTGTCACCACTGCGGACACCTGTAGTCCTTACTACTGGAGCATCCTGTAACTCTCACAGGCCCTGAGCTCAGTGTAGGGAGCTGCCTGGGGTTCACATGGCTGTGCTTCTCCAGAGAAGGATCCCACATAGCGCCCCACCCCCTGTGGCCCGAGCTGCTACTGTACTGTGCCATCTTGAAACCAGAGCTGCTGCTAGGGTGCATTTTTCCCTGGGGTCCTATGGCCACTGCATCCCTTCATCCCTGAGGCTCTGCCGTCATTGCATCACGTGCACACACAAGGTGGTGCACCGTTCCACAGCTGACCTACTGCAGCTCCCTACCTCCTGGGAACAAGCTACCTAGGAGGCACTCCATCTCCCCAATGCCAGTTGCTGCTGTACCCCAGCCCCAGCTACTTGGATCGTAGGCCCAGTGAAGCAGCCGTGCACCTTGGCTCCTGAACCTGCCCAGTGCCCCACCCCCAGGAAATCAGAGCTTTGGCCCAGGGGAGCAGCTGCAACTCCAGCCCCCAACCCCTGGGTACCAGGAGCCAGGGCCAGCAGAGAAGCTACACCTTCTGGTGCCTGAACTTATGTGGTGCTCTGCCCCCCAGGGAAACACAGCCTTGGCTGCACTGTGGCATCCCACCCCTTGGGCTAAACAGGCACAGTGCCCGACTTCCCTGGATCTGGACCAGCCCTCTGGAGTCTGAGCTGCTGAGGCACACCACTCCCCACAGCTCAGGTCAAAGGTGTACCCCACCATTCTTGGGTCCTTGCTGCCACTGCACCTGGCCTTGCAGAGCCTGGGCCACTGCTGTGTTCTACCACTCTGGGGTCCAGAGTCAACACTATGCAGTACCCCCGCTCCTAGTGCCTGAGTTGCCACTGTGCCCTTGTTGGTTCTAGGACCTGAATTGCAGCTGTGCCCTGGTCCCAGGGCCCTGATCCTCTGCGCACCCCTTCTTCCATGGCCATGCTGGTGCTGTGCCCTGACCCCCAGGATTAGAAAAACAGCTACTTCCCTGCCTCCCTGGGCCCAAGATACTGGGAAGCACTTCAGAGTCACAGTCCTTGGCTTGGCAGAAGAACTGCATCCACCTGTGTCTTGGAGGATGAACTTGTGCCCATGTCACAGGAACCACAGTGGTTCCATGACACACTGAGCCCAGGACTTCAGCTCCACAGCCAGTCTAAACACCCAAGCCCTGGAACACAGTGTTGCTGTGGCTGCCTGCGTGCCACATCAGACTCAATACCAAGAGAAATCTGCTCAGCTAAGTCTCTCGACTGCGGGGAAAATGAGAACAGGAGGTACCCCTAAAACCCTCACCAACACTGCCACAAACTCCTTCAGCCTAGGCCACTGAGGTGCCTGCAGTCATCACTGATGTTGATTATAGCGGACCAAGCTGCACAGAGACTATATTCCTTCACCTACTCAGAACCAAAGCCAATGCACCCTGCTGATCTGACACCCTAGGACCCATCTGCACATGAAAATCTCTTCCTATAAAGCCACTCTGTAAAATTGGAAGGGGCAACTGTTCTGTCAGATGCACAAACATCAACTTAGGAATGCAAGAAATATGAAAAAGCAAGGAAACATGAGACCACTAAAGTAACACAATAATTCTCCAGTAACTGATCACAAAGAAATAGAAATTTACAAGTTACTTGAAAAGAAATTTAAAATAAATGATCTTAAGGAAACTCAGTGAAAGACAAGAGAATACAGATAAACAATTTAATGAAATCAGAAAACAATTCACGATCTGAATTTGAAATTCCACAGAGATGACAATCATAAAAATGAACCAAACAAAAATCTTAGAGCTGAGGAATTCAATGAATGAAATAAAAATACAACTGAGGACTTTAGTAGCAGACTAGATCATGCAGAAGAAAGAATCTGTGAACTTTAAGGCAGATCTTTTGAAATGACCCTGTCGGAGGGGAAAAAAGAATGAAATAGAATGAAGAAAGCCGATGGGACTTTGGGACTTTTGGGTGCCGTTAAATGAACAAATATTTGCATTATGGGATTTTCAGAGGCAGATGAGAGGGAGAAAGGCACAAAAAGCATATTTAAGAAACTAATTGCTGAAAGCTTTCTCAAGTCTTGGG
The DNA here is from genome assembly GCA_028533085.1 of Varecia variegata. Lineage (NCBI taxonomy): Eukaryota > Metazoa > Chordata > Mammalia > Primates > Lemuridae > Varecia > Varecia variegata. Next base: position 87,250,731 of record CM052438.1, read on the forward strand.
GGGAGATAAGGACTTCTAGATCCTTGAAGCTCAATGATTCCCAGATAGGTTCAACCAAAGAGGTCCTCAGCAAGGCACATTATAACCAAGATGTCAAAAGTCGAAGATGTAGAGGGAATTTTCAAAGCAGCAAAAGTGTCGATGGCATACAAGGAAATCTTCATCAGCAGATTTCTCAGCAGAAACCTTGCAAGCCAGAAGAGAATGAAATGATATATGCGAAGTGCTGAAAGAAAAAAACCACCAGCCAAGAATTTGATACCCGATAAATCTGTCCTTCAGAAACGAAGGACAAATAGTCTTTCCCAGACAAACAAAAGCTAAGGGAATTCATCACCACTAGACCTGCCTTACAAAAAAATGCTTAAGGGAGTTCTTTAACCAGAAACAAAAGGAAGAAAATTACTATAGTGAAAACATATGACAGTATAAACCTCACTGGTAGAAGTACACTGTCAAATTCAGAATATGCCATGACTGAAAGATTGTGTGTAAATCTTTCAGCTCTCTAGTATGAAGGTTAAATGTCAAAATGGTCAAAAATATCTACAGCTACAATAACTTGCTAAGGGATACACAATATAAAAAGATGTAAATTCTGATAACAAAATATAAATTGTGGGAAGGGAGGCTAAAACTCTAGAGTATTTATATGAGACCAAAGTTAAGTTGTTATTATTTTAAAATAATATATTAAACTATATGATGTTTTATGTAAGCTCCATGGTAACCACAAAGTAAAAAATAACTAGCAAATACATAAATGAGGAAGAGAAAGAAATGAACACTTAGCACTACAGAAAATTACCAAATCACAATGGCAGATAACAAGAGAATAAGAAAGGAACAAAGGATCTACAAAACAACCAGAAAACAAGTAACGAAATGGCAGTAGTTAAGGCCTTACCTATCAATAATAACCTTGAATATAAATGTTTTAAACTCTCCAATCAAAAGACAGAGAGTGTCTGAATAGATGGAAAAACAAGATCCAACTATATGATGCCTGGAAGAGACCCATTTTAACTTTAAGGACACATATAGGCTGAAAGTGAAGGAATGGAAGAAGATATTCCATGCAAATATTAACCAAAAAAGAGCAGAGGGTGGCTATACTTATATGAGATAAAATAGTCTTCAAGTCAAAAACTGTTACAAGAGAAAAAAGGTCATTATTTAATGGCTATTGTGAACAATTATATGCCAACAAATTATATAACTTAGAGGCAATGAATAAATTTCTAGAAAAATATAGCCTACCAAGAATGAATCAGGAAGAAATAGAAAGCTTGAACTGACCAATAACAAATAAAGAGATTGACGAAGTAATTAAAAACCTTCCAACAAATAATAGTCCAGGACCAGATGACTTCATGGCTGAATTCTATCAAACATTCAAAGAAGAATTATTAACAGTACTTTTTAAACTCTTCCAAAAAATAGAGCTAAAGGGAATACTTCCAAACACATTTTATGAAGCCACTATTACCTTGGTACCTAAGCCAAACAAAGACATCACAAGGAAAGAAAACTACAGGCCAATATCTCTGATGAATATTGATACAAAATTCCTTAATAAAATATTCACAAACTGAAGTCAACAATACATCAAAAAGATGATACATCATGACCAGGTGGAATTTATCCCTGGCATGCAAATTTGGATTAACATATGCAAATCAATCAATGTGATACATCACATTAGCAGAATGGAAGGAAAAAAACCACGTGATTATTCTCAATTGATATCTCAATTCTGTGTCTCAACTGATGTATAAAAAAATTTGACAAAGTTCAGCATCCTTTCTTGGAAAAAAGTCTTAAAATTTTCAACATAGTACTGAGTACTAGCAAAAGCAACCAGACAAGAAAAAGAAATAAAAGGCATCCAAATCACAAACGAAGAAGTAAAATTCTGTTTGTAGATGGCATGATCTTATATATAGAGAACCCCCAAAATTCCACAAAAAACAGTCACAACTAATAAATGAATTCAGTAAATTTACAGGACACAAAATCAACATACAAAAATTAACATTTTTATATCCAAATAACAATGTAGATGAAAAAAGAAATCAATAAAACAATCCCTTTGTGATAGGGTAAAAATACTTAGAAATTAATCATTAAAGCGAAAGATTTGTCTGCTGAAAACTGTAAAATATTGATGAAAGAAATTGAAGTTACAAATAAATGGAAAGATATCCTGTGTTTATGAATAAGAAGAATTAATATTATTAAAATGTCCATACTACTTAAAGAAATATATACAGATTTAATACAATCCCTGTCAAAATTCCAATGTTATTCTTCACGAAAATAGAAAAAACAATCCTAAAATTTTTATGAAATTAAAAAAATACCCAAATAGCCAAAGCAATATTGAAAAAGAAAAATAAAGTTGGAGGCATCATGCTTCATGATTTAAAATTATATTACAAAGGTATAGTAATCAAAACAGTATGGTACTGGCATAAAAACAGAACCATAGACCAATGGAACAGAAGAGAGAGACCAGATAGAAATTCAAGCATATATAGTCAACTAATTTTTGACAAGGGCAACAAGACAACATAATGGGTAAAGGATAGTTTCTTCAATAAATGGTGCTGGGAAAATTGAATTTCCCTATGTGAAAGAATAAAATTGGACCCCTATCTTACACCATACACAAAAGTCTACTCAAAATTTATAAAAGGCCTAAATGTAAGACCTGACACCATAAAACTCCTACAAGAGAACACAGAAGGAAAGCTCCTTGACGTTGGCCTTGGAAATGATTTTTTGGGTATCACATCAAAAGTTCGGGCCACAAAAGCAAAAATAAATACGTGAGACTATGTCAAACTAAAAAGCTTCTGCACAGCAAAGGAAATAATCAACAAATGAAAAGGCAGCCTATAGCCTGAGAAAAAATATTTGCAAGCCACATATCTGATAAGGGGTTAATATCTACAGTTTATAAAGAACATTTACAACTCAATAGCAGAAAAACAAATAACTTGATTAAAAGTGGGCAAACATTTTTGCTCAGGGCAAAATGACCTGAGCAGACATTTCTCCAAAAAAGACATAAAAATGGCCAACATATTAATATATATTAAAAGGTGCTTAACATGACTAATCATCAGAGAAGTGCAAATTAAAACCACAAATTTGTGAGTTATCACCTCATCCCCCTTAGGATGATTATCATAAAAAAGATAAGAGATGAATATTGGTGAGGGCATGGAGAAAAGAGAATTCTAGTACACTGTTGGTAGAAATGTAGATTCATCCAGCCATTATGGAAAACAGAATGGAGGTTTCTAAAGAAATTAAAAATAAAACTACCCTGTTACCCAGCAATCTCTCTCTCGGGTATATACCCAAAGTGGATGAAATCACCATCTCATAAAGATGTCTACACTCCCATGTTCACTGCAGCATTAGTCACAAAAGCCAAGATAAGGAAACAACCTAAGTGTCCATCAATGGACAAATGGATAAACAAAATGTGTTTTTTATATATATACTATATATGTATATATGTACACACACACACAATGCAGTATTATTTAGCCTTAAAAAGTAGGTCCTGCCATTTGCCACAACATGGATAAACCTGGAGGACATTATGCTAAGTGAAATAAACCAGACACAGAAAGAAACATATTGCATGATCTCACCTCTATGTGAGACACATACAGAGAGAATAAAACAGTGGTTACCAGGGGTGGGGCAGGGGAGGAAATGGGGAGATGTAGGCCAAAGAATACAAAGTAGCAGATATGTAGGATGAACGTGAGGACTGTAGTTAATAAAATAGTATTAGAGATTTTTGTTAAATAAGTGAATTCTAGGTGCTCTTGTCATAAAAAAGTAACTGTGAAATGATAGATATATTAATCTGCTTCACTACAGTCACCATTTTACTACCTATATATATCCTATAACATCATGTCATAAACCTCAAATATATACAGTAAAATTTATTTTTAAAAAGAGTTGGAAATTTTATTTACCATTTTATTTTTTGTACTCATTTTCTGTATATTTAAATATTATGGGCATATATATTCTATATATTTGCATACTTTCTGATTTCCATAAATATCTCACAGTTTTTATTGATTCTGTAGGAGTTTTCATAAGTTCAATTTCTAGGTTTTGACAAATTATGTTTTGGCCTATTCCATCGAGTGTGCCTGAATCCTAAAATTAGATATTTTGGTTAGAGAGCACTTCCACGTTTGTAGAAGATACTCTTTCCAGGCACACTCATCCCCGAGGATAGATAGGTTTGGCTCGTAGCCAGGCAGTTTCTGACATTACTGATGCACTTAACACAGTTTTCTGTGTTTGCATCCCAGTAAGCATGTCGGTTTCCTCCCTGCCTTAGGGCAAGTTCTTTCTCCTGGGCCAGGAAAAAGTCAGTATCTGTAGTTTGGCTTCTTTCTCCCATGAAAGCTGTATGTTCCTCAGACGTGGCTCTAGTGTGCCTGAGCCACAATCCAGCTCTCCCCATGAGGTTGCAAGCTCCTCCCAAGGCGTCTCCACGGCCCCTTCACCCTGGCTCCTTGACAGAGTAATGTCTTCCTGGACCACCTGTTAAACCGGAAGGCCCTCCCCCTGCTCCTACCAGTGCTCCCTTCTCACCGTTTCCCTTCCCTGCTTTCCACAGCTCTGAACAAACGTCAGTGTAATATATATGTTTTGCTCCTCTTCTTTGTTTATTTGCTCAATAAATAAAGCAGAAGAGTAAGTCTCTTTTGCTCATGGCTCTGTCCCAGCCCTTAGAACAGTACTTGGCACCTAGTAGACACTTAGTAAATTGCCATTGCGTGACAGCACAGGGGAGATGGCATCAGTGGTCCTCACATGTCAAAAGGAGTCAAAGTCTTGCTTTAGCTCAGCAGGACACTCTGTGACATTCACATTGACAAACTTGCTCTGATAGAATTTTTGCAACGAAACGCTTCTTCCGTGACTCACATCAGGCTTTCCGGCCCCCTTGCCATATGGTCCAGGAAACGTTCCCTTCCTGGTGCCTCCACTCTCATGTCTTGAATCACTGCCTCGCTGTGTCTCCCTAGCTTCTTTTCCCTTCGCTGACAGCATGTTCATTTTCAAAAGCCAGAAGACTGGTTTTGGGAAAGGTAAAATTCTCATTCATTTGGCAAGTGTTCTAGGCACTTTGCTTAAGGAATTTTTATTCCAGTTGGAGGGGAAAAAACAGAGCATGTGAGGCCTACAGTGGACGCCCGGACAGCATGTCAGGGCTGAGTTGCCCCCAGTGTTCATTTTGTGACAAGAATAAAAACATTAAATGTAAATTCAGTTTTCTGACTTCCTTTCCCACACCGCTGAAAGAGGGGGAGCTCTAGGGGAACATCCTCTTGTCTCACAGAGCGGAATGAGCATGGGGATTCCTAGGATTAAAAAAAATCTGAGCAGCGCAGAGGTGGAAGGAAAGAGGAGGCAGGAGAGGGAGCGGGAGGGAGCAGAGCCCGCTCGGGCTGGGCTGGGAGCAGAGTCGAGCGAGCGCAGGACGAGGGAGGACTAAAGGAGGTTTGGAAGACATTGTTCCCTGTGTTTTGAGGCACACTGCCTACCTCTCCCCCATTCACTTCTCTCTAGAGTGTATTAATGTCATCTGGAAATTTTTCTAAAGTTTTTTTTTTTTTTTTTTTAATTTTAAGAAAGATCAGAGTAGGGAGGAACAATTTACAGCAAGACCAAAAACTCAAACACCACAAAGGACAAGCCTGGTAGGTAGAACTGGCAGAAACTACTGGGGAGATGGCTGCGGGGCGACAAGGCAGCCTGGGATTGTCCCCTGAGTCCAGAGACCCGGATGCCCTTCGCTGAGACTGGGGGAGGGAAGTGGTTTCTTTGCACATTCTGGGAGAGAACACACCGGGTGTTAATGGTTGTTGAAGATGTGTGAGTAGGAAAATGATCCGATGAGAATTACACTTAGATTATTTTGGCAGTAGCCTATGACCTGTGTTTTGGAGTGGGGAGAGACAGAGCACATTATATAAAGAGTATTGTAAAATTTTTTCATTTCCCTTAAATCTGCAAAATCAGTGCCCTCTTGGGTATGATTTTATTTTGCCTTTCAGTAACAGTATTTTTGAGAGTAACACATCTTCACTTTCACAAGGTAAATCAGTAGAAAGCAGGATTTACATGTTGAAATGCATTTGAGGACACTTGCTGGGGACTTGAGTCTGCATGGAAAGCAGGCTCCACCCTTCTGCCCTCTGCTCCGAGTCCCTCTCCCCTGTTGTGGACGGTAAGAGGTCTGTGCCACTGTCTAGACATCACCGACCATGCTTTCCAAAATTAGCAGAGAAGGACACATTGTTGGTAACATTTTCCTGTCCCGAGTTGATGATGCTAATTTTAAGAGATGTCTGAGTTGCACACAGAGCTGGCCTTGGGAGTGGACAGAGAGTGGGGTTTGGGGCTCTCAGGAGGGCCTAATGCCTGCTCAGAACTTTGCCCACCCAAAGTCAATTCTAGATCAGAATTTTATCTTTTATATTAAGGCCATTAATTCCTTATTGCTGTGTTTAGGTAATGCCCTATCTATTCTTAAGCTCTCGGCAGGCAGCTCTCCTGCTAACCCATGGCTCCTGCTCTCCTTTCCCAGTATAGTGACCACCCACCCACCAGGGGTGCACCATCACCACCACCCTCACCACCACCAGCACCATCACCACACTCACCACCACCACCACCCTCACCACCACCAGCACCATCACCACCGCCCTCACTACCACCACCCTCACCACCACCACCCTCACCACCACACTCACCACCACCACCACCCTCACCACCACCAGCACCATCCCCACCGCCCTCACCATCACCACCCTCACCACCACCACCCTCACCACCACCACCACCCTCACCACCACCAGCACCATCACCACCACCCTCACCACCACCACCCTCACCACCACACTCACCACCATCACCACCCTCACCACCAGCACCCTCACCACCACCAGCACCATCACCACCACCCTCACCACCACTACACTCACCACCATCACCACCCTCCACACCCACTTCATCACCACCACCACCATCATCACCACCATCCACCCACCACTTAATCATCACCATCACCCTCACCACCACCACCCACTTCATTACCACCATCACCATCATGTTCATCATCATCCTCACCACCATCAGCAGCCACCACCCTTACTGCCACTAGCATCAGCAGCTACTTACCAAAACCACTCCTTGCTAGAAAACTGGGCTAAATTCTTCATGTACATGTTCTCCTTTGATCCTAACATAAACCCTCTGAGGTAGATATTCTCAATTCAATTATACCTTCAACTCTAAGAACAAATCTTGGCACATACTAAGCCCTCAATAGATATGTTGATTAATTGCATTCTCATTTTGCAGATGAGGAAATCAAAGCTCAGAGAGGCTAAGTAAATTTCTGAGGTTAACCCACTAGTCATTGGTGGATCCAGAATTCAAAAAGATATGTGGACTATTGTTCCCCGAATGCTCCCTGAGCTCTCCAAACTCCATACCTTTGTTTCTACTCTTCCATCTACTTGGAGTGCCCCTCTTCCCCTTTTCTGCCATTCAGAATTCTTTCCTGTCCTTCTCAGTCTTTAAGTCATAGTTCAAATTCCACCTCTTCCCCAGGGCATCTGGGGTCAAATTTCCCTTTTTGGAATTACAGTCATTAGTCACTTAAAGATGGGCATACATCCTGAGAAATGCATCTAGGGCGATTTCATCATTGTGCAGACAGACATCACAGAGTGCACTCACACAAAAAATCCAGGTGGCACAGCCACTACACACCTAGGCTATGTGGCGCAGCCTATTGCTCCAAGGCTATAAACCTGTACAGCATGTTCCTATACTGAATGCTGTAGGCAATTGTAACAGTGCTAAGTATTTGTGTATTTAAGCATTTCTAAACATAGAAAAAAATATAGTAAACATATGGTACTATAATCTTATGGGACCACCGTCATACATGCTGTCCATCGTTGACTGTAATTCTCCCTCCTGCTGCTTCCACGGCAATTTGTTTCACTTCCGTCAGCCCAGTGATAGCGTCTGCCTCCCTCACTGGGCTGTTGGCTACAGGGACAGTAGCTGTGTTTTATGGTCCTTTCAACCTCTCTCCTCTTGTCTAGCATAGTGCTTTGCCTACTAGGTGTTAAGGAAACATTTGTGAAATCAAATGATATTTACCCAGGAGGATGAGAGACTGCTCTGGGCACGGGTTTGGTGCAGGAGAAGGGAAATGACGGCCAGCAGAGGCGCCGACACCTGGTAGGAGAGGGAGGATGCAGCACAGGCCAGCTGGCCGTGGAGGGCACCAAAGACAAACTTTGCTGAGTGCACAATAGGCAGAGGCTGGTCCTGGGTACACACAGCATCTTTTACAAATAAAACAGCTTATTCATGGTGAAACAGAGAGAGGAAGAAACAACAGGTGCCAAAGATGAATAGACTGTTGTTATCCATTTATTGATTGGAAACCAATCCTAGATTTTGCTTCTTCCTGTTCTATCAAGTGGCCTCTGCCTGAGTGTAATTTTTACTTTTTAGTGCCGTCTGCACCTGTGGCCTTTGGACCTAATGTTTATGACAGATGGGCCAGGCCGTGTTTGTACCATTTAGTGGGTACTTTCCTTCTGCGGTGCTCCGTCGCTGTGGCACGGGCCCAGTGGGCATGTGTGTGGGGAAAGGCCACGTCTGCAGCCATTGTTCGGCTGCTGTCCTCGGAGCCTGGCCCTCCCCAGTCGGGTCCACTTATTACCCATCGTTTCTCTTTCTCGCCAGGTTGCCGTCCCTCGAAGCACAGTGCTCATGCAAGGACGGCAGTGGAGATGGGACCATTCACCCTGAATGTCAGAATCAGATACATCCCTACAACTTTTTCACTCTCTTTATGGCTATTATTTTAAGAAGGAGACCTTCTGATTATTTTTGTTCTTATAAAGAAGGTTTAAATGCATCTTGTACACTGTTGTAGAGAAGGGAAGCCTTGTTTTTCTCCAGAGACAGAGCAACGTGCTTGTAAACAGTGCACTTTGTACTTTCTTAGAGAGATTTTCCTGCTGACTTCATTGCTGTCTCTCCTAACAGACTGATAAGTCAGATTTTAGATGAGCACAAAGTAAACGTTTGCCTAATAGACACAGAGATAGTAACGAAGGGAGGTGTGTAGCCCTGGAGCTGCGTCAGCTAGGGAGAAACTCCACCTCAGAGTCAAGCAGAGAAACTCCCCTTACCCGACTTCTCTGTGAAGCATCGAGCTTGCAGGGGAAATGGCCCATTCTTAGAGCCACTGCTGCTCTTTTCCTAGAATCCCACTCTGGCCATCCAGTCCCCATCTCTACCCAACCAGAAGAGAACATTCTATATGGACAAGAAGGGAAAGTAGTAAAACATGTCTCTCCAGATATTTAAATGTGCTACTAAACTTTTTTTATTGAAGTAAACATATAGAAAAATGCACAGTGGCTGCACAGTGGTTAGTGCTATCTCTATTTGCCTTTGAAATGTTTCCTGCAAATTTGGGCACTGACACTGTCGCTGGATCCCCCATATGGCTCCCTGTACTGGCCCCCAGCTCCGGCTGGCCGGGGTGCAGGTAGACCAGGTGGAGGAGATTAGGACGGCAAACACGTGGAGGGGTCAGGGGGGCCTGGGGGTGGGCAGGACTCCCCAGAGTATGGCTTCCACGGGGACCTTCGGGAGCTGGACGGCCCAGGCAAGGCCAGCTTTGGCAGCTTTCCACACGGCAGCCTCACCTGTGTGCGCTTCCTGTGTACATGGAGCCCGTGAAGTTGGACTGTGTGGAGCCCAGTGGATTTTCCTTCCTTCTCTGCCACTTTTCAGATGCGTGACTCAAGGCCCCCTCCTTGCCCGCCATGCCTGAGATGTGAGGAGTCAGTGCAGGTAAAGCGCACGGCAGGTCTCCCAGCTGCTAGGGAGAACCCCATGTCGATGATGCTCGAGGGATGTGTGTGGGGCCAGCGCAGACGTAGGGCCACCGTTCCCACCTCCCTGAGTTCTTTTCTAGCGTCACTACATTCCGTCGTCCGGAAGACCTCAGCCAGCGCCTCTCATCACGCCGTGTCCAAGGCAAAGCAACTTTCCTACAGACCTCCTGCGCTAGATTCCTCACCGTGCTCCCTGCTCCCTTCCCTGCTCCTCTCCTTGCATCCTCCCGCACACCGCAGCGGTGCTCCCGGCAGGTGAGCATGATCGCGGGGCTCCCTGGTGCAGAGCCCGGGCGCTCCGGTCCTCCAGGGCTGTGCGCGCCTTGCTCTGCCTGCGGCCGGCTGTCACCGGCTGTGTGGCCCACGTTCCTCCTGCCGCCCTGCCAGTCTGGCCTTCCCTCTACCTTCTCACCCACACCTGGTGTGACTTACTCCTCCTTCTCCTCCTTTAGTTTCGCAGCGGAGAGTCACCTTCTGAGACCTCCCCATCTGAATATAGACGTCTCTTTTCTTTCTGTCCTGTCCCCTTACACCTTTCCTTGGTGACACTGCCCACTGAGGTCCATTAGACCGTAATGCACTATGCAGGGTCACCCAACGAGCACCCCATGTGGGAACATGGGGCCAGGCCACAATACCCGAAACTTCATCAGTGACACATTAAAAAAGAAGAAGAAGAAGAAGAAGAAAGAAGAAAAAGAAGACAGAACCCCAGTGAAAATGCTACCACTCTTTCATACGTATCATAAAAGGTTCCAATAGATGTGGGGCTTCACCTTGAAAAGACCCGAAGTTTGCTCGTGGCAGGGGGGTTGGAGGGTTCTGGCTCCCGCGGCGCTGTCAGGTGGTGGCGGAGGCATCGGTTTGGGGAAGGAAACGGGGGTCACGCTGACGTGGGTGCCTGTGGTCCAGGGAGCCGTGGGTACTGAGGGTGCGCTGGGCTGCGCTGGAGTCTTCTTCCTCGCCCGGCTTCGCGGGGGCACTTCTCTGTGCCCGCCCGGTGTTTGTCACAGATGACATCCCACGGAAGCAGAACAAAATTCGCCTTATGCTCCTTATGCTCAAATTGCTCCCTAGCACATCAATGAGGTTGGAACAAACTCGCGTTTGCAAAACAAGCCTCATACCAGAACTATCTACAATAATTGTATTTGAATCACTGCGTCTCTCTCCCCAACAGGCACAGACCTTCTTCGAAGGCAGCCCCGGCAGCGCCCTGTATGGGGGGCGCCAGCGAGGACAGGGCCAGGGGATAAATGCTTGAGTGCACCGTCCGGGTTGATTCAGTTAATTAAAGACAGTTATTTTTAGTGACTGATCATATTACTTTTACTTAAAACCTTAGAAGATACCTGTGTTCACAAACCGGTTTTTTTTCTTTTTCTTTTTAGGGAACATTATGCAAAATATCTTAGGCTGTCAAAGTATCTATCCAAACGTTTCTGGCAGGCAAGTCAGTGTAATTATTTCTCTGCTCGTATCGTGGTAATTGCTATGAATATACACTTTTTATGCCTTTTGCAGCACTAGCCCTAAGAAAAGTCAGCATTTTGTATATCCTCTAAAGCAGTGGAATAATGAGGATAATGAAAATGAAATTTCCATTTTGTGAAGAAGAAATCTCCACAAAATAGGCCTGGCCTGTAAAAACAGCACAGTGTTTTAGGGAAGGAACCCCAAAGTCACATGGAGACAGGTAAACAGTTTAAGAGAAGTATGATCTCACGTTGCCCTGTGTTAAAGATGATGATTTGAGTTTAGTTTAACCCTAAAACCAAGGGGATGCTCTAGTTTAACAGCCATGTTGGACTACTGACCAGCGACTTTTACCAAGATCCTTTTATCTAAACAAAGATTCCGTCAAAAATGTCACTTGAACTCTCAAAGACCAAGAAGAAAAGAGGGAAGAGACTGAACTAACTTGGCCAGGAGACATAAAGATTACAATTTTCCATTGTATCTGCCATCATTTTCAAAATCTCTGGACTTTCTCAGTTTGCAGACAGAAGGCAAAAAACAAAGAGGGAGGAAAGGAAGGGAAGGAGAAAAGAGGAAAGAAAAAGAAAGGAAGAGAGAAAGAGAAAAGGGCAGAGAAAAAGAGAAAGGAAGAAAAAGAATGAAGGAAGGAAGGAAGGAGGGAAGAAAGAAAGATAAAAGAAAAAGAGGAAGGAAGGAGGAAAGGAAGGGAGAAAGGATCTGTGAACCTAGTATTATAACTTCATAGAATGATGGTGACTTTCTTTTTTTTTTCTTTTTAAAAAAGTTAGGTATATTTTCCAAAGTGCTTCTATTTAAAAAGCATTATTTTAATTATACAAGTTGGATGACTATTTAACTCCGATAGTTTCTGTGGATTTGAGGAACAGAAAACATATAGGATGGTTAAAAAAAAAGTTGCCATCCTGCAATATTGTGATTTTTTTCTGGTCTTTAAATTGGTCAGTGTCACAGGTTGGTTGCTTTGACTGCTTTGTTTGACGTGGCCCTGGCACAAACAATATTCAGGTAATGCTTTGACAACTCTGGAGTCTGCAGGTTTATAAGGAAAATTCTCTATTCTGAAAATAAACAGAAGAGTAATTTTTTTTGGACAAAAGTATATTCATAAAATTTAAGAAGAAATGGCTTGGGTTGCATAGAACATTGAAAGTGACATTTCTTTATAAAACTATCTAATTTTAAGATTAGTTTTTTTCATAAAAGACCAAAATTTGTCTCTTTCCTTATTCTCCATTGCACCATTCTTTTTTTGTTAAAGAGTACTGTATTTTCTAATTATGAGAGTGGTACAAATTCACTTAGAAGGTAGAAAAAACATAAAAATAAATAAAAACAATAATACCATTATACAGAATAAAAGTGTTAACACTTTGGTACTTGATCGCAATCGTTTTATGTATTTGTATTTTGACATAGTTGAACACATTATACATAACACTGTGCTCCTTGCTTTGTGATTTTTTTCAACTCATGTTGTAAACACAAATTCTACATAGCATTAAGCATGCATTATAAAAGCAATTTTTAATGACTATATGATATTTGGTCTTATTTTATTTAACCAATCCCCTGTTGTTGGATGGGCATTTCCATTACCTGTAGTTTTTCTATGATAAAGGAGGTGATTGATATCTGTGTGTATTTTATTTGCATTTTGGATTTCTTCTCAGTCGTGAAGTCCCAGGGGTAGAATCACTGGGGTGGAGGGTGTGATGAAGTGGGAGGCTTGTGACCCACAGAGAGGCGCTGACATTTGTGAGGGCCCTTCCCCGGGGCGTGGGCAAGAGAGTGGTGGTCTCCCAGGTGCAGAGACTCTACTGCGGTGCCCGGGCAGGGGCCCTCAGCCTCATGGGGGCTCTGTCAGGTGCAGGGACTGTTGTTTTCCTTGTTATTTTTCTCGTTGAAATACATGCAAATAGTGATTACCTGTTGGCTTCACTGCATGTATAAACTGGAAACAATCCTTTTTGTCCCTTGGTTTTCTGACGAGTTAGGTGAAAGGGCGGAGGGGCGGCACGGCAGCGCGGCCGGCAGGTGGAATGGGAGGCCCAGGGGTTCGAGCTTAGATCGTTGCTCTTATTTCGTAGTGTGGTTTACCAGCCCGCCTCAGCCGGCTGCGTGAGGTGGTGCAAACACAGGACGCATCAGTGTTGGGTCCCTCCCAGACTCTCTCGTTGAGAAATGCGACACTCAGCGCACCCCTGCCAGCTTCCACGTACACTTATATTCCGGATTTTCAGTTCGATCTCACCAATCAAGATCCTAGAAGTCAATTATTCTAAAGAGGACCTTTCTCAGTCTCACTCTTCTATCTTAAGATGGGTAGAGGGTTATTGGAGAGATTAAATGAGATAATTTATATGAAAGTACTAGTCGGTGTAAAGTATTACTATTATTAATAGTAACCTAATGTTTCTCTTGAAATGAATTAACCATAGTGCAGACGATTTCTTTCAGATTCTCCAACAGTGCCCAGCATATTTACTGATACTGCACTATGCTCACAGAACTGAAGATGTCCACGGTGGCATGTGGCATGATTTCTGTTTCTAAGGGGACTAGTGATGGTGACAGATTCACATGCACACCAACACACACTCACCTGTGCCCACACATGAAGCTGGGGTGCGTGGTAGAAACTGACAAGTGCGCAAGGGGGGCCTGAGGGTGAGAAGTAGAGCGGAAGCAGCTAACACACTGGGGGAAGGGCGGCTCTGAGCACCGCCACCGAAGGAGCAGTGTTTCAACCAGCCGTTGCAGGGTGCGCGGGCTGTTGGACAGACTGTTAGGACAGGGACGTGTGGTGCTTTAGACTGGAAGGCGGACTTGAATCAAGGTGTGCAGCTATGAAAGAGGATGGCTGGATCAGGGAAGACCAAGTAGCCTGGGGTGCGTGTGTGAGAGACTGTGTGTGTCTGAGTGTGTGTGTGTGTCTGAGAGTGTGTGTGTGTGAAAATGGGAGTGTGTGAGAGATTGTGCGTGTGTGTTGAGAAGATAAATGAAGTGGGGAGGAAGGAAGAACAAAGTGGGGGATGCTAACTGGTAGGAGATAAAATTGGGAAGAGAGTTCGGGCCCACTTCACGGGGCTCCCTGCTGCTTTGCTCCTGAGACTTGCCTGTAGATTGTCTGTTCAACAGTGCAAATAGTAGTAGGAGCATCCTGCAGGCACCTAGAGATTCTGCTGCTGACATCGGGCCTTTCCTTTGCTTTGATTTCCATAAAAATATTACCATGATGGGACATGAATTGCCAGGGAATATAAATAAGTCACTATTATGGCTACATGTGCAGTTTTCAACATTACTGTCCCGTTTTATGTTTCCAAAATCCCAGCTCTGACTTAGAGACGCGACATATCCGGAGGATGGAATGTAGGAAGTGTATCCTGAGTGTGATGCCAAGGCACAGTTCTGTTGTAAATAGTGTTTAGAAGGTAAAAGTCATGGAGGTGAGGACTGCCACCCGTGCTGTTTCAGACCCTTTTATTTGTTGATTTCATATTTATCAGAACCCAGGGTTAACTATTAAAACATATCTTTCTGTGTATTCTTCCTGGAGAGGGAGCAAGGAAAACAGTTCAGGATAATAGAATGTGTTCTTTCTTCTTTAAATGACGAACAGAGGGCACATTTAGAACTGTACCTGCCTGTTTGTTTTTCTAATATAGTAAAGTTAATTTGCAGGCTGGACCCTGAGAGGGAAGTCTGCCTTTGAGCTTACTCTTCCCTTCAAGTTTCAAAAGGTAAAGGCTGAGTGCCTGCCCCCGGCTCAGCGGTCGGGAGAACACAGCGGAAGGTTTGCTGGAAAGCGTGTACTCAGTGTCACCGGTTAAGGGTGCTGACAGTGTGCTCTCTGTGCCTCTTCCCCAGAAGCTAGCTGCTCGGTCACAGAATGTCCCTTTCCCCAGCTGCGTGGCCCCAAGGGCCACCTCTCCCCACCGCACTGTGCTTTGTGTCTCAAGGGTCTGAAAATGTGTAAGTTTCTCTTTCATGCAGCACATTCCTGCCCTATATCTTTACCATAGAAAATTGTAAATAAATTTCCTTGAAAGAGGTTCTTCTCCTTCCTGCTTCTCAGTAATTAGTAGCGACTGTACCCCTCACACTGCTCCCACTTCGTGTGAAAATCTCCCCTTCTGCCTTTCTTTCCTTTCATCTCTGCTCGTCCTCTTTTTAGTGTCTTTTGGACAAGATGTTTTGTGTCTCAGTGATTCCAAGCAAACAAACTGTTCTGTTATACAAAAACAAAAAGAAAAAAAAATGCCTTGAAACACTACAAAGTACATCACTTGCCTTCAAGATTAAGCTAAAAATGTTTCCTTGAGCTTCATGCTTCGTGTCTGAACATCTGAACATCCCATCACTTAACCATATAATAACAGAGTGTTTTGTATTTTTGCTGCTTGTTTTTTTCTGCCAGTAAACCATATCTGTACTAAACCAGGGCCACCTTTCAGTGAGAATCGAGCAGGAGGCTGCCCTCTGCCATCCAAACATGCCTCTAGCCCTATTTATTTATGAGAAGCTTTGTGCTGGATACAAACTGCTGTACATGTTATCCAGCTTTATGGGCGACATCACACGGTCCTGGTAATCTGATAGAAGGTTTTAAATGGATAGGCGGCTCTGCCAGTTTTGGGTGCCAGAAGGTTTTGGGCTTTGAGAGAAAGAAACAACAAACAAACCCAAAATCAGAATCCCTAACTACTATTGAATCACATGCCCTAGGAAATATTCTAAGTTTTCCAAGAGAGGCTTTTCTGTAGCCTGTGGCAAATCCATAACTTAATTTTTTTTAAATGTGGCATATAGCTCTCAAAGCTTACTTAGTAAGTTATTGTATTATTTTAAATTTCATGAATTTTGTTCATGAAAAAGTAAGATTAATGAGTTCTTTTGGACACAACAAATTTTGCATCGTTTATGATTAATGTGCTTCAAATATAGCATTTCCAGTTTGGAAGGCAGTTAGAGAAAGATTGAAGAAAATACTCACAGGCTGGCCTCAGATGGGAGAATGCTATCCTGATTAGCAAGAACACATACTAATAACACTCAGTGCTCAGTATTAATTGATGACATTCCAGGATCTGGTACAATCTGCCCAGCAGAGTATGATAATTATTAATGTAATGAGTTAACATGTTGTAGTGATGAGATGAATCCAAGAATCTTTGCTTTTGGGGGATGGCACAAGATATTATGGCCAGTTTAGAAAATGAATAGTATGTACTAAAACACGTTGGTTTTGATAAAGACCACTCAGTTTGTAAATATTTTTGAGTAGTTATGAAGTTTTTGATATGTCCTGTGAGATGGGTGGTAAAAATTAAAGTCCCTCCTTTCCAGGTTTTCTGTCTAGTTTGGGAGGCACAGCTACACGGCAGGAAACCGGGAGAAGCACGAGCTGCCGTGTCAATCAGCTCTGTGTGCCGTGTGCCCACCGTCTCTGTCGTGGGAAGAGGTCTGGAGTCACTTGACTGAGACTGTCTTGTGGAAGGTGGGATGATTCCTCCTCTCACTGCATGGGAGTTATAGGGTTCTAAAGTCCTATGGTGGGTACCCATTCCTAGCCTGTAGATAGTGGGGGCAGTGCCTCGCCTTTCATATCCCGAGTTCCTGAATAAAGAGGACTTGCACAGACAATTAGGCTTCAGAGAGCAGAAAAGTTTAGGACCTGTGAGTTCCATGTAGCTTCATCAAGGCACCCCCATATTGACCACACGTGCAACCTGCCTTTTTTCTTGACACTTGTTCTATATGTGGTTGGGAGAAAAATACCAGAAGGAATGGTGAGCTTTGGGAGAAGCCCTGACAGTGAGACTTCACAGCACCCCACCCCTCTAGGCTGGGGGCACAGCTGGCACCTTCCCTTCATAACACTCAGGGTGCTGCATTGCCTGAGTTCATTCATTCAGTATAGAACTCAGGAAAATCAGCAAGAAAAAATCAAACAACCCTATCAAAAAGTGGGCAAAGGACATGAATAGAAATTTTTCAAAAGAAGACAGAAGAATGGCCAACAAACATATGAAAAACTGCTCAACATCTCTAATCATCAGGGAAAT
>CM052438.1:87268787-87293666 GCA_028533085.1 Varecia variegata
CCATTATTGGGCATCTACCCAAAAGAACAAAAGTCATTCTATAAAAAAGACATCTGCACTCAAATGTTTATAGCAGCACAATTCACAATTGTAAAGACATGGAAACAACCCCAGTGCCTGTCAACACACGAGTAGATTAATAAAATGTGGTATATGTATACCATGGAGTACTACTCAGCCACAAAAAGCAATGGTGATATAGCACCTCTTGTATTATCCTGGATAGAGCTGGAACCCATTCTACTAAGTGAAGTATCCCAAGAATGGAAAACAAGCACCACAGGTACTCACCATCAAATTGGTTTCACTGATCATCACCTAAGAGCACATTTAGGAATCACATTAATCAGGTGTCAGGCAGATGTGGGGGGGTGTCAGGCAGGGGATGGGTGTATACATACATAATGAGTGCGATGCGTACCATCTAGAGGATAGACATGCTTGAAGCTCTGACTGGGGGTGGGACAAGGGCAATATACGTAACCTAAACTTTTGTACCCCCATAATATGCTGAAATAAAAAAAAATAGACTGGACTCAATGCTTATTTCCTACTGAATTGCGAACCCCCGAGAACCGCAATGTCAGGGAAAAGGGATATAGCAGGAAATAAGATAAACTGCCAGGTCTATTGTAGGAGATAAACACTTTTTTTTAATGAATTAATTTAGGCATTGCCATTTCCAGGCTTGCTAGATTCTTCTGGATGAAGTTGGGAGCTATATTGTATGGGAAGATGTTTGTAACTCAGATTGGGATTCACCTCCAATGTTTTAAACAATGATAGAATATATAGGGAGCCTTAGGAGAGGAGGTGGATGTGTTCTTTTTCTGTGTGTCGGTGCAGCATTGTACAGTTGACCTTAGGATGAGCAGGGTTAGAGGTGCCGCCCCTCCTCAGCAGTCAAAAATCCACATGTAACTTTTGACTCCCTAAAAACTTAACTACTAAAAGCCTACTGTTGAGCAGAAGCCTTACGGATATTTTGTATATGTACTATATACTGTATTCTTGCAATTAAGTTAGCTAGAGAAAAGAAAATCTTATTGAATAAATCGTAAGGAAGAGAAAAAGCCTTTACATACTGTACTGTATTAATTGATACCATAAGTTTATATTGTCTAATTTACAAGATGGATTAACTGTCTGAAATGGTGGCAACCACAGGTGCAGATCTCGATCTCAGGTACATATCAAGCAATT
This sequence comes from Varecia variegata, assembly GCA_028533085.1. Classification (NCBI taxonomy): domain Eukaryota; kingdom Metazoa; phylum Chordata; class Mammalia; order Primates; family Lemuridae; genus Varecia; species Varecia variegata. The sequence continues at coordinate 87,269,991 of CM052438.1, forward strand.
CAACTTTTTCTTGTAATGTCATGAGTTTTCTGTGCTTCTTGGGGTGCACTTCCGGCTTCACTAGTGGCACTTCATATGGGTCCCATGGTGTTATTCAATGTTTATGGTATTTCTCTAAACACAATGAAAAATATGTGAGGACCAAGAGACCACATTTTACTGCGATACGCAATTTACTGGAGAGATGAACTACTCACGTGGAGAGGATGAGTGTCACATGGCATTTTAAGCGAATTCTCGCAACAGTTGAGTTCACTGAAATAGAAACAGGAAGTGACTATGAAATTATTACAAGAATACAGTGTGTACTACATTTAATTTTATGCATTTGTGATTTAATACTGCATCTTTATGTTTGTTTACATTCCTCTGGATTGGGAATGGCTTCACGTATGGTCTGTAAGTGTTTGTGTGCCTAAGTTTTGATAAACTTTACCTTTGTATAATAGATTTGTATATACTTTATGGCAATAAATGATAAAATAGACAGGTATCTATGTAATATATGATTCATTCATGACATACCTTTTTCTTAATTGTTTAGATATTTCTAGGCTACACAGTTCATCTGCAAGTTTTTTCCAATTGTCACAAATCTCTAAAAAAATTTTCAGTATATTTATTGGAAAAAAATTGCATAGAAGTGGACCCTTGCAGCTCAGACCTGTGTTGCTCAACGGTCAACTGTCAATGTTGCATAGGAAGCAGTCACCTGTTAGTATAAGTTTGTATCCATTTTGATCGTAGAAATAGATTTTGTTCTTACTTTAAAGGAAAACGGGTGTCTAGCATTATCTGGTGTGGCAACATTTGATCTATAGCAAACTTTCTAATGAAATATGCAGAATGCAAGAATTATGACACAATCAAAAGCAGGAAGAAAACACACAAGACAATTGCTGGCAGCAGCTTGTAATTACTGCATTGCTCTTACTCGTGTCACACACAACTGTTTTACTTGTCATTACGTTGTTTGATACTATCATCAAGAAAATAAGGTAAGAGTGAATGTCTGGTGCATTCAATATTCAGGTGACATTCTCTCATTGAAAAATTATTGGGAGAATAGTATTTTAGTAAATAATTCTCTAAGTACTCAGTCTATATTATATACCAAAAGTATTCAAAGTAGTTAACCAGATGAGTTATGGCACAAAGGGAAACCACTCAGAGGTGGAGTTTTACCCTCCACAATGTTTGAAAAACTTATACTTAGATGGTATATGTACATATGATGTAACATGTGATTATATAGTTTATTATATGTGACTATATATTATATTAAACTTATATATAAGCATATAACATATAACAACACATTTATATAATAAATATATTTATATATATCACATATACCATATATGTGATATTATATATATATATATATATATTTTTTTTTTTTTTAAGGTCTCCTAGAAGTGTTCCACAGATAATTCAGTGGGAAACACTCTGAGTAGTGATGTCTTCCAATTGACCACTGTCAATTGTTCCTGTTAGTTCTAATAACAAAGCTCAGGGCCTCCCACTAAGCTTATTGTACTCAGGTTGTTTGCAAGTACCAAGATACTTGAAATAAGATTAAGATAAATGCATACCTAAAGATCTGGTTCTCTTTTTCACATGACTGTCTGCACTCCTGGCTAAACTAGGAAAATGACATACTTTGAGAACATTAAAACATGTTATTCTCAATGCATATATACCTTGCTTTGGGATTTAGCGTAGACCTTCTTGTAAAAATGGACACCCTTTGTAGCAATAAATGCTCTTGCTCTTCCTTTTTTTAGAAAAATTATTTTTAATTATGGGTACATAATAGTTGTATATATTTATGGGGTACATGTGATGTTTTGATACAGGCACACAATGTGTAATGATAAAATCAGGGTAATGGTGTATCCATCACCTCAAGCGTTTATCATTTCTTTGTGTTAGGAACATTCCAATTCTATTCTTTTAGTTATTTTAAAATATACAATAAGTTATTGTTAACTATAGTTGCTCCATTGTGCTACTGAATACTAGATCTTATTCATTCTACCCCACTGTATTCTTGTATCCATTAGCCATCCCACTTTATCTCTCCCCTCCTTGCTACCTTTCCCAGCCTCTGGTGACCATCACTCTGTTCTCTATCTCCAGGAGTTCAATTTTTTTTTTTTTTTGGTTTCACATGCTGGGAGTTCACAGCTCTCTCAACAAATCGGGTCCCAGGCAGGAACGTTGCAAGAGATTAGAAATAAAAGAGACAGAGACAAAGTATAGATTAAAGTGATGGCGAAGTCAGGGGTCCTCCAGCATTCCTGTGAGCCAGGAGGCCACAAGTGGAGTCCTGCATCGGTATTTATTCTTTCAGCAAACAATTATTATCAGTCACGGATTTACATGTACATATCATGAATTTAAGATTTGAAGTCTCCCAAAGTAACAATAAACTAGCTAAGTATACACAAGTTAAAGATAAAATTGTGAGTCAGCTGTAAAGCATATAATCCAAATGGGAACAAAGAGACCATGTACTTCTTTCTACTTTATCAAGCTCCTCGTTTACTGAGACATGAACTCAAGAGAGAGATAGGAACATTGCCTCAGGCTTAGAATAGCAAACTGCTCTTATCTGCTGGGCTGACATCCTTTGATCATTCTCTCTACCTTCAGATGACAAGCCTAGGTCCGTTTGTCGACATCCAGGCTATGGCCCTCAGGCTTCAAGGCGGGTTCTGTTTGCAGATATCCCTGATAGGTGGAATGTCCCCCTCAAGGTCGAACAGCTTTTGCTCAGTGAACTGATACATCCACAGGTTGCTCTTTGGCAAAGTCCTGTCCCACTCCTGGGGTTCTCATGTCTTGACCCTAACCCTCAACACCCACATATGAGTGAGAACATTTGAAATTTGTCTTTGTGTGCCTAACTTACTTCACTTAACATAATGTCTTTCACTGTCATCCATGTTGATGCAAATGACAGAATTTCATTCTTTTTTATGGCTGAATAATATTCCATTGTGTGCATATATCACATTTTCTTGATTTGTTCATCCACTGATGGATGCTTAGGTTGAATCACATTTTGGCTGTTGTGAATAGTCCTGCAGTAAACATGGGAGTGCACCTATCTCTTCTATAGACTGACTTCCTTTATTTAGGGTATATACCCACCAGTGCGGTTTTGAGGTCAGATGTTAGTTCTATTTTTAGTTTTTTGAGGAACCTCCATACTGTTCCTCATAGTGGCTGTAGTATTTATATTCCCACCAACTGTGTACGAGGATTCCCCTTTCTCCACATCCTCACCAGCGTTCATTATTGCCTGTCTTTTTGATAAAAGCCATTTTCACTGGGAGGAGATGATATCTCATTGCAGTTTTGATTTGCCTTTCTCTGATGATTGGTGCTGTTGAGCATGCTTTCGTTGCTCTTTCTAAGGTGAGCTCTCCTCATGAGCCACAACATGTAATGTCCTTTCACGACTGTTCCTGGCTGCTCCTCACCATCATTTGCCTATCTCAACTCATGGGGCAGTAACTAATTAAATATCCTAGGTTATCAGCCACCCCACGTATCTAGAGTCATGAGGTTGTGTTTCACCAAATGAGTCACAGGTAGAGGCACAAACACCGGAAAAGAACATTGCTCAAAGCTCGGTGTCCTGTGGGTTCTTTACTGACTCTTATTTGAATGGCTATGGCCAGCATTTAGTTTATGTAATTAATTTTTCTAAGTTGAAATATTTTAACCATGTTGTATGCAGCAATGCTTTGTGGCCTTCATCATCCATTTTTTTCTACATATTAGTAGAGATTCAAAAAATTTTTTGGCCATGGTTATGGTGATCCCTTGGTCTGCCTCCAAGTGCACATGGTGTCCTCATTAGATACATCCATTGCCAGAAGAGGGTATCTATGCTACCCTCAGATGGGGGCAGCCCCAGTTAAGACTTATGGCTCCACATTTCATTAATTGGAAACAGAATTTAGTTGCATTTCAAGTACTTAATAAGGATAAAAATCCTGAACCTACTAATGCCTAAATTGACTGAGATTATACTCATGGAGGTGTTCTGAAAGAACAGGCAGTCCACTTACTACCTTAGAATTAGACTGTGTAACTGCAGATTCAACCAGGTCAGTGATGGAGCTGCCACCTGGAACCCCTCCTATGTCCCTTCCTAGAGAACAGGTGTGGGCTGAATTCTCTGTGTACTGGGCTCTGTTTGAGGTGCGTGGGATGCATGGTGAGCCAAGCAAAGACCCTCCCTGCAGGGGGCTTGACATCTGTGCAGGGAGACAGAAGATCAATAATAAAAATAATCAATAAGTAAATTGCCCATTATTTTTTAAAATGATGCATACTATGGATGAAAAGTAAGAGTAGAGAAGATTGGGGAAATCAAGAGCCCTGGGCAAGTGAAAAGTAGTTTGTGATGTTAAGTGGGGAGTCAGTGCAGGTTTTGAGGGAAGGTGAGGTTTGTGCAAAGACTTGAAGGAGGTGAGAGGATCAGCCCCGGTGTCTGGGAGAAGAGTGCCAGAGGCTATGGAAAGAGCTAGAGCAAAGGCCACGAGGTGGGTGAGCCTGGTGTGTTCAAGAAAGGAGCCCACTGTGTTAAACCGTGTGTGGGAGGAGTGGGAGGAGACCAGGTCAGGAAGATGCCCAGCGATGGACCACATGACACCTGAGAGGTCACTGTAAGAGCTCTGGCTCGTACTCTGAGCAGAATGGGGAACTGTTACAGGTGTTGAGCAGGTGTATTCTGCTTTCTGTGCTGAGGAGGGGTTCTAGGGGGTGGGGCAAGGGTGGAGGCAAGGAGGTAAGGGCCGCTGTCTCTCCAGGTGAGAGACAGGTAGCAGTGCCAGAGCTGGTCTAGCCAGCCAGGATCTGGATGTGCTCCGAGGGTAGAGCCAGTTGGATGTCCTGAGGGACTGAGGTGGGATGTGAGAGAAGCAGTGGACATGAGGGGCACTCCTCACTTTTGAGCAACTAGAAGGAGGGAGTTGCCTCCCTTAGTGTGAGAAAGGCTGCAGGTGGGGTTGATGGGGGCTAGAGGAGATGGACCTGCAGCTCAGCCTGTCGTGTCGACTGAGCGTGGGCTGCACACCCAGGGGAGATTCCACACAGGCAGTCGGTGTGAGTCTGCAGGGCAGGAGACAGGTCTTGGCTGCAGAGGTGCATTTGGAAGTTGTTGGCATATAGAGAGTATTTAAATCTGTGCCATCGCCATGGGGCTGAGGACTGAAAGGAAAGAGGACCCGGGGCACGGTGCTAGGGCATTCTACCGCTACGCATGGGGAAGGAGGAGGAACTGGTGTAGGGGACTAAGAAGACACCATTGGTGATGGAGGGAAGCAAGAGAGTGCACTGCACTGTCCTGAAGGCTTGGTGAAGACAGCGCTGTGAAGATGGAGAGGGTGACGGCTGGGTCGGGGGCTACTGCTTAGTCCAGTAAGATAAGTCCTGAGACTAGGTCGTTGCATCAGTCAAGTGGAGGTCGTTGGCAAGGACAGTTTCATGAGTAGCAAAAGCCTAATGGGAGTGGATTTGGGAGAGAATGGGAGAGAGGGAGGTGACACATGGATCTAGAAAGCAGTTGTGAGGAATTTTCCTGCAAAGGAGAGCAGATAAAAACGTTGGTGGCAGGTAGGGATGGTGGAGTTAAGTGGAGATTTTGTTGTGTTTTGTTATTTTGGTTTTAAGGTGAGAGACATAACAGCATGTTTATGTGCTGTTGGGGATGATCCAGCAGAGATTTTAAAAACAGGAGTAATGAGAGAGACACTGTTCTTGAGCGAGTGGGAGAAGAGGAGCCAGCGACAAGAAGAGATTGGCCCTGACGAGGAGGCTGGAGAGTCTGTGTTGGTGGGTGGGAAGGAGGGTTTGTGGCTGCAGATGCTTGTGGCCGAGTGTGTGAGTGGAGTCTGTATGAGCTTCCTGTGGCTGCTGTAACAAAGACCCACAAACTTGTGGCTTAAAACAATGGGACTTTATCCTTTCCTCGTTCAGGAGGCCAGAAGTCCGATATCCTGACGGCAGCAGGTTGGTTCCTCTGGAGGGCTCTGAGGGAGAGTGTTCCATGCCTCCCTCCCGGCTTCTGGTGGTTGCCGGCAGTCCTCGGTGTTGCTTGGCTCGTAGGTAAATCACTCCCACCTCTTCCCCGTTTCCACATCATGTTGTCCTCTTTGTGTGTCTCGTCTGTGTCTTGGTATCTCTTTTCCGTCTTATAAGGACACCAATCTTACTGGATTTAAGGGCCACCCTACTGTAATGCAGCATGAACTTGTTTTAACTGGATTACATCTGCAAAGAGCCTATTTCCAGTTAGGGCTCTGGGTAGACATGGATTTTGGGAGGACACTCTTCAACCCGGTACAGGGGCCCTGAGGGTTCTCTTTGGATTGATTGAGTTTGCTCAGCGGAGTGGAAGGCACTGTCTGCTGACAGTGAGGTGGGCAGGGGGGTCTTAGAGGATTAGGAGCAGGATGAAGGCTAGAATGGGTTGCCCAGGAGTGGGAAGAGCGCATGCTCCAGGAGGACGTAGGAGCTTGCAAGCTGGAGGCCTCGCTGGAGATTCGCTGTTCCTGAATTCAGCAGGAGCCGGATCAGTATGGCTGTGTGTGTTTCTCCAGCCTTGCTTAGCTACCCGGTGCAGGGACAGAGCAGCATAGGGTTGGATTTAACAGGTGGTTTTGCCAAACAAGTACATCATAGCCAGGGAAAGGCAACAGAGGTTGGGGAAGATCTAATGAATGTATTAAAATAGCTGACCCTGGAACTTAAGATAGGAGAAGAGGAGAGTGAGCACATTAAGGTCATGAAGATCAGTGAAAATGGCAGGTCGTGCAGAGGTGCAGGAGGACTTGGGTGGGAGTACTGGAGGAGGTGATAGCAGGCGGTGCTCAGAGAGTGGGGTTCAGGAAACTGGCTTGTGGGGAGTTTGTGGCTTTGCATGTGGGAGGGAGCCCTGAGGAAGGGTGAATGACAAGATCGTTGGAGGAGAGGACTTGAGAAACTGAGGCCAGAGGGCAAGAAGCACCTTCTATGCTTGTTTGGAAATGGCCAACAATGAAGACAGAATGGTGGTGGTCACCGCCACAGTGAGCCAGGAGCTCACTGGAAATGAGGGAAAATGATTTGGAGTTGATAGAGAACAGTGGCATTGAAGGTAGTGTGTGATGTCATTTGGTATCATGAGATGTGACAGTGTGGGCTTCTGGGAGGTGGGAGGGCTCACGGTCTGACAGTGGGGAAAGGGAAGAACTGGGATGATGCCTTCCTCTCTCCCAGGCCCACTGAGTCACACGACTTCGTCCTCTGCTCCTTCCCGGGAGACAAGCCCTCGTGTGGCTTTCCACAGGGACGGGAGGTGCGAGTGTACAACTGCGATTGAAGGTAGGCAAGACCCCAGAGCTCTGTCCCTGCTGCAGCCCTGTAGCCGAGGAGCCTCTGCAGAGCCCCTGACCCCAAGCCACGGCATCTGCTGAGGGAATCTACAGAACTTCTCACGTGCTCTTTTTTACTCTCTTAATTTTTGATTTTGAAAACATTTAAAGATACATAGTACAATAAGCATTCATGGACCCATCACCCAGCTTCGTAACATACCTTAAAGGCAGGGACTCGTTCTTAGAGATGTGTTGTCAGGCGATTCCGTCCTTGTGCGAACGTCATAGAGTGTGCTCACACAAACCTGGCTGGCACAGCCCGCGGCACACCTAGGCTGTGCGGCACAGCCCGCTACCCCGGCTTCACCCGCACGGCACATTACTGTGCTGAGCACCGCAGGCAACTGTGGCACAGTGGTAAGTGTTTTTGTATCTAAACGTAGCTTAACACAGAAAGGTAGAGCAAAAATACACCATAAAACATAAAAAATGGTGCACCTGCATAGGGCAGTTACCATGAATGGGGCGTGCAGGGCTGGAAGCTGCTCTGGGTGAGTCAGTGGGTGAGAGGTGAGTGAAGGCGGAGGCCTGGGACGCCACTGTGCACTTCCATAGACTGTACAAACATCGGACACTTAGGCTGCACGAAATTTATTTAAAAACTTTATTCCTTCAATAATAAATTAACCTTAGCTGACTGTAACTTTTTTACTTTATAAACTTTTTCATTTTTTAACTGTCTGACTCTTTTGTGATAACACATAGATTAAAACACAAACATACTGGGTGTACTGTATAAAAATACATTATGTTCTTATTCTACTTTTTAAACTTTTTTTTTTTTTGCTAAAAGCTGAGACACAAACACACACATTGTTAGCCTAGTTAGGCCTGTACAGGTTAGAATTATCGATGTCATTGTCTTCCACCTTGACATCTCATCTCGCTGGAAATTCTTCAGGGGCAGTAACACGCGTGAAGCTGTCGTCTCCTATGACAACAGTGCCTTCTTCAGGATACCGCCTGCAGGACCTGCCTGAGGCTGTTTACACTTAACTTTTTTTTATAAGTACAAGGAATACACTCTAAAATAATGATAAAAAATATAGTGTGGTAAATACATAAACCACTAACAGTCTTTTACCATTATTAGCAGTTACGTTGCACTGTATGTAATTGTGCCATACTTTTGTGTGACCGGCAGCATAGTAGGTTTGTTTGCACCAGCACCATGACAAACACGTGAGTGATGCATTGCACTACGACTTTACGAGACCATAGGAATCTTTCAGCTTTATTATAATCTTATGGAACCACCTCTGTGTCTGCCGTCCACTGTTGGCCAAAGCGTTGCTCTGTGGCACATAATCGTATTTATTTCCACCATTTCCTCTCCTTTGGTTGAATGCTAGAGAAATTTAAGGCATATCATGTTATTTTAGTCAACATACTTCAGTATGCATCTCCAGAAAAGGACATTTTCTTGGATAATCACAATGTTATTATCTCACCTAAAATTAACAATAATTCCTTAATGGCATCTAATATCTTGGTGTCTTTTTAATCATACACCATATGCACAATGTGACACAGCTTTGAAAGCATCACTGTCATACATGGAAGCCTGTTAAACAATAAACTGATGTCCAATAACCAAATGGATTGGTTTGCATAAGCTAGTTTATTTTTACCTGGCATTTATTGGCCACTTTCTATATGCCAAGAGCTACTCTCAGAAGGAACTTTTATTAGGTTTCGCTCTTAAATTCTCTCAGTAATATTATGGGGTAGATGCTATTATTTACCCTCGTTTTACCCAGGAAGCTCAGAGCTCCGAGACACACAGCACACTGTGCAATGCAGCACAGCGGGTGGCACCAAAGGGCCTAACAGTAAATTGTGCAGATTCAAGTCCTGTTTGAACAAGAGGGTAACAGTAGAACCCACTGCACAGGACTGTTTTGAGGATTCGTAGGTTTATTTATATATGTGTGTGTGTGTGTGTGTGTGTGTGTGTGTATTTATAAAGTAGCAGGCACATAAGTGTTGGCTCTTGTTGTATTAGGATTTTAATCCACTTCTATCTCTTTCAAAGCCCAAGCATGACCATAGTTTAAAATCCACTGTGTTTTGTAAATGAAAACATAGAACCGTATTGCTCCTTTTCCACGTGATGGGATCAGTCTGCTTCGTACACACACACACACACACACACACACACACATTAATTGACTGGGGACCTATGTAGGTAGGAAACCAGGGTTTGTGGTCACCAACATCCTGTCAGCAATGCAGAGAGAAAGGGCAGGTGACAGTGAGTAAAAGCCCCACAGGCAGGGGCTGCTGAGAAAGGGACCATTGTCTCCCAGAGGCAGAGGCGGCCTGCTTGATGCCGGCAGTGTGTTTATTTCAGCAACATTCAATTTTAACTTCATCATCTCTGCACCTCTTGTGATGTTTTGTCTGTGAAATCTCTAGACCCCAGGAGGCCTGACCACTGGATAAATCACGGTGTTTGTATTGCAGTTTCTGAGCAATTGCACGCGGGTACACACGCACACACGTGCACACGCACGTGCACACACACACATGCACACACACACACACACGCCCGCCTGATAAACATCCTCATCAAAGGCCTGAGGAGATTTTCTCTTTGGGCCTTTGCTTCCTATCCTTCTGTCCCCTCTCAGAGGCTAGTCTCCTTTGGCCCGTCTCTTTGTGTCCTCTGGGCCGTCACTGGAAGCCTCTCATCTGGTGCTGGCTCCCCTCACCCCGGCCCTGCTCAGCGGCGGTCCTGGTCCTCTCTTACAACAAGGCCAAATGCAAAATCGGAGCTGTGCTCCTGCTAGGCTGGGAGTTTTGTTTTCGGTGTAGCTCATGTGGACGATTAGCTCTAAGAGTTTAGCTCCACTGTGTGTGCGCACGAGCGTCTGTCCGTGAGCAGGGGGTGACCGTGAGCAGGGGGTGACCGTGCGCTGTGAACGTGCCCGAAGCCCGCGTTGGTCTGACTGGGTGGATTGTCCTCTGGCAAACACTGCCACATTCGAGTCTCGGGGAGGCAGAGAAACCCTCCAGAGCAGTTTCGGGCAATTATCTGAATGAACCATGGAGCATTTTTCACGCACGTCATAAGGATGAATTTGGCCCTTGAGCAGGCAGGGTGATCATTTCTTACTGTCTCACCTTCAGTAGTCACGCATTTCATGAAAAAGGCCACTGATACCTGGTTTAATTTGTGTTGTATGACTGGAATCAATACATTTATACTTTCTATCTTTGGCCAAGAAAATATCCTTTTCTTCTTTCCCTTTTTATGACATTTTGAATGTTGAATCGGGGATGAACAGAATTCCATATTATTTGCCATATGTATTAGTTACAGGTTTGGCATCCGTCATGGAGATTTATAAAAAAACAATGGTTTAAACAAGATAGTATTTCTCTCATTTAACTGTCTGAGCATAAGTAGGCTGGGGTGTTGTCAGATAGGGGCCCCTGAATCTTTCTGCACGGGGGCTCCGCGGGCTGCCCGCATCAGCAGAGTCCCTTGCACGTCACGCACGACCCCGTCTGCAGGGGCACAGAGCATTCCCCTCTCTCTTCAGGGCATGACTCAGGGATAGTGAACTCCATTTCCATGCTGTTCCCTTTGCCAGAACTTAGGGACAGGATCACAGCTAATTATTCATACAAGGGAGGTTGGGAAACGTGTCTTTAGTCTGGGGGATCATGTGCCTGGTTAAAATTTAGGGGCCCTAATATAATAAAAAAAGAGGAAAAATTAATTTGGGAGATAATTAGCAGTCTCTGCCACATCATAGAAACACAATTTTCATTCAGATTCTCACAGATATTATTAAATGGTGCATATCTTTTGATATCTTCAGCAGATCTGGCTTTTGGTCGCTAGAGCCTGTTTTTCTCTTTCTTAGTGAACAGTGATTGCTGAGATGTGGTTGTCCAGTGAAGGACTGCATTTCCCGGCCCTTTATGCTGTGGGGTCTGGTCACACGATGGTTTCTCCACAGTGGAATGGGATCTGAGAGGGAGAGAAGTGGGCTCTGCCCTGGCTCAGGCTGCAGAAGTGGCTGTGAAGTCTCCAGCTTCTTTTCTTCTTTGTTGGTCTGAAGGCTCTAAGGGGTGGTGGGGACACGATGTGAAGACGCCTGGATCCCTGCATCACCATGTGGCAGTGAGCTCCCGCTGACCAACAGCTCTGCCTCCCAACATTACATGAGCAAAAACTAAGTGTCCATTATGTTTGGACATGATACGTTTTGGGGTCCTTTAGTTAATATCACTTTAGCCTACCTTAACTACTATATCTATTTAGGTCATTTGCTATTGATTCTTATAATCATTGTGTTGTGGAACTAAATCATCCACAAGAAACACCAGGATTTTGATTTCTAAGCAGCTGGTGAACATTTTTGGGTTGTAACATTTCTCCAAATTTTGTTGTTATTCACAAATTCTCCATTTGTTTGTGAATTTTGTTCTCTGTCAAAACATTTAAGACTATTTTCCTTCTTTTAGAAATTAAACAGCAGTTTTTCTGACACTGTTTTTTTTTAAATAACAAATAGTTTTTTCCTTTCTATTTTTGGGTGTTGGGAATTATTAATGAAAAAAACAACTAAGTGTGCACTGAGAGGCAGGAATCCCATATAAGACTTGCTGGAACATTTCCTGTAAGAGATTGGCATTGCATTTTATTCTTAGGAAACAGATATCATGCATCTAGGAAATATGAGGCCTTATGAGCTAAAGAAATAGACCAGACCCAATCTTAACATTAAACTCTCAAGTGAAAATTCTGTTATAATTCTACAGAAACACTAGCTCAGATATCTTGTCAATAAGCTTACTAGGCTAGTAATTTTTACATAGTCAATCAAAATATTTCCAAGGTCAAGAAAACATTACAGTCATTTGCTTCCCTCCTCCAGGTCTGAGTTCTTAGTTGAGGTTAGGGTCACAGACTACGGAGTGGAAGGTGATCAGTGGCTAAAGGCTTAAGCACCATTTTTTAATGGTCATTCTCCCTATCCCCAAAGGTTACCAGTTTAGTAAGGTTTGTTTAACTTTAGCCATTAGTCACATTGAAAAAATAACGTCTAGAAGATGGGGCCAGACACTAATTGGTGTCTGGGTTAAACAGCCTTAAGCCTTTGCCCCTCTCTTTAGGTACTCTTCTTGGTTGGATTCTTCAATGTGTTTGATGATTAAACTTTAATGTAATAGTCATCACATACATTTCCTGGAAAGAAAATTGCAACATGTATCACTGACCTTTCTATATTTATACCCTTTGATCTCATAGTGATTACAATTTCTTAATATTTATCCTAAGAATATTTTAACTCTTTAATTAGTTTATTCAAGCCATAATTATCTTGGCTCACTGTCTTCCCTCACTTTTCTAGATCTTGGGTATGTAGCATAATGAATGACACAAAGTCCCCAAACTCATGGGTTTTACTTTTTAATGGTAAAATGATAAACACATTAACAAATAAATGCAAGCAATGAGATAATATCAGGTAATATTAAATCCAATGAGGAAAACAAGAGCAGGGCAAGGAAATAGCCAGCAAGGAAGCTGATGGAGGCACCCTTTACACAGTGTCCACAAGGGATGGCAAAGGCCTCTTTGAGAAGGTAACGTGAGGAGTTACCCCGATGACGCCAGGGGTCAAGTGCTGTGAATCACACTGGCCGGATAGTCCAGGCAAGGAAAATAGCAAGTGAAAGGGCCCTAAGAGAAAATGAACACAACTTATTTATGGAAGAGCGGGAAGCACAGCGTGACTGGAGCAGAAATGAGGTTGGAAGGAGAGACGGCTTTCTGGGCCGAGGGGAGGGGAAACATGATAGGATCTATGTTCTAAAAAAGTGACTCTGCCTGCTGTAGGAGTGGCGTTGTGTAGGGCCACACCGAAACAGAAAGAGGCGAGAAGAGGAGGCTCACGCAGGTGGTGAGGAACCTGTGGAGGCAGCGGAACAGCTGAGTTCTGGGCTGGTGTCCAGAGTGCAGGACCGATTGTGATTGAGGCCCTAGAGACAGGGTCTCTGGGTTCAAGTCCCACCTCAACATCTTAGAAGCAGAATGATTCTGGACAAGTTATGTGCCCATCCTGAGTCTCATCTACCTCTGTAAAGTGGGAACAGAAATGGTAATTCCTTCACAGGCTATTGTGATGTCCAGTGAAATGATCTATGAGACACATGTAAAATGTTGCTTGGCATTTGGTAAGTATTAAGTATTTGCAAACTATTATCTTTATTGATATGTTACAGTATAGTCATGAAAATAAATAATGTAAGGGTTTTTTTAAAAAAAAAAACAACTAGTTTCTGCCTCTAAAAGAATCACTTGCTATGAGGAAAGTTACTAGTATATATTATATTTAGAACACTTTTTAGTCATATAATTTTTTAAGGAAATGTTTTTTACCAGGAACACCTCTATTTCTTTTAATTGTTTGGAATAGATTTCTAGCTCTTAATTCCTGTTTTTTCTTCTAAGTGGTTAGAAAATACATCCTCCAGTTTTGGACTGGTTTGCAGTGAATGAATGGGAAGATGTAGTCATAGAATCCTGGTTCTTGTTACAGCCTGAATAACTCACTTATCTTTGTTGAAACTCTGTTTCTTTGTATGCAAACTGGTATGACAATGCTCAATCAGAAAAAAGTCACTAGACATGCACATCATACAAAGTGTTTTGCAAATACTGGGCTTTATTAGTTTGTGTTTGTTTTTCTATCATCATGTTTTTGTGCATATGTGAAAAAAAGGTCTGAAGAAACTTTCTATGGGAGTAAATTACACTTGAAGACACATAACATTGCAGTTTCCATGGCGGGGAGTGACACCAGCTCTTCACACCTCTTCTCATGGTCACCCTCACCACCACTGCGACTGCCAAAATCTTGGGCAAGAAAAGATGGTTAAGCTCACTTAACAGCCATAATGTGTCTGGCGATGCCTCTTAATTTAGTGAAAATACATGTTAATGTCAGCAGATTTGGTCATAATGATAACAGAACATTTGAAATTTCTTAATTTACTCCACATAAATCAATCTGTTATTTCCTTCAAATAGTGTCTGAAGTGCGTATGTGCAAAATTAGCATTTCCACGTTTCACCCCACAGGTGTGTTGGCTGTGTGCACCTGTGTGCAGCTGAGCAGTCCTGGGCAAGAGGGCTGCAGAGGTCGCGGAAGGCAGTCGGGAGACACGTTGATCCTCACTCCTGATTCCCCCTCGCCCAGCAACCAGAGCGCTTCTCTTTGCAGAGCTAGTCTTATGAAATCTTCTTAGATTTTCATATTTCAATGCCTTTTTCTATACAGGCCAATCTACTAGAGGATGAAAAGAAAAAAGAAGCAGAGGTTTGCAAGTATATAAGAAATGCATGTAGGAAGGGACCCATGCAATGCTGCGTCTTATCTAATTATCAATGAAACTTTGTTTCAGCCTTTATTTTACAAACTAGTGAAAGAGTGTAAATTGTCTGAAACAACAGCTTAAAGACTGTTTCATGTGGTCGAACAATCCATAATGTCCAGAAAGTGCCCCAAGAACATAATTGGTGCCAGCATCCTCTCCAGTTGTGGAGATCTTGAAAAATGTCAGATGCTCCCATGTTCAGATTGAGCCATGTGACTTTTGCCAGCAATTCCTATACTTCCTTACTTCATAGAATGGTCTTTCTAGACACATACTTACAGCACCTAGGATTAGGTCTGGCCTTACTTTTATAAAACTGGATTGTGGTTGTTATAAAAGTTCTGAAGTTATGGAAAAACTATACACACATACAATTAGTATCAGCCACAATAGAGTGAATAGTGATATAGTCCTTGGAAAAAACCACTTGAATTCTTCTACGTTGCTGGGTTGTAACCACACTGAGGGACAGGAGGGTTCTCTATTTGGGTTTCTAAGCTGAGGCTTAGCACATACAACATGCTTAATGTGTGTTGCATGCATGAATGAACAGGCATTGCTAGATGAAATAGTATAAGCCAATTCTGATATTATGATAAAAACATAATATTTTGCCAGTGTAACTATCCAGGAAAATAATGGCATACTTAAAAATACGCAGCATAGACCTTTCTATGGTGTGTATAATTCATACAGAGGCCAAAAAATAGTAACTGATCTTATGTTATTGTTTTACTAATTAACAGGCTGAGCATGAGACAGAGATATATAAAAGACTAAAAGAAAACAGCTGGGAAGATATTCCTAAATAACTTAAAGATGGGCTAATTCACCAGAAAGATTTAAAAATTCTAAATGTCTGTGCTCTTAGTATCATACCTTCAAAATATATGAAGCAAAAAAGTGGCCAAATGTACAGGTGAAACAGACAAATCTACAGTCATTGTGGGAGATTTTTAACACACCTCTCTAGTAAAGTATGACAGGGTCATGCTTTAGGGAGGAGTTCAGAGGAGAAGGATGCCTGATGCTGAGGTCCGGAGGATGTGGACCGAGTATACCAAAGGCATTGAGTGTATGAACACCTGTACAGGATGGCCTGTGTGCTGCTGGCTCAAAGTGCTGGAAGGAATAGCCTGGAGAAATCCATCTAATACTGGTTTGAATAACAAAACTTAAATAGCCATCTGCCAAGGATTTCTTGCGTCTTCAGTAACGTGTCAGGAAGGGCACTGAAAAATTGTATTTGCCGAATTTCCATGGGGAAAATCTATTGCTTAATACTACCTAACAAGAGTAAGACTCTTACTATGTGTGCCAGGCATTATGCTAAGTATTAATTCACTTAATTCTCACAGCGATCCTGTTTGTAGGGTGAGACTGTACTCTGATTGTCTAATTTTATGAATGAGGAAAAGCTCGGCAAACAGAAGATAAATTTGCCTCATGTTGCAAATCGATGCAAACAGCATTTGGACTGAGGCATCCTGAGAGCAGTGGCTCCTTACCTAACTGCGCTACCTAAGACTGCTGGCTGCTAATTAAGCATTTCTTGGTTTCATTTGATTACTGGCAAAATTGCTTGATGAGACTCATTTTATCTACCTTTAAAAATATGGTAGCTTACCTTTTTTATATTTATGCAATATACCTCCCATACCAATATGGGGGACAATTTTCGAATGTCTGTGAAATGGCATCACATTACTGTATTTGCAAACCTGCCCATCAGTGCAACTGTTGGCTAACCTGAGTCGACTGAGAAAACATTCCAAGTTCATATTCATTCTAATAGCATGAAATGAAAGCTGATTTCATAATCTGCTTTTTTTGATAAATTAAAAGCTAGGTAGTGTTTTAAAAGTTTTGAACCAGACTATTGGCTCAAACTGTAAAGAACATAGATGTATTAATATCAATAATTAACCTAAGACTGAAGCAAAACCTATAGAAAAATTATTTCCAGACATATTGGGTTTTCATCCTGAAAGAAAAAAAATTGAAGTGTGAAAGCAACAAATGCTTGGAATTGCAGAGATGGAAATAAAGATCTGATTCTTAATCAGTTGAAATGATCATTAATAAATTAAATCTAGAAATAAAACCCCACCTCTCAGCATGATCCCAAATACTTTTTTTAATAATTAAAGAATTTGTTCTTGAAGATGTTAACTCTTTCTTCCTCTGTGAGCCTCCTTAATATTTCTTAGCACAGTTTAACTGCAATGCAAAGGATTAAGATTTGAAATTAGGTGAAAAAAGTTGTTGAAAGGGATAGAAATATGCAAAATAATTCATACTGCCTTATGAATTATAGAGAAGTCTCAAAAACATGAACAAAAGGAATTATTTAAATGTCATCCCATTTAAATGGTAAATTCTCCATGACATGTTTTTCAGCGTATTGGCAGTGAGGGAACCGATCGACATGGCCCCTTGTTTTGAATGTCCTTTTCCTCCCTTCTCCCACTCTCCGGCATCTTCACGCCTTCCATATGTCTGGATCAATCTGCCGATTTCACTCATACTTTCCCATCTCCCTCAAGACTCCAGTGAATCATGAGACTCTGGTGTGATCAGAAATTAGGAACTTATTGATTATGTATTGTCTTTTTATATAATATTTCCCTGGCCCACTTCTTGCTTCTCATTTGATGACGGAAGGTAGATAGATAAATTTCTAGAGCACAATGGCCAGGGATAATCTATTCTTTATATAAATAAGGGAAACTACACAGGCTTAAAAATATTACAAGATAGCATTTCTTGGGGGTGGGGGAATATACTGCAGTGAAATATACTGAGACCAGGACCTGATAAAATATGTCATAAGCCTATACGTGGTTTTTAATTCAGGAAATAGTCAATGGTAAGAGAAAACTCACAATGGAAGGCTTTACAATTATTTCTTTGAAATCCTCATGCAGTTTAAGTAGATTGGAGAAAACACATTTCAGCAGGCTTGGCAGTCACTCAAATTTGTGTGCTCTAAGTTTAGAACCAAACTCAATCTGTCCCCCACCCCCCGCTCAAGTTCTGTTCTGTGCTGGCAAAACACCACTTGTTCAGAGGGAAAAGGAAGGCTTTGTAAAACTCAAAAAACTTACTGGGCATTAAATAACTCCTCAACAATTATATTATTCTCAGCTTAAGTAAAATTGAATTAAACACATATGGGTGACATTTTCCTTCTAACACATGGGAATAAAATAAACAGAAAAATACTTAACAACACCTGTTTGGATTTAGTAAGACTTAATAGTGCCTAAAATTTGCCTAAGTTCATTTGATTTTTCCAAGGGATTTCCTAGCTCTTATTTCTATTTTCTCATCACCATCTCCTTTTATATTTTGAGGAAATGTTTGTTTAGGTATAATAATTTTTTTTGCAGTATTTGAAATCCAAATATTGCAATATTGTGTTACAACGCAAAAGCAGAAATGTGAAAAAATGTACCATAATCTATTTATATTTAATTATGTAGCTTGAATGAAGCATAATATAAATATTTTAAACATATATATGCTTATAAAAAAGTTCAACCTAAGAATTTCATATAAATATGCATTTAAAATTATGTTGCCTACCAACTCTCTGAAATTCATGTAGCTATGGGCACAATATGTTGGAACGACTGATAGGTTAAGATTTAGGGAATTGGAGTATAAACTCTGGCACAAAGAAGCAAGTTATTTATAGTAGCTTCTCTGAAACACTTTCCTTAACTATAGAACGATGGAGTTGGCCTTGATAATATTTAAATTCATTTCTTATACTAATTTTATGTAAGTCAGTGATTCCAATAAGAAGTTTAAAATTACTTTTGACTTTATAGTTAACAATGTGAATTTTAACTGGATTTGGTTCGCTATTTGTTGCTATATCTATTCTTATCTCAAGTAAGCACAGGCCAAATTGGATATTCCAAGTTCCCTTAAAACCCTTCAGACTATTTACTGTGTACTTTTTTCAATCATAATGTGTAGCAGCCAGATTTAATTATAGCAACCAAAATGTATGTCAGTAGAGTACTTAGGAATTTCAGCGGTGCCATCTCCATACCCGGCTTTATTTTTTCCTCCCCAAAGTTGTGACATTGTGTAGTATAATGGTTGTGAACGTAATCTCCGAAGTTAGGTCCTTTGGCTTAAAATCCGAGCTCTGCCACTTTTTGACTACTTGACTTTGGGCAGGGCATTTTCTCTCTCTGTGCTTCAGTTTCTTTAACTATAAAAAGAAGATAACCTGTTTCACTGGAAAGTTCTGAGGAGTTCATGATTTTGTACCCAAAGTGCTCAGAATAGCGCCTGGCACAAAGCAATTTTTCCACACATGTTCATTACTTCTTTGCTTCTTATGTGTCTGCCATGTTAGAATTTCAGCCCTGCAAGAGCAGGAAACCCATCAGCCTTGTTCATCATGGTCACAAGTGCTTTGCCGAGTCTACCTCTTTCTCCTCCTTCTTTTTTTTCTTGTTCAAGTAAAATTCATGTAACATAAAATTAACCATTTAAAGTGTAAAATTCAGTGGCATTTAGTACCTTCACCATGTTATACAGCCATCACCTCTACCTAGTTGCTTAAATGCTCTTTATCACGTGAAGGAAGTTCCTGTCTATCTCTAGTTTGTTAAGTATTTTCGTCACGAAATGATATTGAATTTTGTCAAATGCCTTTTTTGCATCAATTGAGATCATCATGTGGTTTTTTTCTCCATTTTATTAATGTCATATCAGTGTAATTGATGGATTGTTCATACATTGAACCACTCTTGCATTCCTGGGATAAATCACACCTGGTCATGAAGTATAATCCTCTTAGTATGCTGCTAGATCTTGTTTGCTAGTATTTTGTTGGAGATTTTTGTTTGTATATCCATAAGGGATATTGATCTAGAGGTTTTTTCCTTATGACATCTTTAGCTTTGGTAGAATATTAATGCTAGTCTCATAGACTGAGTTAGGATATATCTTTTCTTCTTCTATATTTTTGGAAGTGTTTCAGAAGAGTTTGGTGTTAATTCGTTAAATGTAGAATTCACCAGTGAAGTCATCTGGTCCCGGCCTAGTCTTCTTGTCTTCTTGCTAGTTTCTTTCTTCCTTCCTCCCTCCCTCCCTTCTTTCCTTCCTTTTCTTTTCATTCTTTTCTTGATTGCTTATTAATCTCTTTATGTGTTAAAGGTCTGTTCCAATTTTCTATTTCTTCTTGAGTCAGTTTGATAGTTTGGGTGTTTCTAGGAATTTGTCCATTTCATCTAGATTATCTAATTTGCTGGTGTACGATTAGTCAAAGTATTTTCCTATAATTCTCTTTATTTCTATAAAATTAGTAGTAACATCCCCACTTTTATGTGTGGCTTTAGTAATTTGATTCTTCTCTCATTTTTTCTTCATCAGTCTAGCTAAAGGTATGTCAATTTTGTTGACCCTTTCAAAGAACCCACTTTTGGTATTGTTTATTCTATTGTTTTTGTATTCTATATTTCATTTAACTCCAGTTTAATTTTTATTTTGTCATTTTTTCTAGCTTTGGGTTTAGCTTGCTCTTGTTATTCTAGTTTTTTAATGTGTAAAGGTAGGTTATTCATTTGTAATCTTTTTCTTTTTCAATGGAAGCATTTATAGCTATAAATTTTCCTCTGAGCACTGCTTTCACTGGATCCCATAGATTTTAGTGTGCTGTGTTTTCATTTTTGTTCATCTCAAAATATGTTCTAATTTTACCTGTAGTTTCTTCTTTGGTCCATTGATTGGTTAAGAGTGTATTGCTTAATTTTCATATATGTGTGAACTTTCCAGTTTTCCTTCTGTGATTAATGTCAACATTTATTCCATTGTTGTTAGAGAAGATATTTTGTATAATTTCAATCTATTAAAATTTATTGAGACTTGTTTTGTGGTTCAACATATGGCCTATGCTAGATAATGATCTATGTGCACTTGAGAATATATATTCTGCTGCTATAAGGTGGAGTGCTCTGTATATGTCTGTTAGGTCTAGTTGGTTTATACCATTGTTCACGTCCCTGTTTCCTTATTGGTCTTTTGTCTAGTTCTATCCATTATTGTATGTGGGGTATTGAAGTCTCCAAAATGTTTTTATAAGACTAATTCTTCTTTCAAGTCTGTCACTTTTTGTTTTATTTATTTTGGGGATTTGCTAGGTATGATATGTCTATAATTGTTATATCTTCATGATGGAAGACCCTTTTATTGATATATATAATTTTTACCTCTTGTAAAATTTTTTTTCTTAAAGTCTATTTTTTCTGACATTAGCATAGTAAAATCAGCTCTCTTTTAGTTACTATTGGCTTGGAATATCTTTTCCCATCATTTCACTTTCAACCTATTAGTGTCTTTGGATCTAAAGTGACTTTCTCCAGCCTGAGCAAGAGCGAGACCCCGTCTCTACTAAAAATAGAAAGAAATTATCTGGCCAACTAAAATATATATATAAAAAATTAGCCGGGCATGGTGGCGCATGCCTGTAGTCCCAGCTACTTGGGAGGCTGAGGCAGTAGGATTGCTTAAGCCCAGGAGTTTGAGGTTACTGTGAGCTAGGCTGACGCCACGGCACTCACTCTAGCCTGGGCAACAAAGCGAGACTCTGTCTCAAAAAAAAAAAAAAAAGTGACTTTCTGTACTATTAGGTCATATTTCTTCTTATCCATTCTTTTGATATCTGCCTTTTAATTGTGGAGTTTGATCCATTTATATTTAAAGTAATTACTGATGAAAAAGGACTCACTTCTGCCATTTTGCTATTTCTTTTCTATAAATCTCAAAATTTTTTTTTAATTTTTAATTTTTTAAATTTCAGCATATTATGAGGGTACGAATGTTCAGGTTACATATATTGCCTTTGCCCCACCCAAGTCAAAGCTTCAAATGTACCCATCCCCCAGATGGTGCACACTGCACCCATTAAGTGTGAATATATGCATCGCTTCCTCCCCTCCTTCCACCTGCCTGACACCTGATAAATGTTACTACTATATGTGCACATAAGTGTTTGTAAGTTAAGTTAGTTAATACCAATTTGATGGTGAGTACATGTGGTACTTGTTTTTCCATTCTTGTGATACTTCACTTAGTAGAATGGGCTCCAGCCTCTATCCAGGATAATACAAAAGGTGCTAGATCACCCTTGTTTTTGTGGCTGAGTAGAACTCCATGGTATACATATACCATATTTATTAATCCACTCGTATATTGATGGGCACTTGGGTTGTTTCCACATCTTTGCAATTGTGAATTGTGCTGCTATAAACAGGCTAGTGCAGATGTCTTTTTTATAGAATGTCTTTTGTTCCTTTGGGTAGATGCCCAGTAATGGGATTGCTGGATCAAATAGTAGTTCTACTTGTATCTCTTTGAGGTATCTCCATATTGCTTTCCACAGAGGTTGTACTAGTTTGCAGTCCCACCAGAAGTGTATGAGTCTTCCTATGTCTCCGCATCCACACCAACATTTATTGTTTTGGGACTTTTTGATAAAGGACATTCTCACTGGAGATAAGTGGTATCTCACTGTGGTTTTGATTTGCATTTCCCTGATGATTAGAGATGTTGAGCAGTTTTTCATATGTTTGTTGGCCATTAGTCTATCTTCTTCTGAAAAGTTTCTGTTCATGTCCTTTGCCCACTTTTTGATAGGGTTGTTTGATTTTTTCTTGCTGATTTTCCTGAGTTCTGTATAGATTCTAGTTATCAGCCCTTTTTCAGATGTGTAGCATGCAAATATTTTCTCTCATTCTATAGGTTGTCTGTATGCTCTTGTGACAATTTCCTTGGTTGTGCAGAAGCTTTTTAATTTGATTAGGTTGCATTTATTTATTTTTGTTGTTGCTGTGATTGCCTTTGGGGTCTTCTTCATAAATTCTTTCCCTAGGCTGATGTTATAAGAGTTTTTACAACATTTTTAAAATGTCTATTCTACCCAATGTGACCTATAGATTCAATGCAATCCCTATTAAATTATCAACATCATTTTTGCAAATCTAGAAAAAAATAATTCTACATTCTATATGGAATCAGAGAAGACCCCGTATGGCAAAAGCAATCTTTTTTTTTTGTTTTTTTTTGAGACAGAGTCTCACTCTGTTGCCTGGGCTAGAGTGATGTGGTGTCAGCCTAGCTCACAGCAACCTCAAACTCCTAGGCTCAAGCAATCCTTCTGCCTCAGTCTCCCGAGTAGCTGGGACTACAGGCATGCGCCACCATGCCCGGCTAATTTTTTCTATATATTTTTAGTTGTCCACATAATTTCTTTCTATTTTTTAGTAGAGATGGGGTCTCCCTCTTGCTCAGGCTGGTCTCAAACTGCTGAGCTCAAATGATTCACCTACCTTGGCCTCCCAGAGTGTTAGGATTACAGGCATGAGCCACTGTGCCCGGCCAGCAATAGCAATCTTAAGTAAAAAGAACAAATTGGGAGGCATCCATTTACCAGACTATAAGCTATACTACAAGGCTATAGTAACTAAAACAGCATGGTACTGGCACAAGAACAGAGGTTAGGCGCGGTGGCTCACGCCTGTAATCCTAGCACTCTGGGAGGCCGAGGCGGGTGGATCGCTCGAGGTCAGGAGTTCGAGACCAGCCTGAGCAAGAGCGAGACCCTATCTCTACTAAAAATAGAAAGAAATTATCTGGCCAACTAAAATATATATATAGAAAAAATTAGCTGGGCATGGTGGCGCATGTCTGTAGTCCCAGCTACTCGGGAGGCTGAGGCAGTAGGATCGCATAAGCCCAGGAGTTTGAGGTTGCTGTGAGCTAGGCTGACGCCACGGCACTCACTCTAGCCCAGGCAACAAAGCGAGACTCTGTCTCAAAA
>CM052438.1:87294166-87307290 GCA_028533085.1 Varecia variegata
CAAAAACATACACTGGGGAAAAGAATCCTTATTCAATAAATGGTGCTGGGAAAATTGGATAGCCACATGTAGAAGACTGAAACAGGATCCACACCTTTCACCTTTCACAAAAATCAACTCACAGTGGATAACAGATTTAAACCTAAGCCATGAAACTATAAAAATTCTAGAAGAAAATCTTAAGACTTTTGTTCTTCAATGTTTCCATTAATGCCTTCTTTTGTGATTAATTTTTTAGAATGTCCCCTTTTGATTTCTGTCTTTTTCCTTTTTTTTTTTTTTGGTATTTTTTTTCTTTTTAGTTTTTTCTTAGTGGTTATACTGGAGATTACAATTAACATCTTAACTTTATAACAGTTAAGTGTGAATTAGTACCAAGTTAGTTTCAATACTATACAAAAATTCTGCTCTTTTACAACGGTACTCCCTTTATTTTGTTGTCAGAAATTACATGTTTATATATTGCATGCCCATTAACATAGATTCATAATTATTGTTTCACACATTTGTCTTTTAAATCATGTCAGAAAAAGAGTTACAAACCAAACATATATATACCTATGTAGCTACCTTTATTGTTGTTTTTTATTTCTTCATATGACTTTGAGTTACTGTCTAGTATCTTATTATTTCAGTCTGGAGGACTCCTTTTAGCATTTCTTAAGGGATTATATTCAAAGCCCAGAAAGATAGTACAATTGGCCTTCTGTATCCATGAGTTCCACATCCACAGATTCAACCAGTTACAGATCAAGAATATTCAAAAAGAAAAAAGACTAAAAAGTAACAATACAATAATACAAAATAATACAAATAAAAAATATAGTATAACAACTATTTACAGGGCATTTACATTTTATTAGGTATTATAAGTAATCTAGAGATGATTTAAAATATATAGGAGGATGTGCATAGGTTATATGCAAATACTATGCCATTTAATATAAGGGACTTGTGCATCCATGGATTTTGGTATCTATGGGGTTCCTGGAACTAATCCACATGGATATTGAGGGACAACTGTATTTACTTTTATTTATTAAATGTATTTTAAAAAATTGACATATAACATTCTTATTTTGTACAATATGATGTTTCAAGGTACATATACGTTGTGGATTAGTTAATTCTATCTAATTAACTCCTTTAGTATTTCTTGTAGGACAGATCTACTAGTGATTAACTTCTTTAGTTCTTGTTTATCTGGAATGTCTTAGTATTGTCTTAATTTTTGAAGGATGGTTTTGCTGGAAACAGAATTCTTGGTTAGCAGTTTTTTTGCTTTTACTATTTTAGATATGTAATCTAATCTGCTGTCTTCTGGTCTCCATGATTTTTGAAGCCATTTGGTTATAATCCTATTGAGGGTCTCTTACATGTGATGAGTCAATTCTCTCTTGATGCTTTCAGGATTTTATTTTTGTCTTTTGACAGTTTGACTATAATATGCTCAAAGAGCTAAAGAAAACCACAAAATAAGACAGCCACCATTGGTGTGAATCTTTTAGAGTTTATTCTGCTTGGAGCTTGTGTAATTCTTGAATGTGAAGATTCATGTCTTTTCTCAATCTGGGAAGTTTGTGGTCATTATTTCTTTAAATATTCTTCCCCCCCTTTTTTTTCTTCTCCCTCTGGGTCTCCCATTATGCTTATGTTGGTCCACTTGATGGTGTCCCATGTATCTCTTAGGCTCTGTCCATTTTCTTTTATCTGTGTTTCCTCCTAGACCTCAGACTAGATAATCTCAATTGACCTATTTTGAAGTTCACTGATTCCTTCCTCTGCCTGCTCAAATCTGTTGTTGAACAACTCTAGTGAATTTTCCATTTTAGCAATTGTATTTTCAGCTCCAGAATTTCTATTTCATTTCTTTTGATAATTTCTATCTCTTTATTGATATTTTCTATTTGGTGAGACATTTTTATCCTTGTTTTCTTTAGTTCTTATTTTGTGGTTTTCTTTAGCTCTTTGAGCATATTTAAGTTTTAAAGTTTTTGTCTAGTAAGTCCAATGCCTGGGCTTCTTCAATGATGGCTTCTACTAATTTCTTCTTCCCTATGAATGGGCCATGCTTTCTTATTGCTTTGCATGCCTGAAAAGTTTTGCTGACAACTAGACATTTTGGATATTATAATGTGATGACTCTGTAAATTACACCCTTCCCCCTTGCCAAGGTTTGTTTTTCTGTTTGTTGTGAGTTGTTGCTGTTTGCTTGTTTAGTGATGTTTCTAAACTATTTTTGTAAACCCTGCATTTGTGTATGTTCACGTGTGTGTTTGTGGGCACTGAAGTCTGTGTTCTGTTAGCATAGTAATCAGCTAGTGTTTTGACAAAGGTTTGTTAAACATCTGGAGATAAGAAAAGGAAAAAAGAAAAAGAAAAAGAAAAAGAAAGAAATACTCTCCCAGTCTTTTCAAATTGACTCTGTATTGGGACACTCCTTTAACAGCTAGCTAGGCTGTTCACAACTCTACCTTAGACTTCAATTTCTGCTTTTGTGGAACCTGAAGGTCAGCCAGAGATGAGAGCTTAGGGTCTTCTCAGGCTTTATCCTCTCGTGTACAGCATGAAAATTTTTAAAAGCCTTTATTCTCCCACATATCTCCTTTTCCAACCTCTTTCTTCTAATGCTTTTCAGTCTGAGTCTTGCTTGTCTGGTTGTGGTTCCTTGCCCCTAGCTACTGTGCCCAATACTTGTGTCTTTAAATGTTCTCAGCTAAAGCTTCCCAGGAAGCTTCCCTAGCCCTAGTAACGCTCCAAGGCAGGTGAAATGAAGGCAAGCCCCGTTCCTGTTGGGTTCCCTTGAGAGCCCTGAGGAGTCTGAAATGTCTCAACTTGAACATGGCCTTCTAGGCTCTTATGAAGGTTTAGCTCTCAATTTAGGGGAATAGAACATGTTTCATTTAACAGTCTTTGAACCTGATTTATAACTTTGACATGGGGAGACTGTGTTTGTGCTCTAGGTCCAAGCACTGCCAGCTGTAGAGTTGGGCTGTGTAGCTATGCCTGTCTTGGCCTGTCTGAAGTATGAGGCTGTTGACCTCTCTCTCTCTTGCTCTACTTACTCCCTAGGCATCAGGTACACCAACTCTTTTGCGTTTCCTCCTACTTCACTGGTAACATTTCCCACTTCCCTTTGTTTATTCCTGTTCCTCACAGAGTAACATTGGAGGGCTCCGGGGTTCAGTCCTCGGTCCTCATCTCTTTTCAATTATCTACACTCATATCACTAGGTCTCCAGCTCAGACTTCTGTTGCAAATTCAAACACTACAAACTCATTGCCTGTTCAAGATTGTTACTTGGACCTCTAATAAACACCTTGACTTTCTCTAGTAGACATCTGCTTCATCTTAGTTAAGAGAAGTCCATCCTTTCAGGTACTTAGACTAAAAATATTATCCTTGACTTCTCTCCTTCTCTTGTACACCATGTCCAGTCATTCAGGAGACTCTCCTGGCCCTGCCCTAAGAATGCTGTGTCCTAGACCTGACCACTTCTCATGAATTCCTGCTGCCTTTACCCCCATTGAGCTCACTCACCTGATTGCAGCTGGAGCCTCCTGACTGGGTTTCTGGGGTTCACCCCTGCCTGCTATAGCTGGTGTGATTCTTGTAAAACTGAAGTCAGATCATGCCTTTGCTCTTTCAGAAGTCCCCAGTGGCTCCCCATGTTATTAAGAGTAGAAGCCAAAGCCCTTCCAGTGCTCAAATGGTGAACAAATAACCCAACTCTGGCCAGTGACAACCAAGTGTATGGCAGTGATTCAAACTGTCGGCAAGGTAGGCTGTCTTTGGTGCTGGACTTGGGCGAGGAGAGTGAAAGCCTGGATTCGGAGGAAGCTGTTCATCAGGTGGAGCTGGCCGGCCTGAGGAAACCCACAGGCGTCTTCTGGACTCTGCAGCTACTCCACAGGCCAATCAGTAACCCAGTTTGGCTTAAAGCAGATGGAGTTTTATTTTCTGTTCCTGCAACCAGCAGTCCTAACTATAGCAAAGATGAGGTGAAGGATGAGGCAGAAATTGACATTCATGGAGCATTTTGTTTTTTGATCGGGCACTATGCTAGGCGATTTATAATAATTATCTTATTATATTCAATTCTTTCTTCTCTTATTTGTGTACAGTTTTAGTCCATTTCCCTTACCCCTAATTATCTTTCAATTCTTCTCTGGCAAATGCTTTAAAACACCTGATCAAAACTCTTAGTTTCATCAAAATACATTCACTTTGCCTCCCATTAATATTTATGTAAATAGTTTCTCCATGTTAATTCCCAGTCGCTCAGACATCTTTTGTGTCTGTGGGAGTGTGTTTCTGTGTAGGCTAGAAACTTTCTGGCAGCAAAGGCAATACCTTCTATTTCTTCTTTACCTCCTCTCAGCACTTAGTACCATTATTTGTTGTGCCCAATGGGCTTTCTATAAATATTACTGATAGTGGATTAAAAACGTTATTTGCCACAAGGCACTACATTATTTATGGTGGCTTTAAAATAATTTGTTTACAATAAGCCATCTAAGAAAGATTATGCTTATTTTATACTTTCAGAGACTTAGACAAAAGCATGTAAAGTGCTTAGAACAGTGCTAGGTACACTATTAAATGCGCAATAAATAGTATTGTTATCATCAGCTAAGAACTCTCCCATGTTAGCACATTCTATTTGTCTTTTAGCACATAATTCTATCTTACCATGTGGTCATTTATGTCAATATCTTACTCCCTTTAATATATGACACACCCCTTGATGCTGGGTAACTTGTGCTGTGCGTGTTTATGGGAGCACACAGTGTGGCAAGGCGAAAAGAGCGTTTGTTTAGCATCAGCCTGGGCTGGATGAACCCTGAATCCACCGTAATAGTTGTATGATCACAGCTTGGTTATTTCATCCCATTCTGAGCTTCAGTCTGACTCTTCTGTGTAATGAATAATATTCACTTAACTCTCAGAATACTTGTGAGCAGGAAATGAGGTATTTTAAATAAAATAGTGCCTGTTATATAGGTGGTAACTCAGCAGTTGATATTTCTTCCATGGTTCCCTGTGATGTTGTTCCTAGTCCAGTGCTTTTCCCAGTCTCAATAAATGCAGACTAAAAACCCCCTGGGCTGATTTATTCATCTCAGTGGGGCACAGGGACTGTGTCTTCTTCACACGTGTGTTGCCAAAGCCACCCACGATGGCTGGCAGAGAGTGGATGCTTCCTAGATTCTTGCAAATCCAAACCTCTCACACACCTTATGTCTAGTTTCACCTGGGAGACAGTCCTACACTTGTCTGAAGGGTTCATCCAGCTGCTGTTGTTACTTTCAGTTAAAATAAAGTCATGAATGTATAGAGAGGGATACACACATAGATTCTGGGAAAAACAAGGCTTGTGGATCTTTAAAACTCTGGGCACTCTCTGGGTTTCTTGACCACGTATATGCTTTTCTTTTATTTATTTATTTATTTATTTATTTATTTTTAATGATACGTATTTTTTTATTATTATTTTAAGCACACACTTGAGGACATTGGTTTGTCTTTGTGCTCACTCTGTTGCTTGGGTATTGGAGAAATCTTACATCATACAATGTGCAAGTGAATCTAATGCCTGGAGGAAGCTGGGGCTTGTGGCCTTTTCTGCGCCAGGTGCAGTGTGGGCCAACTTTATCTCCATTGTCTCTCTGTCATGTCTCACTCCTCAAGAGTCCCTCTTAGCAGACGTGGCGAACTGTGCCAAAGTATATGTGTGTACAAAGAGGTGGGGGGCAGGTGCTCTGCTTGTCATCGGAACCTGCCAAATCGACCACACTTTGCATTTCTGGCTCTTTCAGCTACCCAGTTTCCAACCGCAGGCATTCTGCAGGTTCGGGTTTTCATAGAAGATACATGTGCATTGTTTTGCTGAATTTCCATTGCACCTACTTGCATACATTTGTTTTTTTGGATCATTATAAAATTGATTCCAGTGTTTAACATATATTTAGGCCAATGATTGAATTATTCTCCTCAGACTTTCTGACTGTATAAGATGAAAATTATTTGTTTTTCTATCTGACCTTTAGATTCTAGATTTCCATTTGATTGTTCTTTGTTGTGAACCACCCAAAGGTTAAGCCATTTGTCCTTGAAATAAATCAAAGCTAGATCAGTGGACTTCTAATTTGAAGTTAAAAGAATTTGCCCCAAATCTTCACTCATGATATGGTAAATATTTGAAGACCACATTTGATTTTTTTAAAGTCTTTGTCCCTGTCCCACTCGAGGTGGTGTAGATAGCGTTAGTTCCACCTGGCAGTACAATTCAGGCATGAGTTTGTGTCCAGAATTACATAGAAGATATGTAAAAAAAAAGATGTCAGAGTTGGCAAGTAGAAAAGATGTCCTACGTCATGAGGGTTCTAGTGTATCTCAATCTCACTGATTCATCAAATATTTATTGTGCTCCTATGGGGAATGAAACACTGTATGAGAAAAAGGTAGTGTGCAACTTTTTTCCTTGGTTTCAAGGAATCTGTAAATAATTATTTGGTAGCAAGGAATAAATGGTGTATAGGAAAAATTGCTAATAAGACCTGAAATGAAAGTTAGTGTACTCTACAGGTTCAGGGGAGATGGCACTTTTAATTGATCCTGGAAGGCTCCCTGGAGGATGTGTCTTTTGAAATGGGAGTTTATTGTTTTCCCATCTCATCAGGTGATGATAAACTTGAAAATGTTGGCCGGGTGCGGTGGCTCACGCCTGTAATCCTAGCACTCTGGGAGGCCAAGGCGGGTGGATCGTTTGAGCTCAGGAGTTCGAGACCAGCCTGAGCAAGAGGGAGACCCCTTCTCTACTAAAAATAGAAAGAAATTAGCTGGACAACTGAAAATATATACAGAAAAAATTCACCGGGCATGGTGGTGTATACCTGTAGTACCAGCTACTTGGAGGCTGAGTCAGGAGGATCGCTTGAGCCCAGGAGTTAGAGGTTGCTGTGAGCTAGGCTGACACCACGGCACTCTAGCCTGGGCAACAGAGTGAGACTCTGTCTCAAAAAAAAAGAAAGAAAGAAAGAAAGAAAATGTTGGTGACCTGTTCTAAAATTATCCATTTGTACCATGTGAGCCTTATACCAAATAGTGCTTCAGAAAATGAATATATTTTGATATTTATTTATTTAACAAACATTTATTAAGCACCTATTAGCAGATACCAAGACTGACTTATTTCTTGTTATCAAGACACTAACACTTATTGGGGGTAGCAGTCAAAAAGGAAATAGATTAAGAAGATATCAGGTGATCATGGGGTGAGTGTTATGATGAAAGTCACATGGAGGGATTAATGGAAGTTCTGACATCTTGCCGCCGCCTCGTTCCTCGCTAGGAACATACATGGTTGGTTGGCATTTTTCTCTGAACTTCGAAAATGAGTTTTCAAGAGTCAGAAGATGATTATATTTGGTTTGCTATTGTTATTATTTCCAAAAGAAGGATGATTATGCCTCATTTCATATCAAAACAGGGAAGAGTAACATGTGTTCCATTATGTTTGGGGCCAAGGTGCCCAATTCTCCAGCTGTGGGGGTCTCCAGTCCCTAACATGACCCTGCATATTCATACCCAGGAGATCACCAGAGTAGTTTGTCTCAAGGCCAAACACATCACAGAAGTTCATTTCCCCCAAGATTTTTGGAAAATTGTCTCTGGTGCAGGAATCCATGGTGTTCCTTTCTCCCTGATAGACTACCAGGATTGGGACACCTAATAAGAGCTTCTAACAGAATGGGTTATTTTTCATGAGTTTAATAATTCATTAATTTAGAACCTGAAAGGATATTTTAACACACAAACTTCTGGTTTTCTGTCTTGGGAGAACTGGGTGGATATTGTCCCTTGGGCCCTCCAGACACAACCTCCACACGTCCTGCCCTGCTCCTCCGTCAGATTTCAGGCTGGGTTCTGAGGATGGGAGGCCTTGCAGGGCATGGGACAGAGAATGGGCATGCAGTTGGTGCATTCGGTCTCTGAGGACCTCCCTGCAGAGTTGCTGTGGGGAGAGGGGAGCCTCTCTTGAAAGCTACAGCTCCTGTCCTCTTCCCCTCCCCCCTACTCTGCCTGGGATGTCCCATTATTCCTTACTGATCCCCTGCCCTGCTCACACCTTTGCAGTCTCCATATACCACTCCTCACATTACCCAGTTTGAGCATCCCATCTGTTTCCCACCAGGACCCTAGAGTAGTGAGTTGAGCTACTCATTTGTGCTAGAAATCAAAAATTTATTTTGCTTTGATTTCTGTAAGTCCGATTGGTTTCCACTTAGTGTTCTAATGCCTTTATATTTGTCCCAGAAAACAGTTAAACGACTATTTAACCTATAGGAAAAGATGGTCATCTTATTTCAACTAAAAAGCATGATCCTATAATATGGGGTGATGACCTATTTTTAGATAGTTGGTTGGGATGGGCTCAAACTCTATGAAACATACCTTTGAGTAACTTACATTTAAAAAAATTAGAGTAATACATTTACATATTTTATTGATTAACAGTAGGTTTAGCTGGGAGAAACAAAAACCTAAAATATCTAAACAGTGATCAACCAAGATAGAAATGTGTTTCACTCGCATGACAGTTAGCAGGTTGACAGTCGGACGACACGGCAGCTTTACTCCAGAAAGCCGCTGGGCACACGGCTCTCTACTGCTTCTCCACCAGCAGGAAGGGTAAGAGGCAAAGGAGAGGGGGAACAGCCATGAGAAAGAAGGAAATCCTGCCCTGGCATCAACAGGCCATGGATGAACCTAGAGGACGTTGCGTTAAGTGAAATGAGCCAGACATAGGAAGACAAACACCACATGGTCTCACTCATGGGTGGGATCTGAAAGAGTTGACCTAGAAGTAGAGCAGGTGCTGAGCAGAGGCTGAGGGAGTGGGTGGGAAGGAGGGGTTGGGAGACTTCGAGTGAAGGGCACTAAACTTCAGTTAGAAGGAGTCAGCTGGAAGAGATCCACTGTACAGCATGGTGACTATAGTTCGTGACAATGTAGTGCATTCTTGAAAAATGTTTAGAGACAGGGTATTAAGTGTTCCCACCACACAATTGATAGATATGTGAGGTAATGCACATGTTAATTAGCTAGATTTAATCATTCCACAATGTATTTTATATTGTAAGGCTGGTGGTGGGCCCCCCTCCCCTCCCTAATGGAAAAAGAAGCAGCCCACAAGACCTGCCGAGAACAACGCCTGCAAGGCCCAGCTAAGTTAAAGGACGACCACACCTGGATGGTTACCCTGATAAGAGTCTTGGTTCCTGGAGTCCACACATAACACCGGCCCCTCCTATTTCTCAATACCCGCCCTAAACTACAACAAAGAAATTCCTCACTCTTCCCACCGAAATCTTCCCGCCGAAGAGTCCCCCATTCCCCAGCCCTAAAAATATATATAAACCCACTCAGACTTCCAGGCGATGCGACTTCTCGGGTCTCTCTCTCTCTTCCGGGACCTGAGAATCTCACCTCGCCCCCTCTCTTGGGACCCGTTACCCTCACCCAGGAGTACCCCAATAAAGCCTCTTTACTTATCCCTTTCAACTCTGCTTGTCTTTCTTTCTCTGGCACCTGCCAATCCAAAAAACCTTACATACATATCCTTCAAAACATTATATTGTACATAATAAATACATACAATTTTATCTTTCAATTTAAAATTTAAAAAAAAATAATTAAAAAAAGAAATACAAGAAAAGGAGAAGAAGGAGATTGGTGGACCATGTCTGCTGTTTTGCACCAATAAGCCCAGAAGCTGCCCACATACCCGGGCTTTAGTCTTACTATCCAAAGTGAAGCCTCAAGGTGTTAGTGGCAAATGAGGCTGAGAGAGCTCGTCCTTATTTGGGGCATCCACTTGCCTGGCGCTTACTGTAGAACCAGGACAAATGGGGTCGGTAAGTCGCTTCTGTAAAGGGCCAGGTAGAAAACAGTCTAGGTTTTGTGGGCCACATGTGGTGTCTGTTTTTCCTTCTCTCCCTCATTTCCTCCCCTTCCTCCATCTCTTCCTTTTTCTCCTCCTCCTCCTCCTCCTCCTCCTCCTTCTTCCTCCAGCCCTTAAAAAATGTAAAAACCGTTCTTAGCTCCTGGGCCACTCAAAAACAGACTGCAGTCCAGATCTGGCTCAGAGACCAGTTTGCCAACCTGTTTCCTCATCTGTAAAATGGGGAAAATATTAGTACTCATATATATTAATATATATTAATTATTTTAATTGAAATAGTAATTATGACAATCCATTATTAAAATATTATTAACATCTATATTTAAGATTAAATCAACCCACATAAGGAACTTGGACTAGTGCTGACACACCGAAACCTCGGTGTCTGTGGTCTGTGAAGCGACCGAGTGAAGCCAGACGAGGTGAATTTGAATCCAGGCTCCACCGTCTCCCCAGATAGGCTTCTCTGGGCAGGTTCTTTAAGGTTTTTGTGCCTCAGTTTCTTTATTTTTCTCTTAGGGTTTTTGTGGAAATTAATGCATACATACATAGAAGTACTGATTATAGAATAGTGCCGGGATATGGAGAGTAGTCGTTAAAGGTTAGCTATTACATTGCATTCTATGTTTTTATTTATTAGTTTTAGAAAATATTTACTGACTCACTAACAAGGAAGATGAGGAATGGTTGCCTTTATCCTATATGTCTCTTCTCCACTCTTTTCTTCCCAATGTTTGACCTGAGAATATTTTTAGTTCTTCTGTCGGTCCCCTTTGACTTTTCCTGTACTGTGTTTGAGCTGCTGGTTCTGCTCCGCGTCCATCACGTTTGCTGTTTTGCGCCGACGCCTGTTGCCTGTTTACGAGACTAGTGTGCGCGCCTCTGCGGTTTCCTCCGCTCTCCGCCCTCCGCCCCTTCCCCTCGGGGTGCGCTCCGGGCATGCCTGCGGAGGTCGCGTGCTGGCATTCCATCCTGCAATCACAGCCACACCTTTCTTGCTTTGTTGATAGACTGGCCATTAAACTATTTTTGTATTTATGACATTATAACCTTTCAAATGGACTATTTGTGTTATTACTATTTTTTCTTTTAAAAATAAACTTTATTGAGATATAATTCATATATTATATAATTCATTCAATGAAAATATACAATTCAATGGCTTTAGTGTATTCACAGAATTGTGCATCCATCACCACAATAAATATCAGAACATTTGCAGCACCCCAGAAAGAAGACTGGCACCCCTTATCCATCATTCCCTTCATCCCCCTTCCCCTATCCCTAAGCAACCACTTATCTACTTTCTCTCTGTATAGATTTGCCTGTTATGGACATTTCATATAAATGGAATCCCACAATACGTGGTCCTTTGTGACTGGCTACTATGGCTTCACATAATGCTTTCAAATTCATCCATGTTGTAGCATGTATTAGCACTTAATTGTTTATTGCTGAGTAATATTCCATTGTATAGATATGCCACATTTTATTTACCCAGTCATCACTTGCACATTTGGATTATTTCTATTTTTTGCCTGTTAATAAGGATGCTATGAACATTGTATATACATTTTTGTGTAAATGTATGTTTTCACTCCTCTTCAGCATACACCTAGGAGTGGAATTGCTGGGCCATAAGGTAACTCTATGTTTAACATTTTGAGAAACAGCAGACTGTTTTCCAGTGTGGCTACACTATTTTACGATCCCACTCCCAGTGTGTGAGGATTCCTATTTTCCCACATCCTCATCAACACATGTTATTATCTACTAAAAAACATTATAATGAGTGTGAAGTGGTACCTCACTGTGGTTTTGATTTGCATTTTCCTGATGACTAATGCCAACTTTATTTTGTTTAAATTTTCTCTGTCTGCCCCAAAGGTACCAGGAGAAGAATTTCTGCTCTTCTCTCCTTGCCTTTGCTTTATGTTCTTTCTTTATACTCCTAATATCAGTTAGTTCAGGGCAGGCCCCAGAAACCACTCTAGGTATTTCAGTGAGCGGGGATTCAATATGGGGATTTAGACACTTGCAAGGACTGGAGGAGCAGAAGTTAGGGGGCTGCTTCCTGTCCATAGATTTCGAGGGTTTACTTGAAATGTGCTGGAATCCAAAGGTCAGGAAGCTGCTCTGGCTGTGGTTTCTGCTGCTGCCGCATTACCTGGAATGCTGTCTGTCCACTGCTGTTGTCAGTAGCAACAGCAGCAGGAAGACAGCCTCTTCTTACTCCTGAAACTGCAGCAAGTGCATTTCTTTGAAATAACTCAATTTGCATCCAAGCCCCTGCTACACAGGAAAGTAGGTAGAAAGGGGTGAGGATTAATGCTAAGTGCTCATGAACCATAACCAGCCACTATTAGTTCCCTTATGGCCTGAAAATATTGATTTATGAATATTCACAGCTTTCCCTTCCCCCATCTCCTGAACAGAAAGGCTCTTTTGCTGTCAGTAATAGCAATAGGCGTGGGCATCGGTTGAAAGTGTAATGGTTAGAGCTGCTGATTTATTTATTTTTTTTCCACGGTGGATAACAGACTAAAGTCTAAGGCATGAAAATGTAAGAATTCTAGAAGAAAATGTTGGAAAAACTCCTATAGACATTGGCCTAGGGAAAGAATTTATGAAGAAGACCCCAAAGGCAATCACAGCAACAACAAAAATAAATAAATGGGACCTGATCAAATTAAAAAGCTTCTGCACAGCCAAGGAAACTATCACGAGAGCAACCAACCTATGGAATGGGAGAAAATATTCGCATGCTACACATCCAATAAAGGGCTGATAACTAGAATCTATATAGAACTCAGGAAAATCAGCAAGAAAAAAATCAAACAACCCCATTAAAAAGTGGGCAAAGGACATGAACAGGAACGTTTAAAAAGAAGACAGACTAATGGCCGACTAACATGAAAAAATGCTCAACATCTCTAATCATCAGGGAAATGTAAACCAAACCACAATGAGATATCACTTAACTCTAGTGAGAATGGCTTTTATCAAAAAGTCCCAAAACGATAAATGTTGGTGTGGATGCGGAGAGATAGAAACACTCATACACTGCTGGTGGGACTGCAGACTAGTACAACCTCTGTGGAAAGCAATATGGAGATCCCTCAAAAGAGATACAAGTAGAACTACCATTTGATTCAGC
>CM052438.1:87316654-87379136 GCA_028533085.1 Varecia variegata
GACTACAGGCATGCGCCACCATGCCCGGCTAATTTTTTCTATATATATTTTTTAGTTGGCCAGATAATTTCTTTCTATTTTTAGTAGAGACGGGGTCTCGCTCTTGCTCAGGCTGGTCTCGAACTCCTGACCTCGAGCGATCCACCCGCCTCGGCCTCCCAGAGTGCTAGGATTACAGGCGTGAGCCACCGCGCCCGGCCCTTTTTAAAATATCCCATTAATGGAATTCAGTGAAACGTCTTTGCTTTCCTGAGTGTTACTGTGCTAAGACTGCAGTCGGCCCTCCTCATCCGCGGGTTCCGCATCCGCGGATTCAACCATCCCTGGGTGGAAAAGATCCTTCAAGGCGAGAGGCCAGGCAGTTGCTGCGCGCGCTCCTGACTTCCGCCTCAAGCCTCCACCGTGCTGCTGAGCTCTCAAAGCCGCCTCTCTGTCGCAGAAACAGCAAAGGCCTCTAACACGCAGGAGCAGGGAGGGTCCACCAGGGATCCACAGCTGGGGTGGGGTGGGGTGTCTTCTGCCCTTTGAACAGAGCCTTTTGGAGAAGAGCCTTTTAGGGGACTGTTCTCAGGCTCGGGGTTGGCCTCCCTCCTTGCCTGATGGCTTTTGTCTGCACTCGAAACTACTGAGAAATGAAAGTTCTTTTTCTTTCTTACACTTATGTGCATCTATGAACTTAGAACTTGAAATGATTTCTACTTACCATTTCAATCTTTATGCATGATATCAAACATATCTTAGACTCTCCAGGAGAGAATTTAAAAATCTTCAGTGTTGAGTAATAGATTGTGTCGACCATTGCCAGACTTTATATGTCTTTGCTCCATACTCCTGGGGCTGGGAGAGCCACAGTGTGTTCATTTTGTGCACTTCACAACTGACTTGTTGGTATCCTAGGGTTAAAAGTTGGAGATATTTCCTGACAAGGTTGTACTTGAACCCTCCCCTTGTGAGCTGGACCCACACATGTGCTGCCCTGCCTGGACCAATCTGTTCCAGCTGTTCTCAGACACGTGAAGACAGGAATGTACTCTCAAGTGCGTGGACTACTACAACTCATCACTGAAGGCTTTCCCCAGTCCATCACTAGGAGGGTTTACAACAATTCTGAAGGAGAAGCAGTGGAATTTTAGATTTCAGGGGCAATAGTGATTTTCAAAAGTCTTCAAGTCCAGTGTGCTCAAGGGAGCAGAGAGCATCTTTCCATGTCTGGCGTGCATGAACACTTGTGGGGAGTCCGTCTCTCCCCTCCCAACAGTAAATGCTTGTATGACATAGTCATTCTGCTTCATCCTGCCTGACCCTGGGAAGCATATTGGTAATGGATGTGCAAAAGAAGGAGAAGAATTGCTCTGTTTTACATTTTAGCATAATTTAAAATGAGTTTTATTGAAAAAAAGGTTACTGAAGAGTGAATGTGTCAAAATGGGTTAACTGTGTATATTGACTTTTATGTTGTCATTCGTCTATCATTGACGAGTGATGCCTTGCACTGGGTTGTACGACAGTGATGACATTAGGCTGTAAAGACTTTTTTGCCTAATCCCAGCAGTGTCCTCCCCTTAGAGTTTGTTTCCCCACTGCTTCTATGCCCTTTATATGTCCCAGATAAAGGCTGGGTTATAAGAACCAGCGAAGTCCGCATGTCATCAGACTTAAGAAGTAATAATTTTAAAAGTCCACATATTTGTCCTATTTTTGGTGTAGTTTTAAATTAACTACTAAAAATGTAAATAACATCATAAAAACTAAAACTGAAAAGTAGAATAAAAATAATACAAATAAAAATCAATACAGTATAACGACTATTAACATAGCATTTACACTGTATTCGATATTATAAGTAATCTAGAGATGATTTAAAGTATACAGAAGGATGTACATTGGGTGTATGCAAATATTACCCAATTTTTAATCAGGGACTAGGGCATCCCTGGATTTTGATATCCCAGGGGGTCCTGGAAACAATCTACCGTGGATACCAGAGGGATGACTATAATTCATAAAATGTTTTAAATAGAAGTTGTATATTTTAATTTTGTATTAGGAGTCACCAGAAGATATGCCATTAAAAAAAGAAAATATTTTGAAATAGATGTAGCCATATTCCCTACATTTAAAAAAAAAAAGGTTCACCTTGAGAATGGCATTTTTCTTCAAAAGCTGCTATCCAATTCATCCTGGCATTCTTACCCCTGTAGATATTGTCACCAAATATAAAGGGCATAGAATATATTTTGAGGCCAGTTTAACCTTAAAATTTGGTCAACAGAAGGAAAACCCGTTAGACTGTAGCTAGTTACATACTCCCATGGCCATTATTCCAAGGCCACTGCCTAGTGAAGAGAGGTCAGCGCACTCACTGCACCTGAGGCCGAGGTGCCTTGCGGTGCAACTTGGCGAGGGTGTCACTGTATATAGAGAAGCTTTGGTACCCCCGAGAAATGCCCACTCTACCGCAGTAAAGCTGGCTAACGGCTTAGCCTGACTAGATGAGTTCCAGGAGAGCATATGACAGCCCTTTCTGGGTTGAGCCCTACACCCTCACCCTACTCATCGGAGGTTTGGCCCTACACATACGAGACAGACCAAGTAATTGACTATCTTGTGAGTGGGGTTACACCAACACATCGCCCTTCATGGTCTTTCGAGTCGTTAATGAGATCATTTTCTTTTAAACTCTTGTTCAAAGCAGTTTTGGCTCATTTCGTTTTTTCCACTCTTCTAGGGTGGAAAGACAGAAAGAGTACTTGCAGTTTCCACTAGTAGACAGGCATAATAATAATCAAAGAACATGAAACTGAAGCCAAAACCTTTGCCAGACTAAGAGAAACAAATTGCACCGAAAAATCATCCCAGACTTACTGGCTGTTGCAGTGGCAGCTCTTGTTATTGTATTTCTCAGTCCCATCTTTCTGTTTTTCTTATGGCAAATGTCACATTGTTGACTTTCCATCATGTAATGTCAAGAAGAATGATCATTAAGCAACCTTTTGAAAAAACAAACATCTTTACTTGGTTTTTGAAAGATCTGGAATAAAGGAATTTCTGAAAATGATTTCCACATATTTCGATGGAGTGGGCATTTGGAAAGGCTATGTTATTCTGAAAGCACTGATCCCCTTGTTATAAACTGGTTGTATCACTTTGTGTCAAAAGCATATAAAATGAAAAGTAGATGATATTTCTATTGTTTTAAGAGTAGAACAAATTATTTTATGCACAACTGAAGATTGTGACAGAGACTACATAAGGGGCATAGCAGGGATCACTCTGTGACTCAGGGCTTAACCCACCTCCCCGCCCAATACACAAACCTGGAATGCCAGAAAGCATGATTTCTTTTTCTAAAAATATTAATTGATTATTTTTAATTGACGATGACAAGCATGGCTTCATATCCACAGCCCAGTGTTTGTGTATTTTCTTTTATAACAAATGTACATGTATCACTGACAAGCCAGGGAGCAGCACCTCCCCAGATCTCCCCAGGAACAGAGGAACTCGTGAACAGAGGAAGCTTTCCCAGTGCTCCCTGCTCCGGTGAGCACTGCGCTGACCCAGCGGGCTGTGCTCCTCTTCCCCTTCCTCCTGGCTGTGGGAGAGCAGACAATTCCAGCCTGGCTCCTGAGATGGCTCTGTGAATTTTTTTTTTTTTTTTGTATTTTCACTTAAATAATCAAAGAATAGACAGTGATATTGATGGAGAATCCCATCCACTGCATTTCTGTTTCCTGGTGACTCTTGAGATAGGAGTTGGCTAGGTGGAGAGGGTGTGAAAGAGTATTCTCTGAGAAGAACAGTTAGGACGGACTGTGGGGATATGATGGGATAAAAGTGGGGGACAGAATGGGGTCCAGATAGGCTGACCTTGTAGGCCACTTGGGGATTACTGTCTTTATTCTAACAATGACAAGAGGCCTCTGAAGGGCATAGGCCTGGGAGGAAAAGGGCGGGGTTTGCACCTACCGAGAACACCTAGCTGGCAGTGGTGTGGAGACTGGACCAAAGGGAGAAGCAGAGAGTGTCAGATAACCAGAAGCATATTCCAAAGTCCCAGCAAGAAGTGGCTGAGCATCCATAATTCAGAAACCCAAAATCTGAAATGCTCCAAAATCCAAAATTTTTTGAGTGCCGACATGACGTCACAAGTGGAAAATTTCACACCCCTAAGTACTTACAACAAACTTTGATTCATGCACAAAATTATTAAAAATATTGTCTAAAATTACCTTCAGGGTATATGTTTACAGTATAAATGAAACAAAAGAATTTTGTGTTTGGACTTGCATCCCATCCCCTTATGTATACATAAATATTCCAAAATCCAAAAAATCCCAAATCTGAAACACTTCTGGTCCCACGCATTGCAGATAAGGAAGACTTAGCCTGTATTCCCTTGGATTAAGGAGGTGGTGGAACAGCAAGGAGTGCAGGCTGCAGCATTATTATTCGTATGGACAGGATTAGTGGTGGACTGGATGAGGCAGATGAGAAGGACGGAGATGTCATGGAAGATTCCCGGGTTTTGAAATGATTGTGCTATTCCCAGGAACCCAGAACCTTGGAAAATATCATTCGTGTATTTATTTATTTATTTATTTATTTTGAGTTTTGCCTTGTTTCAGATAGAGGGCTTGCATTCCATTTTGGATGTATTGAATTTAGGGTTCATTTAGGTAACGAAGAGATGTCCAGGAGGCATCAGATAATTGATGTCTCTATCACCTAGTAAGAAAATAATTAAGAAAATAAGGTAAAATTCAGGGAAGAAAATTCTGTAGTGTTAAGGCAAAAAGATCAGAGAAATTTGAAATCTCTAATTCATTTCTCAAGATGCTCTTTTTCTTGAGTATTTTCTCAAGTATTTCTCAAGAAACGAGAAATAACAAACCTCTAACTGTAGGTTTGTTATTTTTCCTACAAATTGTGACAACACTTTAATTTCTAGTATAATTTTTGAGAGGAAAAAAACGATGGCGGTGATAGAGGGTCAGTGGAGGTAGGTTAGAAATAGCTCTGTGGGTCAGGATGTGGAAATTGGAAGGTTGTGGGGGAAGGATCCCTTTTGAGTTATCAGATTTGCTGAGAGAAATGAGGAATACGAAGCAGCTGAGCTGGTTTGATCCAGTCTCTGGAACCCTAACCACCTAGGGAGAGAAAATATAGAGGGAGCTTAGGGAAAACCTGTTTTTTCCCAGCTGCCTTTAGAAGGCACATGATTGAGCTTGATTTTTGACCAGAGAGACACAGAAAGTCCCATAGTCCCTCTTAGGCCTCAATTCTTAGAAATGTATTTTATCAGATCCTTAAAATGAAACAAGATGTTTTCCTAGAATAATGTCCTGTAGACCACAAAAAAAGAAACTAAATCTGGATTTAGTATCTGTCCATATATCATTGTCTACATTTAAATTTTCTCGTGGTATAATGTCATGATCCAAATATCTACAAGAGAGATTGATCTTTCTATGGGAATTTTTAAAAGTGAGTTATTCATTTGGTTACTATCCTTTTCAGCCAAAAACGCACTTGCAAGAACAGTGTAAATCAGGCGAAGTAATATTTTCCTTCACATTCTAAACCATATTATTAATTGAAACAAGGGATAATTAGAAAATAGAATTTGTCAAGCATGACTTTTTCAGTGAAAATGTATTTATCTGTGTATTTATTAAATCAGAGAATGAAGCAGGTAGAGAAAAGGCAGATATTGTTGACTAAAGTGTGGAAGAAATGTTCAAGTT
Organism: Varecia variegata; assembly: GCA_028533085.1. NCBI lineage: Eukaryota > Metazoa > Chordata > Mammalia > Primates > Lemuridae > Varecia > Varecia variegata. The sequence goes on from CM052438.1 coordinate 87,322,402, forward strand.
ATTTCAAGTAAATAGTTATTCTGTGGCATCCAATATCCTGCAAAGAACATAAAACAAAATATTAAATATGTGGTAGATGTCTGTCTTGAGGGCCATCAAATTGTGTTTTTATTGCCTCTCCCGTGGTATCTGAACATTGCCCGGCAGCCGACAGGGGCTGGCCCGGGATGGGGCTGACCCCTCCCCGACGAACATGCTCTTGCACAGAAGTGGAGCCCCTGGGCTTTCTCTGAGACCTTGCAGGAACTTGTCTGTTTGTTCTGATTAAAACTATAAACTGAAGCAATTATTAATAATCAATAGATATAAAAGCAAGATATTCTATTTGACGTAGCCAAGTTTCAGCAGCAAGAGATTCATATTTTCTAGGACTGAAAGGTGTATATATTGTGCACAGTAGTTCTTAAAGTAGGCACAAAATTTATCAAATGTAAACAAAGAACCAGAAGATTATGTTCCCCTTTTTCTTTTCTGAAACTTGTCCTTCTTGTCTTCTTTTTTCTTTTTCTCCTCTCTCACTCCCCCTCAATTTTCTTTCTCTGACTTTTTGTGGCATTGTCTTTTTCTGTCCTTTGCTCTTTTCAAGAATCCTATTGTTGTCAGAGTTCTTTTCTTTCTTTTCTTTCAAAACATCTTCTCCTGTCTCCTTTCAACTGAAACTCCAACCTGTTCTTTCTCCCAGTGGCTCGCTAGGTAAGAAAGGTGTCTGACTCATTGGCTAAATATAGGTGCCGCCGCTGAGCTGGTGGCTTTCTTTAAAGAATTCTCAGTGGTGGTCTCTCAGCCACTTGTCTTTTCTATTTAACCATTTTTTTTTCTTTTTCCTAATAGAAAATGCTATGCAAGTCTTATTCTGGTAGAATGATTAGTTATACAAGAAAAGGTGGAAAACTTTCGCTTGAGAAACATTTAGGATAACCTGGCTCGAAGAATTTCCTCTTTAATACTTTAAATACATATCTCACTTTAGAGCACATCAATGGCTCAAAGCAAGGATGGATCTCCCCTCTGGCCCGAGCAGGTGGAAATTAGCTCAGTGGATGAAAACTTGGGCTCTAGAATCAGACAGACTTGGGTCTCTCTCCTGCCTGTGTTGTTCACATGTCGTTTTAGGTTTGGGGGCAAGTTACCCAGCCTCACAGAGGACCAAGTTCCTCATCTGCAAAATGGAGGTAAGGATAAGGTGCCCTAACGTTGTTGAATGTTTAGTACCATGAGCCTGGCACATAGGTGGGGCCCTCTGAATTTTAGCTAAAAAAAAAAAAAAAAAAAAAGCTGCATTGGTTGGTCCTTGGTGAAGTGGAAGTAGGTGTCTTTAACTTGCCTCCCGTAGCAATGAGAATGAATGAGTTCTAGGTCCCAGGGAACATGCTTTTGTCATAAGAAAATTCTCTTCTCTTAAATTGAATATAGAAAGAAACATTGAGCAAGGTTTAAAGATTTCAAGATGTTTCTTTGAGAAAATTTTGATTACAGTTCTCAGAGTTGAAAAAAAGAAAAAGATACATTAAGACAGTTCAGGCTGGGCATGTTGGCTCATGCCTGTAATCCTAGCAATTTGAGAGGCCGAGGCAGGAGAATTGCTTGAGGCCAGGAGTTCAAGACCAGCCTGGGTGAGAGTGAGACCCTATCTCTACAAATAATAGAATAATTAGCCCGTGTGGTGCACATGCCTGTAGTCCCAGCTACTCAGGAGGCTGAGGTGGGAGGATCGTTGAGCCCAGGTGTTTGAAACTTCAGTGCGGTGAGCTATGATGATACCATTGCACTCTAGTCCAGGCAACAGAGAGAGACCCTGTCTCAAACAAACGAAAAAAAAAGGCAAGACAGTTCAAGTGGGACCACACTTAAGATCAATCAAATGTTTCTGTTCCATGAGAAATATTACTTCTCCAAAATAGCAAATCAATTTTGATTGCTGTGTAAATTGTTTAGCATAATACTTAATATATGTTTAACATATAATATGTTACAATGGGTGGCTATAGTTATAGTGGAAAACTTAACTCACTTGGTTATATTTGTCATACGTATTTGTTTTATGTATATACACATACACTCCCACATAAATATATTTGCATATACTTTTTAACACAGAATTATTTAACAAAATTGTTTGACTATATGTTTTGGTGATGTTGGAATGTGAGAAGAGGAGCCCTTCCTTCTCTCCCCCACAACCCCAATATTTACTGAGTGCTTGTTAAACAGGGACAGATTTGGCTGTGGCTACTGTCACAGATAATTGTGGTGACTACCTTAAGCCAACTGCTCACCCCCTTCATAAAGCAGGACCCCAAACTTCACATTCCCAGTGGCTTTGCACTTTGAGGTGCACACTTGTCTCCCATGAAGGACCCGTTAAACCATTTTGTCACAGGTACCAGTAATTACAATAATGTGTTATCGTTCACCCATTCATTCATTCACTCCCTAAATTTACTATGTGGCTGTGACTTTTTTAGCCATTTTTCCAGGTTTTATATATGCAGACATTAATGTCCTACCTCAAACTGTGCTAGCCCTGAGCTTTCTCCCTCTTTGTTTCCCATTGCAGAGAAAGGCTGGATATGTTAATACTTGTTAATTTGTGTATGTGTGCACGTAGGCCTGTATAATGGTATGGAAATGGCCTTTTAATAAATCCATTTGGTATTCATAGGGACCTAAAATGATTAAGGAGATATAGGTGTGTGCGTATATATGTATATATTATATAACACAAATATTCATAAATAAAAATAAATTATATATAAATATATGAATGATATAACACACACATATTTATCTGTATATTTTTCAGAGTTTCAAGTGGATGCAGGTTGACAAGATGTCCCTGTGCTAGTATAAACCTCCCTCCTCCAGCCAGGGTTGTGGTTCATCAGATGGCTTGGCAAACAAGAGGTTAAGGGAGGGGGAGGAACAGACAAAGTCAATAAAGTCAGCTAATTGCAGGAAGCAGTTGCACAGCAACTGCAGCCAGGGAAACTGTTCTCCAGGAGCGGCCAATCAAACAGGGGCCGGGTTCACCAGGAAGTGCCTGCTTCCTCCCTGCCCCACCCCCTGCGCCTTCTGCCCTCCCCGTCTGTCTTTTTCTCCATCTCTCTGTCTGTGGGGCTCTCTTCTTTCTCCGCCTCTCAGTCGCTCCCTCTGGGTCTCTGCTCCTTTGCCTGTTTTCTCTGCGCGCACGCTAAGATGTACGTGCACAAGCAGTTTGCAGAAGCAGACAAGGAACCCTTCCCGCTTCCTTGCGCATGGCCCAGACACAGTGTTCACGTAAGGCAAAGCCGGCCCTCCAACACCCCCCGCACACACCGTTACCTGCCAGGCGAGTGCAGGGCATTCCCAGAGTGGGTCATCTGTATGTGCTGAGTGCGACATCATAACCCATGGAAGTTGTATAGGATCACATAAACTCCACCATAGCCGTCAGAGTAACGTGACTTATGATAAGAGAATCAAGTGGATGTCATATAAGGTACCAGGAAGTTATGGGGTCCACCATTTTCCTTTATCCCACATAATGAAATCTATATTAGCTACTTTTGGAAATGGAACATTTGATGTCAGAATTCTGATTAGGCTTCTAATTTTTACAGAAGAGGTATGTTGGCCTATAGCCCAAAAGACTCTCATTATTATTATTATTATTTGTCACTCAAAGCTGGGACGGCAGGGGATTTCCTGGTATTAATTAATTAACTCCAGGCTCTTTTGGCAAGATGCCTTGAAAAGGGATGGCATGTCCTGAGTGACCCTCTTGTGCACTTTATGTCAGTGATCATTAAACTCACAAAATTGTCTCACCTGGTTCCTTAGGACATTAAATGAAGATAACAAGAATAATAAACTTGCATATTAACATAAAGGAAATGTTAATCTACTAGACACATAAAGAAAATGATGTAAAATTCCTTCTGGAACCGAGGTCAAATGCATATCTTAAGATCATTTTTAATGTTTTCTGCCCATGGTTAAATAAGAGTCCTGAGATGATCAGGGCTTGATTACACTCAACCATTTAGAAAACATGTAAACAGACAAGACAGAGCCCTTGGAGCTGACTGTTGCACTCCGTAGCACAACACAAACATTCAGTAGCAAACCCACTGTTAGCGAGGGGAGCAAGTCGTTCATTTTTTTGGATATGGAGGAGTGGAGGTAATGATACTTTGCAACCTCTTTAAGCTCCTGGAGAAGCATTCATAGAAATGGGGTTTGGGTTCAACCCTTCTTGGTTTCCTTAGCGAGTTCAGGACTTCACAGACAAGCAACATCCCCCTCAGAGACCCCCCACGTGAATGTGCACGTTTGGATCTGCTGGAGGCTGTAGGATGTCTTCGTGAACCCTGCACTCGCAGAGAGTGAGAACTCTTCTAACACCTGTAGCTCCCAAAGGGCAGTGCCAGCCGTTTCTTACCATTCCTCATGCACGCAAACACACATGCACATTCACACACAGAAGCACACACCCAGAAACACATGTGGAAATACACAGACATACACACACATAGAAGCACACACAAATACACACATAGAAGCACATGTGGACATACACACCCAGAAACATACCCACAGACAGGAACACACACACACAGGAACACACACAGAAATATAGATGCAGAAATGCACACACACCCTATCCCTCTAAAAAGGTTCTCCTCTTTTTTTAGTCATTGAAAGTTGCTGGGTGAGAGAAAGAAAGCAAAATTAACACCAAATTAAAAAGTGAACTGAAATAAATGAATCGTTAGGGGACAAAAGGTGTCGTTAGAGAGGCAGGGCAATGTAGGAAGGGAAAGTTGCGCCAAGTTTCAATGCACATGACTGGGGTGGGGGCGCCAGCGCCCCGCAGCTGTGACACATCCTTGCCCGCAGACTGAAACTTCCCCTGTTTGTCAGCAGTGCGCCTGGCACAAGTTCATCCACACGCAGTCCACTTGCTGAAAAATGCCGGTATTTGTTATGGGAAAAACTGAACTATAAGTTCTCTCTCAAAGGCCTGCATCTTTATGATAATTTTCTAAATTGTTGTCATTTTTAGGGGTATAAGAAGTCACATGTGCTCAGAATAGTGCTGTATACAGTAGGCCAGTGAGCACGTGCTTCGAGGTACTGCTGACCCAGACCTGGGTGACAGAGGGAGCTTATGTTGTAGTTAAAAAGTCTTTAAGCATTTGTAAAGTCTGGAGGGGTGAGTGCCATGTGCTCAGTCGTGGCTGTGAGGCATGGTCACATCCATGCTTTTATTTCTCATGCCAATTATTATTATCATCACCATCATCATTAACAGATGGAGTGGAAAGTTGTATCAGGGAGCAATCGACTGTGTATTGAGCACCTACCGTGTCTATGCCTCATGACCCAGTGATCAGGACTCTTTGTCCTATTAATGCCACCTCACATATAGCAGGTTGTGTAGCCTGGCCAAGACCACCCTACTAATAAGTTCTCATTCTGTTCCTATTACTCTAGGCTGCTCATTATCGAATAGCTTAGAAGATGAGAAATTATTGAGGCTTAATTAGTGCAGGATTGTATTCTGCACTTCCCATGTGTGATTCAAATTTAATCATAAACCAAGAATGGGATAAATACTTAGAGACAGTTATCTTTCCTGGCACTATTCTCTCACTTCGCTAAGTCTACAGGACGCATTTTAGCTTTCTTTTCTTGAGTTAAGAATATTCTCGCATTCCTGAAAGAAAATGTTACTATTCCCATTTTCCAGATGGTATATGGGCACAACACATCCATCTCAGTTACAAAGCCAATTGCAACAAGATTTCTGAACATGAATTGATGATCATGGCTGAGTCTCCTGGTGAGTTTTCCTACAGAGGTATTTCAGGAACCTGAATCACAGCTAAAATGGAGTGGCTCTGTATGCCCTGTAAGAGGGAGGAATTGCATTGAAGCAAGTGCTGGCTCAACTTCATCATGAGAAACGTGGATACTGATGGGGCTTAGCTTTGATTGGATTCTGGAACTTATTGCACTCAGCTGGGTGTAGTCCAGCAACTGGGTGGCACTGGCAGAGGGAGGCCTGCTTCTGCAACAATTACTGGTCAATTGCAAGTGATTATAATGGCACCGTGTCTAAAACAATATGGAGAAAAATGCTGCCTGGAAAACATGAAACGCTGGTGCTCCACAAAGGAACGGGCAAGTTGCTGAGAATATCAGAGTAACAAGCAATGTTGGAAATTCAAGTTGCTACTCTAGATCACTGAAAGATGGCACCTTTTGTCCTTTTTCTTTTCTTCTTCTTTTTAAAATCTCCATGGTATATTTTCAATCATGTCTTTTGTCACAGGCAGGCAGAACAAGGTCCAGTTGCCACCAGGGTCTCTCAGTGAGTGGAGATGGCTGGACAGAATCCAAGACAAGGCAGGGCTGGCAAGTCTCGCCATATGAATCCATGCAAGACGTAGGAGGCACTGAGAGAAAGTGCCTCACTGCATCTGACTTCGCTTCCACCCACGCGGGGTACCCGTCAGTACGGGAGGATCAGATTCCCAGAGGTGACCGTGTTTGGAGAATGTTCTTAGTATGTTTATGAGTACAGCTGGACAGACTCGACCAGTAGGTAATTGCTCTGATATTTGCAGACAGCATAGCAGAGTTACCATTTTTGCCTTTATGTTCTTTATGGCGTGATTTGGCCACAGAGGTTGCAAACAACTGTCAAACCAAGCTTCAGTGGGGACATGGAGCTCCCTCCCCAGTAGCAACCTGGGGCGAGGTGGGCAGTGTCCCTTGAGCACTGCCTCTCGGGTTCCCCAGAAACACTACTGGAGTTGGCCGGGGTCAGTGGACTCTTCACAGGCTGTCGATTGGCTGCTACCAGTCCTGTGATGTTTTCCTCGCTCCTGTGAGAAATTGTGACATATTCATCCTTGGCAGTCACCATCTCAGGCGTTAAATCACTTTCCTCAAATTTCCAGAGTTCTGACACATATAATGGGCTTGGTGGGGGATTTGCAATAATTCTTTTTCAGTATTTATGAAATCGTGCACTCCCTATGGCTTCTGGGCCTTTCAGCTGCCTTTCAGATATCCCACCCATAAATTTTCCATGATTATCACTTCCTAGCTTTGAAACATACATCTTTAGGCATTGTTACTGGGATACAGGAGGCACCATTGACTTTGCCTTCCGTTATTGATTTGTAATATGCCTATAGTCTCACCTGGCTAAATATATCGTTAGCTGGTGGCCACTTTAATACAGAATGAGCCTCATTGCTACGCCGCTTTCACTTCTGCACATGTGAATCCTGTGGTTTTCCCCAATCGTATAAACCTTCACGCACTAAACCAAAGGTCACACCAATAAATATTTCCTACATGGTGGCACCTAATGTTGCCAGAAAATCTTGCTTTAACATGCTGTGCTTCTGTCTATGGTAAATTCTCTCATTCCCAGTTCTTGTGACCTCCCTCTGTCCTCCCTACTCCCTGCTGCTGCTACAGGCTGAATCCCACTGTCACCATTGTGGAAATGGTGACACCATTGTGGAAAGCCTACATCAAGGCTTGCCAATCAAATTTAGCCTCATTTTTGGAATTTATACTGCACCGTTCAAAATATAAACAATTGAAAATTATCTGTTGTGTTTTGAGAGGCATGAGGGTTTTTGAACTTCTGTCTGTGCTTTGTATTTTTATATACATGGCCCCAGCTAACTAAGGACAAGGGTCTGAAGTCAGGATAGGACTCCACCTAAGGTTTTATGATCCAATGGCTGGGTATTCTTTATAGCAGCAGCCCCCAGCCTTTTTGGCACCAGGGACTGATTTCATGAAAGACAATTTTTCCACAGGGGAAGGGTGGGGGACAGCTCTGCGGCCCGGAGTTTGGAGACCACAGCTTTGCAGCATCTCAGAAGCAGTTTAGTGCTGATATCCTAATATATTGAAAAGGAACATTTGGAAGAAGTGAGATTTGTTGAGACTTCCAACAAACAAGTACATGTGGCCAGCTCCCAGCTGTCCATGTTTAGTTTATTTGGGAAGTTGAGCAGCTTATGTGGCCTTTTTCTTTTAGGTCCTCAGTTATGCCTAACTGAGAATGGGTAACAGCAGAAAAGTAGTAGCACAGAGTCCTGTCTGGAAACAGTCTGGACAAAGATCACCAGCTAATGGTATCTTGGAATAGGGAAATTAAAAACACAAAGAATTTTGTATTTGAATCTTAGAATAAAGATATTGAAGACCAGAAAAGTCACCCTAAGCTTAAAACACAGAAATTATTCTCTGTTCTCTCTTTTTTAATTGCATTGATATTAATTCATTAGTGTGGTGCAATAATAATTATAATAATACACAGATACCTTGTTCTAATTAAGCACTCAGGTTGCATAACTATTATAGGGACTATATCATTCTCAGATAAAGTAATAGCAGAAATTGACCATTCTTAGATTAGATCCAATACAAGCATATTAATTTATGTTCTATTTTAAGCAGTATGGAGTGAGGCATTTATAGATTCTTTAGTAGGGAATAGTAAACTAATTCTATAAAGGATCTCCTTACGTCTTTCTTATTTCTATAAATGGTGCCATCATTTTCTCAGTTACCCAGAGTTGGAACTACTTCAAATTAGTCATTAAATGTTTTAGTGATTTCTTTTTACTGTCCTGTATCATATTTTTTTCTCTCTCTCTATACCATTTTCACCCCCTTATTAGCACCTCTGCTAATATGATCACCTCCTACTTATTTCCTTCCTTCCCTCCCTGTTTCTTTGACTTACAATTTTTGCTGAACATTGCAGTCTAGTTCATCTTCATAAAGAAATATTTGGTATTGTAACTACTCTTTAAAATCTCTATTGGTTCTTTGCTGCTTAAAATTTAATTCCTCTGTCCTTAGACGGGCATTCAAAACTTTTGAAAAATGTCCAACTTAATTTTCCAAACTCATTTTCCTCTGGGGTTTCACAAAAGAGGTCTGGATTGGTCTTTTGGATCAAACATATCTGGGCTGGAAGTCCAGCTTTGTCATATATTGGTTTTATTATCTCAAACAAGTTATATGATCTCTATAGTTACTGCCATAAAAAAATTAAGACTTCCTTCATGGGCGGTTACGCAGGTTAAATGAGGTAATGCGCATCAGGTCCTTTTCTGCGCCCAGCATAACCACTAAAAATGTCAATTGTTTTTTCTTCTCTTAAATGGCATTGATAATATGTATCTTATAAAGTTGTTGTTAGGATTAATTGAAATGATTTTTTGTAAAGCACATAATACAATACCCAGCTGAGAGTCAGCGCTCAGAGATGGTGTAGCCGTAGCTCAGCCGTCAGTCCTGGTTGTTTATACCCCTCTCCAAGCATTTGCCTACACAGTTCCTCTCACCTGGAAGGTCTTTGCCTTTTTACTACAATCCGTCCTTCAGAGGAAATTTCTAGGCCCCTTCCTTTGTGAAACTTTGCCTATCCGTAGTATTCCTCTGTGCTCAGAACTCTTACAACCCACGCTGCACATTCAGGGCCTCTAGCTGGTGGTTCTAACCATCCGTCCATCCATCCATCTGTCTAGCCACCCATCACCTATCTACCTGTAAGGGACGACTGGTGAGATTTTTCCTGTTGTCTTGGAATTGGACGCAATAACAAAGCTGAGATCCATAGGCAGTAAAGACCCCAAAGAGCCTCATGCTGCTTCTCCCCGGAGCTTCATGAGAGGAACCAGCTCAGAAGGGACCCAAACACCAACCACAACCTTCCTCAGTCCCAGTTTTCAGGGAGCACATTGCTCGTGGCAGAGACAAGGGTACATTCTCCCACCACAGCCAAGGGACAAGGGTAAGCTGCATGCAGTGAGGCTCAGAGGACAGGTGAGGTCTCATATCCTGGCTGGGCATGTATCCTGGCAGTAGAGGGGTACGAGCCCCTGGTGCATTGGGGCCACTCCTCAGGGTTACCAAACCCTTAGACAACCAGCTCTGTTTGGGCAACAAAGAGTGCCTGGGACCTCTCCCAGTACGGAGGTCACGCTTGTCCATCTCTGCGTTATTCTCTGCCCAGACACGTGAGAAGAGCTAGCACCTAAAAGAGGTTGGAGGCAAAGGTATGTGAGAACAAACCATACACTTATTCTCCCTGACATCCCCTTCCCCAGGGTCTCTGAGCCATGGATTTGTCTAGAAGCTTTGGAGTGGGAGGCAGAAGGGCTTTGAAGTTTGTGATTAACAGTTAAATGTAAACAGGATCAAGTCTGGAATACTCAAATGAGACCCTTCTGGTGACTGAGCTTGACCACAGAGTTGCTCACCCCTTTGTGGTTCTCCGTGTGGCACAGCACTCCACCTCCAACAGGGAAGCAGGAACCGCCACAGCTCAGTAGGGAAAGGGAAGCTTTAGAAAGCTTGACACTGCAGCACATTGGAACACAATAAACTGGTAACACTTGACAGACTTGTCTCCTTAGTGAAGAAGTGCCAGCAGGCTCCTTCAGGAAAGAGGTTGTGCTTCTTAATTCTTTAAAGTTCATGCATGGTGGCTCTTAAACTTATATTTTAATGTTGTCTTGCTTACTTCAAATTAAATCTTTCATTGAATCTGAAAAAAAGCAGATCAAATGGAACACCTCTGGTTAAAGCAGGGGGGTGGGGGGATCAAGAGCCCATGCCTTTTGCCCTCCTCTGGCTTTATGTGATTTTTAAAAAATATCATAATTCTAGACACGTTGCTTTTGTGGCTAGAGCCAGGTCTTTCCATCCCATCCACAGAGTCACTGAGCAGAGCCATTTTGTAGAATGTGACCTGATTCCTTGACCAGGGGTTCCTCCAAGGAGCTGGTTCTAAACCTGTTTGACTGCCCCTGCCCTGGAGCCCTTGTTACCTAGGGTTTGGCCACTTGTCCCTAAGGCTGCAGCAGAAGAATAAGAACAAGTATTTTGAGTAGAGGGAAAGAGAAATTTTATTACTTTGCTGGCAAAGGAAGAGGATGGAGACTCCTGTTTGAAATGCCATCATCCTAATAATAATCAGAAATACAGTGCTTTTAAAGAGTGGCCATTCAGCTTCAGGCAATTATTGTTCAATTACATTTGATGATTCTGATTGGTCCATCTCTGCTGAAGACAGTCCCTTGATCTCCGCCCAGGACCTCCCTTTACCACCTCAGGCTGGGCCATCTCCTGTTGCACAGGTAACAAAAGACTTACCCTGACCCTCCCCACCACTGGCCTGAGGCAGGGATGCAGGCTTTAGTTCTCAAAAAGGAGTGGAGGATGTTTTAAAGAGATGGAAAATATTTTTGCCATTTTTTCAGGCCATTCCTTGTGTTACACCCTGATGCAATGCCCAGTACATAACCAGTGCGCGGTGAAGCACTGTCACTGGACTGATGAGGCAAATTGTTAACTAAAATAAAATCTTAAGGCTCCCCCCAACTGGCTGACTGAATGGACCCCTTCTTGGCCAAGGGGATACCCTAAAAGTGAATTGCCAGCCATAAGAAGGGAGGTCAGACATGCCTCATCATGCCCCCTCCCTTCTTGGAGATATCCTTTGTAACTCATTAACAGACCTACAGCTATGCAAGACAAACCTGCAGGTCCTCAATTTACACAACAAATATATGTCTCTTCCTTATCTAAAAACATTCCAAGCCTTTAGACAAAGCTTCATTTTTTAACCAATTACAAGTCAAAGAGTTGTTTTTAAACCCACCTATAAGCCCATGCTTTGAGATGGCCCACCTTTTCAGACCAAAACAATGTATGCCTCCCACATATTGATTGATGACTTTACCTGTAACCCCTGTTTCCCTGAAATGTGTAAAACCAAGCTGTAACCCAGCCACAGCGATTCCACTTGCTCACAGCTTCTGGGGCATGGCTCTGGGTCATGGTCCTCAAATTTGGCTCATAATTAACCTCTTTAAACTATTTTACAGAGTTTGGCTTCTTTTCTGTTGACACCCAGTACATAATCAGTGCTTGGTGATGTGCTGTCACTAGATTGATGAGGAATAGAGGGTGACTGATTCCTTTGGTAGCAACATTTTCAAAATATTCAATAATATACCAAAATCATCGACTATAGTGATCAGTATTGTTTTAAAGTAAATTCTTGAGTGCGATATTTTCTTTGCCTGAGGATATGACTTCCCTATGGTTATTGTTTGGTTTTTACCCAAAGTGAATTAGATGACAAAGGAGATTCTGTATTCTTTGGATATTAAAACAATTAGCACTTTATTTTATTTACTGAAAAGCAATGCCTTCAGGTGAAGGAATAAGACACAGTTTTGCAATCACACTGAACTCTGTCTCTCTGGACCAGCAGGACAAGTATTATAATTAATTCAATATATTAATTTAATATAAATAATAATTAAATATTATAAGTAATATAATTATTATTATAATATGAGACAAATGGTTGGGTGATATTTTATCAAAAAGAGTACATCAGGAAATAACCCTGTGATGTGTAACTTATTCTTTCTATATGATTGAAGTAGTTATTTGATCAGAGTTGTTTTAATGTAAAAGCATTGATCAGATATCAATGTCACAATTTTTATAATTTTATTTTTATTTATTGTACAGACAATAAATGACAGCCAGTAAGAGTATTCATGGAAGCTACTCTTTGTTACAAGTTACAGAAATCCAGTCTGAGCTAGCTTAAGTAAATAAAAAGGGAGGAAGGGTCTACTAGAAGATATTCAAAGATCTCACAAGACAGCCAAGTGGCAGAAAAGACAAGAATCGTACGAAAAACTGAAGAAAGGAATCCATGGGTTGCCAAGACTTCCTTGCCCCTCCCCCATACTGGCTTCATGCTTCTCTCTCGTTATAGGGTATCATTTTCCAAAAATTTCAGAGGAGAACCCTAATTGACCAACTTTGTTAGTTGCCCACTTCTGATTCAATCAACAGTGCCGAGAAAGCAGCATCATATTGTACACAATGGCTGCTCCCACAGTAACCATATGGATGACAGGGCACTGGGAACAAAAGCAATGTGTCTACTTTAATAACTTAAAAAAAAAATATGGCTTTAACCTAATTATTTAGGAGGTGATAGAGGTGTTGTGTTTAGTGGGTGAAGGCTGAGAAAGGAAGAACCTGTTGGTTCTATTTAATGGTAATTGTAATGACATATTTTGAGTGTTATGACATCATCATGAGGACTTACTTTACTGTGCAAATCTCTACAAGGGATTTAAAAAATATTAAGAAATTGTACTGATTTAGTTATGTAAAACTTTATTTTTTGGCAGTGTCTCTGACAGGAATTGTGAGACTCCTAAGTGACCTGGTTGGTGATTGTGTTGGCATCACTCTGTGATTCCAGAAATACACAAAAATAAGCTCCCTGCTCACCCGGAGACAAGGGCTGTTCTCCTTTCAACAGTTGTTTGCAGCTAACTCCCACCCACATCAGCTTAAAGCAGCGACACAAACAAAATAACAAAAACATTGTGTCAATTGTTTGCACTTGATCGCAATTGTCTAGATTATTATTTAAACAGTGATTGATTAAAACTGACCCTTTAAAAAAAATCAGTCCTTTAAAAATTCTTTCTAGTTTTCATCATAAAAAATATTTTACATTGACAGAAAAGGGTAGATAAAACTAGAGCTAACATTTAATAACAAATATTACCCAGGTGTAAGAAATATTATCATTTTGCCAAATTTCTTTCCATTCCAGTTCCATCATCCTCAATGCCCCTCCCTGCCCCCCACCCCTGGTCTCCCTACCAGAGGTAATCCTCACCCTGAAATCAATGTGTGTCTTTGCAGTCCAGGTTTTTATATTTTTTACACACGTGCATATAGACATAAACAATATATGGCACTGCTTTTGTGTGACTTTGAAAATTGGCATCAGTGATGGCATACTGAAGAGATCCTTCTGCAGCTTGAAATTTCTTCATTCCCTGTTATGTTTACTAACTTCAAACATTTTGAAACATGATGTCAAAGTTAGTCAAATATTTTAGCGATATTCCATGGTATGAATCTATCCTACAGTGTCCCTGTTGATGAGCATTTCGTTATTTCTACTAATATAAACAATGCAGCATGAGCATCCTTATGGACATTCTTAGGCCCAGTCTAGAATTTCTCTAGGCTGTATCTCTAGTAGCTGAATGGGCCATAAACTATATGTATCTTTAATTTTGACAGGTGTTACAAAATTGTTTCAAGATTGTACTAATTTATAGCAGTGTCCGAGCTTCTTTGTTCTGAGTCCTCACCAGTATTTGATATTGTGATATGTTTTAATGTTTGCCAATCTGATAGTATCTCATGCTTGATTCAGTTAGCACTTCCCTGATCGTTAGTGAAACCGAGCATCTTAGTTTTCAGGTATTTTGGGTGTCTTCCTCAGTGAATTGGTTGCTAATATCCTTGCCTTACCCTTTCAAAATTAGGGTGTGTGTGTTTATTAATTTGTATGAATACTTTATAAACTCTAAAAATGAATTATTTGTGAATTATATATTTTACATATATCTTCTCCCAGCATGCAGCTTAAGTTTTTATTTTTAAATGAAGTTTTATTTACATGTGGTAAAAAATTCAATAGTACAGAAAATTACACAGTCTCCTTCCCATCTCTGTTCTCCTGCCTGCAGGTTTCTTTCACAGAGGCTACCTATAAGATCAATTTCTTGAAAATCCTCCCTAAAATATTCTTTGCATACAAGTATGCACACACATGTACACACACACACACATATAATTCTTTCTTGTTTACCCAAATTGTAACAAACCACACAAATGTTTTTGTACTTACTACTTTCACTTAATGCTGTATCTTTAAGGAAAATATTTATGTAAAATATGTATAGTGGCTTAAAAATATGGCCACAAATTTTTTTGACATATCTCTCATTGAGAGGTACGGAGGGTCTATGTCCCCTCCTTTTGAATCTGGGAGAGCTTATATTTGCTTCATCCGGTAAAGTATGGCTGAAGTGATGTGATGTGATTTTTAAGGCTTAGTTAGAAAAGACCATGTAGCTTCCACCTTGCCCTCTTGGAATACTCTTTGGGGAAGTCAGTTGCCATGGAAGAAGTCTGCCTACCCTGAGAACACCGTGTTGGTGAAGTCTGCTAATGGGCCTCAGTGGACTTTCAGCTGTGCAAGTCCAGCCTGGTCAAACCTTCAGATTTGACATTTGACTGGAGCTGCACAAGAGACTATAACTGACAACCACCCAGCTGAGCCCTTCTTGAATTTCTGACCCACAAAATTATGAACCAAATAAAATATTTGTTGTCTTATAATACTGAGCTTTGGGGTAATTTGGTATACAGCACTAGTAACCAGAACAATCACTATACAGCAAAATAGCATTTATGATAAAAAATTTCTAAAAATTTATAAAGGAAGATATTTCATAACAATAAGCTAAAAAAGACAAACATGTTTTAGATGCATGTTTATACATCAAAAATCTAGGTCTGGAATATACAAAGAAGAAATGGAGAAAACTACAAGAAGAAATCAGTGAATGCACAATCATAATAGAAGATAATAGACATTTCTCAGATAAGAACAGACTTAGTAGTCAAAAACCTATAAATATTTAGAGCATTTGAATGACATGTTTAATACATACAAATATACACAAAATGCTTTGTATTGAATAAAAGTGAATGCATATTATTTTCAAACACACCTGACATTGACAAAAATTGATCACATTTTACTTAACTAAAAGTTTCCACAAACAAAAAAAAAATTACAGGCCACTTTCACCAATAGTTAATGTGAATTTAGAAGTCTACAATTAAAATGCGGCCAAAATTTCCATACATGTGTAATTTATAAGTAAATTTTATCATGAGGAAAGTCAAATGGCGGTGGCAAACTACTTAGAATTAGAAACAATGAAGGCTCCATGTATCCAACTTTGTAGAATATCACCCAATTAGAATGCAAGAGGAGAAATTTATAGCCTTAAAGAATTTATTAGACAAAAAAATTGGAAAATAATAAACATTTTATTTTAAGAACTTTATTGTAAAAATGAAACAGCTAGATAATTCCAAAGAAAATGGAAGAAATAGTAGATAAAGACACAATGATGGCACAGGTAGAAAGAGTAGGGTTGAGCAATGTCTCATTTCCTGGGCTGATGTAACAAATTACCACAAACTGGGTGGTTTAAAACAAGAGAAGTGTATCCTTTCACAGTTCTGAGACTGGAAGTCTGAGACCAGGGTATGGGCAGAGCCATGCTCCCTCCCTAGGCTCCAGGAGAGAATCCTTGCTTGTTTCTTCCAGCTTCGGGTGGCTGCAGGCATCCTTGGCTTGTGGCAGCATCGCTTCAACCTCTGCCTCGTCTTCATGTTCCTTCTCCTCTGTGTGTCTTCTCTTCTGTCTCTTATAAGGACACTTGTCACTGGATTTAGGGCCCACCTGAACGATCCAGGATGATCACATCTCAAGATCCTTAAATTAATTACACCTGCAAAGACCCTTTTCCAAATCAGGTCACAGTCACCAGTTCTGGGGATTAGAATGTGAACATATTTGGGGGGGGGCACCATTCAACGCATTATAAACAATAAAATCAAAAGATGTCTTTGAAAAAATCAAAATACTGACAAAATTCATTTAAATGAAGAGATTAGTTGAAGTTCAAATTAAAATTTATGAAATTTAACACTCATGATAGGCATTCGTTGAGAGCTGGGAAGAGAAAGAAATCTTCCTTAACTTGATAAGGGGCATTGTCCTGAATTCCCGATCAGCATGATAGCTTAAAAAAATCTTTATTTCAGTCAAGAATGCTCACTCTCACCACTACTTGCTAAGATAGTAAAATAAATTGTAAGGGCTGGGCAAGGTGACTCATGCCTGTAATCCTAGCACTTTGGGAGGTCGAGGCAGGAGGATTGCTTGAGCTCAGGAGTTTGAGACCAGCCTGAGCAAGAGAAAGACCCTGTCTCTACTAAAAATAGAAAAATTAGCTGGGCATCGTGGTGTGTGCCTGTAGTCCCAGCTACTCGGGAGGCTGAGGCAGGAGGATAGTTGAGCCCAAGAGTTTGAGGTTGCAGTGAGCTATGGTGGCACCACTGCACTCTACCCAGGGTGACAGAGAGAGGCTCTGTCTTAAAAGTCAGAAAAAAAGACATTTTAAGATGTAATGTACTGAACAGAAGCTATAGTATACTGCATACAAGATGATCACTGAGATAGAAAGTCAAGTAGAAAAAAGTGACAAATTCTGAAAAAAGGACATTAGTAATAAAAAATTATTAGCTTTTCTACACATAGGTAGCAACTTAGGAAATGTTATATATAAAAAAAGATTATATTCAAAATAGTAACAGTAAATATAAAGTGTCTACAATAACACCTAACCAAAATAACCATGATCTTTATGAAAACTATAAAAAATGAATTAAGTCCATAAAATAAAACTTAAAGGAATGTGGAGTTTTATTGTGTTCACAGGAAGACTCAGTGTTATAAAACTCCCAATTCCACACAAATTATAAAAAGTTTTGCAAAATTTTAAAGTTGGCTAATGTCAAGGGCAGAAGAGTATCTGGGCACAGCACTTCCATGTGCTGCTGAGTGAGTCCAAACCACCACAGGCATCTGGGTGGCATTTTGGTGACAACTATTAAAATTTAAAACATGTAAATTCTATCACCTAGAAATTCTACTACTAGATATTTTCTCTCAAGAAATACTTGCACAAAGGGAGGCACATTCAATGACGCCTGGACACCCTCAGTGGTCACCGTTAAGGGAATGACTAAAGAAATGTTGGTATTTTCACATTATGAGATTCTAATTAGTAATTTAAATTTGACCTATGTGATCTAATATGAAACGTATAAGTTGTGGAATGTGCATAATATGAGACCATATACCTAAAAATACAAAACAGCACAATGATTTTTAATGGGTCCTCGTATGTGTACGTAAATAAGTAGAGAAGATTCCAGAAGACTGCACAACAGACTTCTCGTAGTGATTATGTTTCAGGGTGGTACCAAACTTTAGTATTATCTGTAGTAATTTTTAGAAGGAGAATTTATTCTTGTTTGACTTGAGTATTTAAAAAAATAACACAAGAAAGAACAAATAATCAGGATTCATATAAGCAAGAAAACACAGGAAAGATTTTTAAGTTTCTAATTTACATAGTTGCAGTTATCTATGACATATACTCCCTTCAACAAACATTTATCAGCATTACCCTATTCCGGGCACTGTTTTAGGTTTTTCGTATCAGGGACAGAATATTTAACAGCTTGGAAGCTTCCTCCTCTAATGGAGTGTGAATTTTTGTGAAAGAAAGCTGATAACGCAGTAATAGTAAGTAACTAAAGAGAACATTAGAAAATGATAAGTACTAGAGATCAAAAAACAAACACACAGGTTAAGGTGGATTGGTGGGGGTGCAATTTTCAACAGACATACCCGGCTTGGCCTCCTTGAAGGATCAACACGGAGCGAAATTGGAGAAGCTGAGGAGTGGATCCTGCAGCTGTCTGGTAGTTGGTGAAAGAACTCATTCCCCAAGGCCGGTGGTCAAAGAGGGGTTGTTATATGTGCTTAATTTAAAATGCATTGTCTTTAAATGAAGCCTCTTAATAAACAGCCTCCTCTGTTTAGTACCACATCCGAGCAGAGGATCACCATGGAAATGTGGCCAAGCCTTGTTGAATTCCCTTACTGCATAGAGTCAGTTTTGTTTCTATATAAGGATGGAGATAGAATGTAATGAAATTAACCCTACTTTGTTTCAGTGTATTTTACCCCTAGAGAAGCAGTGTAGAGTCAGAACTCTGGCCGTGTGTGAAAGGGGAAATCTGACGTCCCTTCAAGATTGAGCCTCCCTGCAGCATGTCAGTTCTAGGAGGAGTGACTTGAAGCCACACCACATTCAGTGGGGACTGGGGTCCATGCCCCTCCCAGCCGTCCCTCCCTGCCCACCGTTCTTCAGAAAACAAGGTGTGTCTGTACCCCTTAGTGAGACCTCACCTATCCTAGAGTTAATGCTGGCTGGCTTTGTCGGGCAGGATTCCCTCTGTGAGGCGGCTCCACCAGCTGCTCTGGAACGGCAGGGAGGACCCCACAGTCTCACAACATGGAGGGGGAGGGAAGGTGCCAGAGGGGACAGAGAGAGGTGGGTGCTGGGGCACTTGGTCCCTGGCTGGGGCCAGGGAGGAGTCTAGGGGAAGACGGGCCTGGAGAATGATGGAGGCTGTGGTTGGCTGTGACTCCTTGAGATTCTAAGGCCACAGGCATTTTCACAGCATTGGAAAAAGGGCCATAGGCAAAAGGGAGCAGAGAAATAGGGTGACAAGTTGTGGCTTACAAAGAATAGGGAGCTGAAGCAGGACCAGCTATCAACCTGATCTGCTCTGGAGCTCACACTGGTTAAGCTGGGTCCAAGGCCAGTGCTTTGGTCGCTGTAAGGGGACAGGCACAGAAAGTGCTCCCTTGGGGAGCTGAGGCAGTGAGACACATCGGATGTTACATGCCCTGTGGTAGGGGCAGAAATTCCTTGCAGATCCAAAGGGCTCAGCCTGCTGGATCGTTAAACAGGGTCTTGGTCTCCAGATCCAGATCCCAGTGCATCAGCGCCCAGTCCCGTGGGGCCTGGAGGCTGCCTGCTGAGATGCTCTGCATGGCATCTTCTGGAGCAGGGAACTGTGGAAGTGTTGAAGGCTCAAGCACAGAGTCAGAAAGCTAAATAAAAGAAAGATGCTTTTTTTAAGTAATAAAAATTCAAAGGCTAAAACAAAAAATAAAGTAATCCTGCCACAATTTCTTAAAAGAACTTGGGCTTTTCCTTCCAGGGGGTGTGGGGTCATCCGCCGGACACCACACAACCATAGGTGCAAGCTGGGAGAGAGGTCCCGGGTGACTCCGGATGTCATGGCCTTGGGCTACCTGCTCATGCAGCTTACCTGTGCCCTCAGGTCTCACTAGGGCCATTCTTCGAGGACCCAGCTCAGGATGGGCTATTCAGGATGCACAGATATGCAGGGTCCCAGGGTAAGTGGGCCCTCTACTGGGGTTGGAGGTAGCATACTATTAATAGAAGCTTTTGTGACATGCATAGGGTTCTCAGCTGCAGACAGCATGTCCCTGTTCTGGAAACCTAGGGGCTGGCATTGTGTTTCCTCCCCTGGAGCTTGACATAAACACCTCACTGCGTTTTGTCCCACCACTGACACCTCCTACATTATGGAGTCCACAGGTCATGTGGCCAAAGCAGCAAGGCTGCTGCCTGGACTTCTGCAGGGCTGTGTCCTTCTCCAGGTCCCACTCGGGGCTGGCTGCCTTCCTTGTCACCGGGCGTGTGGGCTGGAACAGCACGGAGCGAACACTATTGCGCACTCTGTGTTTCTGTACCTGACTGGGGGAGGGAAGGATGCACTCGCTACGTCAGCAGCCATGTGCCATGTGGCTGAGGCCGTACTGACCTTCTCTAGCAAAGACACTACATCCAACCGTTCTCCAGCATCCAACTGGCTTCCGGAGGGTCCACACTGGTGAGTGGCACAGAGATATGACAGGGGACACCATGCCTTATCCTCGAGATCCTCAGGAATGGCACTAATCTCTGCCACACTCCCTCGAGTGTAGGACTGTTTTTTACTGTCCTAGCTGAGGCAGTGGTGTTGAAAGTGGTGGGGTCCATTGCAGAGATTCCTTTGAAAGCAGGTGGCGTTCTGAAGGCATGAACTGCTGGAGGCAGCCTGCTCACTGCCCTCCTTCAACAGAACCAGTGATGGGCTCCTCCCTGAAGAGGAGTGGGTGCCGCCCTGTCCGCATCTGTGGGCCCCGACCTCCGGGAGCGGTTGACCGCTTGAGAACCCTATAGGTCGGGTGTGGACAGAACTCTGGCTTTAGGGAGAAAGCCTTCCAGGCCTGTCTCGGCAACTGTCCAGCCATCTGATTTGGGGAAGGTATCAAACATCTCCCCACTGGCTTCTGGAATAATAAACACAGGGTAATAACCTGTCACGTATCCTTTGAGATCCTATGGGCCGTAAATGCAAAGGTGCGTTTGAATGTGCTTGTGTTTAAACAGCGATGAGCACGTACACAAGATAGTTCTGTGGGCTTGGTTTTCACCCCGTTGTCAATGCTGACAGGGTAGTGTTCCCATATTTCTAGAGATTGTGATAAAAGCCTTTAATCAGGACTTAGAAATGGGTCATTAGCTCATTTTTTGGTGAGAACAATAGAATATAGAAGGGAGAAGACGCAGAGACAGGGAGAAGCCAGTGTGGGATGACTCGGGCGGGGTCTCAGAGGGGGCCAGGAGCAAGGGTAATTAATGTTGGGCTTAAGGAAGAGCAATAAAGGCTTCTCAAGTTTAGGGGAGAGAAAGCAGCAAGAGGGACTGGGAGGATGCCCCAGGTGCCTGCTCTGCTTGTCCTCGCACTAAGGTCGAGTTGCGCTGGCGGTGGCTGCCCTGAGGGTCTGGAAAGATTTCAAACAGGATGTAACCAAAATAGAAGTTGGACGACAGACCCCTCCTCAGCCTCAGTAGTCTGCTCTGGAGGAATCTGGGGATTTTCTGTGTTTGTCTCACCCTCATAGCCAATCCATGAAGAGGTCTGGTGCTAGCTGCAGCACGTGTCTGGAAGCTGATGGCTTGTCCCTGTCTGTGGCATTCCTGGTGATGGCTGCGGTAGCTTCCCCGTGGCTCCTGCCCACACTCTGGCCCACCCGCCCATTCTCCACAGAGCAGTCAGGGCCTTTGGAGGTGGCTCAGGTCACATCACTCATCTGCTTGGACTCCCCGACACTCCCTGCTGCACCTCGAATGAAGTTCTAGTTCCATACCCTAAGAGGCCCACCGGCCTATCTGTGGTTAAACTGGCAGCCACATGCGGAGAAAGAGAGGAAGAGCAGGTGGAGAAGTGGGCTGCAGCCACACCGCAGTGGTCTGGGGATAGGAAGCCACTTGTGACCATCAGGGTACAGGATGCAAAAAGAGGGGTTGACTTTTCAAAATTCCCTTCATTTTTCCTTTACAGTTCTTTCTCTGCAATTTTTTTCTATCAAAACAAAGCACAGGATACCACAATCAAATGACCGCTGTCCAACTTGCTTGCTTGCAATTTAGATATAATTCCAATTCAAAAACAAAATCAAAACTATGTCACAGAAACAAGAGTTCATGGTGGAGATACTGAGCAGCCTTCAATTAGGGAGAGCGAAAGACATAACAGTGACACAGTGTCAGCTTTGTTTACAATGCATGTGTGTAGGTGTGCAGAAAACTTCATTGCGAAACTACTGCTGTCTTATTATGGCAAGCAAACATGGCACAGAGCCTGTTAGTTGCTTTATCTGTCTTCTCTCTGTTCCTAACACAGACGATATCTATAGCAACCGAGATGCATAACCGCCGGGCCATCGCCACTCCCATTCAACTGTAGGAAAGAAAAATGAGGTCTCTCGTTTTCTCTCTAATCCATATTTTAAGCATTGCAGTGCCACGGGTACAGAACATGTCACAATGCAGGACTGAAAATCTGTATGGATTAAACAGTAAGTGAGGTTTTGAATGACTAAGCCACCAGACCAATAGTCTCTTTGAATTCTGGTTACACAATATGCACTTCTTGATTTCTGTGCTTCCGTCATGCCCATGCACCGTGGGCATCACGCGTGTAACACGGAATGCAGAGCAGGAAGAGCAAGAGTGGCGTTCACAACGTCCAGTGTTTTTATATGAAAGCCTTCTGTTTCAAGTCCTGGGTGGGAAAGTAAAATATTAATAGACTAGTTTAAGGGATTGAGCTGCTGACCATGGACTTCTTCCTGCCCTGAATCTGAGTAGGTCCTGATGGTCACATCTGCAGGTGTGTGCAGGTAAGGAGACGAAGCAGATGACATTGTGGGGCTTCCCCTACCCCCAACCCTAGATGTCTGCCATTTGGGTACAAATTCCCTAATTATTTTCTATTTACACATCTCCTTACTATTATTTATCAATATTGTTTCAATAATCTCACTGCTTAAAGCAAATACATTTTAGTCTCATACTAAGCAATAATACTCATATTTGATAGTTTTAATGCGCTGCTTGTATTTCTAATGCCATTAAAAGGAGCACATAACTGACGATTCCACTTTGAATAGCCACTGTCACCACCACCCTGTGCTCCCTCTGCACTCACCCTGCCCTGTTTTTCTTTGTCAAGCCTGTCAGTACCGAGCCTTACGCAAGATCTTCATTTATATCCTTATGACTCACTAGAAGGAAGATGGGGCTTTGTTTTGTCCCCTTGGCTTCTCCTGTGTCTACTACAGTGGCTGGTACACAGTAGGCACTTAGCTAACAGTTAATGAATATTCATAAAAATAACATGCCCATCTGGGTACCATGGGAGCATTTGCAGACTCACAACACTTCATTACAACCTCGGCTGTGATCCCGATTGAGCACCTACCCTAACCCCTCTGCACCTACGAAGGTATCTGGACAGGAAGTGTGGACCGTGTGGTCCGGGACAGAGCTGGTCACTGTCCCCACCCCCAGCATCTCTCCTGCTCTTCCCCACACAGTGTGGGTGCTAATTGGAGGCTCTCATCAACACTGGCCAAAGTCACCCCCCAGCCACAGTTCTCCTTTCAGGAGGGGGCTTGTGAGTCATGCACTTCAGTGAAACTCAAGGAGAGGTTTCTGAGAGATGTCTCTCTCTTGAGAACCTCCAATAATCAAACATCCTTTTTCCTCTGAAAGAGCCCGAGGGAGAGAACGCCAGGAAGGAGTGAGGAAGCCTGTCTTCCAGCCACGGCCCTACTGACATCTGGCTGTGTGAGCCTAAAGAAAGCTTGGCTAGCTCGTTGGAGCCCATGTTAGTCAAATGTGAAAGAATGTAATTGTCTACACCACCAAATTCACAGAAAAGTTTACAGCAAAATGTCCTACAAAGTACAAAATGCAAATAATATTTTTCACTTCGTTTTGTATTTTGAAAACTGTTGGGAGCGGTATAGCTCCGTGTCCTGGTACTTTCACGCAGCTCCGTGGTTAGTTTGCTTTGGTTTTGTTGCACTGCTGCCCACTCCTGGGATGGGAACGCAGACCAGAGTGAACGATTGCAAAAGTGCGTCTCAGCATGTAAAGGACAGTTTGATGCACGCCCCTTCACGCTCGCTCCGCTCTCCTAGCAGAGCTCCTGTGGCCTTCAGCGTTGTTGGTTTCAAAGTATGTCATGGGCAGGAACCAGGGAGAAAGCAAAAGGCTCTTAAGGTTCGTTTAAAAAACATTTTATGCTCCTACTTGAAGATGAAGAAATTCATGCTGCCCAAGTGTCTGTTTTCTTCTTTTTACTTCATTTTACAATGGAAATTTGACTTATCCTTTCCGTGCAAAATATCAGTATATTCAACATTAGAGAGTAGTCAATCAAGTTATTATACGTGCAGAGGATATTATGCAGCCCTTAAATGATTCTTAAAAAGAGTTTCAGCAACAGGAGATTGCTTGTGCTCTTATAATAAGCTTAAAAGCACAGAAGCATATGTGCAGTGTATAAAAACTGTGTGTCTGGGTATGACGTGCTCACGTACACACATTCATATCTGAGAAATAAAATGGAAGGGCTGTATCAAAATCTTTTTTCAAAAGTTTTACAAATGTCTACTTACTGCTTTTATAATTCAGAAAAAATACAGTTGTTTTAACTAAAATCATGCAATGGGTGAGGGAAAATCTAAAATAATAAAGTCTGAGTCTCCAATAGTGAATACCGTCATGTTATGTTAATATAATGTGTGTATGACTTCCTGGGTTCCCTGCTTACTGAGGATTATTTTTTAACATGGAATTTGATAGAACACCCAAAAGTATGATGAAGATGACACAACTCCTCTACTCATTAAAAAGACTGAGTTTTGTCCACTGTTTGCCTTTCCTTCAGGAACTCATTAGGATTGCCACATTTTGGAGCTTGGAATTTGGGCTAATTCAAAGAACTTTACGTAGGGAGTCATTTTATGGACACCGGCAATTTCATATGATTTTTGCTCTAGAATCTTCTCTGGTATATTTTCTTCCTAAGTCAGAACTCTAGGAGCACGTATCTTCAATTTTTCCATTGTACAGCCAAAACCTCAGTTTGGAGGCTGTGCTTGAGAAACACACAGACCCTACTTTGTGCTAAGTGAATGCTGGACTACTAAGTGTACTAAATCTAGTGTATAAATATATTACATATTTGTAAATTTTATAGTATATGTCTAATATAGTATACAATTGTTAAATAGAATATTCCACCCTTATCCACCATTTTAAGCTCTGTAGTTTCAGTTACCTGTGGTCAATCTTGGTCCAAAAATGTTAGATGGAAAATTCCAGAAATAAACAATTCATAAGTTTTATTTTATTTTTGAGGCAGAGTCTCACTCTGTCACCCCTGCCAGAGTGCAGTAGCATCATCATAGCTCACAGCAACCTCAAACTCTTGGGCTCAAGCGATCCTCCTGCCTCAGCCTCCTGAGTAGCTGGGACTACAGGCCTGCGCCACTGCACCCAGCTAATTTTTTCTATTTTTAGTAGAGACAGGGCCTCACTCTTGCTCAGGTTGGTCTCAAACTCCTGACCTCAAGTGATCCTCCTGCCTTGGTCTCTCAGAGTGCTAGGATTACAGGTCTGAGCCACCGCGCCGGCCAATTCACAAGTATTAAATTGCATGCTGTTCTAAGTAGAGTGACAAAATCTCGTGCCATCCCGTGCATTTCCACCCTGGATATGAATCCTTTCTCTGTCCCGTATCTCCACGCTATAGACACTCCCCCCCAGTTAGTCACTTAGTAACCCTCTTGGTCAGTGGATCGACTGTGTCAGAGTGTCCCAGTGTTGTGTTCAAGTCACCTTTATGTCACTACATAATGGTCCCAAAGTGCAAAAGGAATGATGCTGGCATATGGTTATACTCCTTGTATTTTATTATTAGTTATTGTTGTTAATCTCTTGCTGTGCTTAATTTATAAATTAAACTTTATCATAGATATATACATATAGGAAAAAACACAACTTATCTGTATAGGGTTCAGTACAGTCCACAGTTTCATGCGTCCACTGGAGGTCTTGGAACATGTCCCCTGTGGATACGGGGGTACTACTCTATACTGATTATAAAATCTGAGAAAGGCTATAATATTGATCTTTCTAGCACTTTAAACTCTCTTTTACATGTTTGTCTAATAGAAGAAAATTTAAGAACTCAGCTTTAATTGTTTCCTGAGGTTTTTGTTTGTCTGTTTTATTGTTTACTTGTCAACAGCTGTCATTCCGGGATCCAGAACGGATACTTAATATATATTTATCTTCATAAAACTCCTGCTTACTCCTAAAGCTTCAGCCTTTACCTGTATGACAACATGACCTGGTTCCTGAGCTCCAGGGCCACTTTTTCAACTGCCTTCCATAGTCTTGATTTGGATTTCCCACCTGCACCTTAATGCTCGTAGTCTGGAATGATCTGGAATCCGCTGCCCCACCAGCTTTCTCTCTGAACTCCCACACGTTCTTGCCATCACTCTTCACATCACTCACCATCAAAGTCTGGGAAATAGATTTGATTTCTATGTCTTTCTTGTAATCTGTATTATATCGATAATTAAATCAGGTGAGTCTGGGGTCATCATGGCCCCGGTCCTCCACTCCCACCATCGCTGACCTGTTTCAGGCCTCCGTTTCTAATCTCCTGGGCTGCTTTTAGTCCCGCAAGGGTCCTGACATTTTTTCTCCTGTTGTACTTCATTCTTTGCTTTGTGACCAGATTAATATGGCTAGTATATGACCCATCATATTTTTAAAAAATCTTGCACAGATTTCCCTTTGCCTCCACACACCAAGTTTAGCATACATTCCTTGCCATGACACAAAGGGCCCTTCTCAGTATTTGTTTTTCCTGTATTCATATTCTCAACAAACTCACTGCACACCTCCTCTGTGCCAGTCCTGTTCTACATATCAGTGAACACTGTAGACACACGTCCCTGCCCGTAAGGATTTTGCACTGCAGCAGAGGGGCCAGAAAATAAGCGTAATAAACAAGCGAATTATTTTTTCCCTTTTATTGACATGTAATAATTTACATATTTATGGGTCACATGTGAGTGTTTGTTACATGCATAGAATGAGTAATGATCAAGTCAGGGTATTTGGGGTTTCCATCACCTTGAGTGTTGATCATTTTCATGTGTTGGTTTCATTTCAAGTCCTCTCTTCTGGTTACTTTGAAATATACATAACATTGTTGCTAAATATAGTCACCCTAATCTGCTATCAAACATTAGAACTCATTCCTTCTATGGAACTGTATGTTTGTACCCATTGACTAACCTCTCTTCAACCCCTCTCCCACCCACTCAACCTTCCCAGCCTCCGCTGTCATTCTATTCTCTGTATTCATGAGATTTTTTTCAGCTCCCACATTTGAGTGAGAACATGTGATATTTGTCTTTCTGTGGCTGGCTTATTTTGCTTAACATAATGACCTCCAGTTCTATCCATGTTGCTACAAATTATATGAGTTCATCTTTTATATGGCCAAATAGTAGTCCACTGTGTATAGATACCACATTTTCTTATCCATTCATCTGTTGGTGGACACTTAGGTGGACTCTGTGTCTTGGCTATTGTGAATAGTCCTTCAATAAACATGGGGGTGCAGGTATCCCTTTGATATATTGATTACTTTTCCTTTGGCTAAATATCCAGTAGTGGGGTTGCTGGATCATATGGTAGTTCTAGATTTAGTTTTTTGAGAATTCTCCATACTGTTTTCCATAGTGGTTGTATGAATTTACATTCCTACCAGCAGTGCATCAGAGTTCCCTTTTCTCTACATCCTCACCAGCATCTGTTACTTCTTGTCTTTTTAAATAATAGCAGTTCTAACTAGGGCTAGATGATATTTCATTGTGATTTGACTTGCATTTCCCTGATGATTAGTGATGTTGAGCATTTTTTCATATAGCTGTTGGTCATTTGTATATCTTCTTTTGAGAGAACTCTATTCATGCCCTTTGCCCATTTTTGATGGGATTATTTGTTTTGTTTTTTTAACTGTTGAGATGTTCAGTTTCTTTGTATATTAGTCCCATGTCGGATGAATAATTGCAAATATTTTCTCTCATTTAAGACTGAGCATGGTAGAACGTGATTGTTCTAGGGAGGATTTGTAGTTCAGGGAAAGAGGCACCAAATCAGCATTTTGGTTAAGACAGCCAGAGCAGGCTCCACTGAAAAGAGGACATTTGAGCACAGATTTAAAGGAGATGAGGGATCAGCAACACAGACTTGGGGAAGAGCATTTCAGGCCAGGGAACAGTCAGTGTCCTGCCTGATGCCAAGTGTGACCATGTGGCCAGGCTGATGTGGCCAGTGGGTGAGCTGTAGGAGGGGACATCAGACAGACCATGCAGAGCTGCTGGGTCTACAGCCTCGAGGCCATTGAAAGGATGAGGCTTTTCCTCTGAGGCTCCCAAGGATTTTTAAAGTGATTTATTTGACAAACACTTAAAAAACAGCACTCTTGGCCGGGCATGGTGGCTCACACCTAAATCCCAGCACTTTGGGAGGCCAAGGTGGGAGGATTGCTGGAGACCAGGAGTTTGAGACCAGACTGGCCAACCTAGCAAGACCCCATCTCTAAAAAAAAATAGCTCTGTGTAGTAGTGCATGCCTGTAGTCCCAGCTATTTGGGAGGCTGAAGCAGAAGGATCACTTGAGTCCAGGAGTTTGAGGTTATAGTGAGCTATGATGGCACCACTGCACTCTAGCCTGGTGACAGAGTGAGACATGTCTTAAAAATAAAATTACATTAAAAAAGACACTCGCTACACTGAGAAAACACTAAGGAGGCAACGGTGCAGGCAGGGAGTCCTGTCGGGAGACACTTGCAGTAACCCAGGCAGGAGGTCATGGTGCTTGCACCAAGGTTGGCAGACACTGTGGAGGTGGTGAGAAATGGCCTCATCTGGAGGGATTTTGAAGAAAGAGCCTAGAGAATTTGTTGATAAATTAGATTAGAGAAAGAGAGAGATCAGGTGGCTTCTAGATTTTCCTACGGAGCATCTGGAAGGATGGGTTGTCATCAACTGGGATGAGGAAGACTGAGCAGCTCTGGTGAAAAAGAAGATGAGAAGTTTACGTTTGAGATGTCTATGTCACACCCAGGAAGAAATACAGGTGGGCCATTTAATAAAGTCTGGAGTTCAGAGGAGAGGTCCAAGCTAGAGCTACAGACATGGAAAATCATTAGCCCAGAAATCGTATTTAAAGCCATGAGACTCGATGTGAGATTGATGAGGAGAAACCAGCACAAGAGAGTGAGAAGCACTGGTGCCCACTGAGGAAAACCTAACTAGGATTCGCAGGAAGCCAAAGTGAAAAACCTTTCCAAGAGGAAGACATGACCTACTGTGTAAAATACCTTCACCTACCTTGGTATAAACCATTTTCTAGCCATATCGCTCAGACATTACCTAACATATATTTCATTCTTGTACTAGGTTGGACTAGGGACTGTTCATGAGCCATGCCCTAACATTTCCTACTACTAGGGATTTATTATTTATAAAAGAAATGATTTCTTGACATTTCAGCACAGTGAAGTACTTCTTACATTTTTAATTACATGTATTACCTAAATATTATGTAGTCATTGAATAAAAACGAGGAAATACAAATAAAGCATGCTATAGACTGAATGTTTGTGTCCCTTCCGAAATTCATATGTTGACATCCTAACCCCCAAGGTGATGGTATTAGGAGGTGGGGTCTTTGGGAAGTGATTAGGTCATGGGGCTGGAGGCCTTATGAATGGGATTAGCGTCCTTTTTAAAGAGGCTCCAGAGAAATCCCCTGCCCCTTTCTGTATGTGAGGGCACAGCAAGAAGATAGCTGTCTATGAAGCAGGAAGAGGGCCCTCTCCAGACACCGAATGTTCCAGAACCTTGATCTTAGACTTCCCAGGCTCCAGAACAGTGAGAAATAAATTTCTGTGCCTAAACTACCCAATTTATAATAATTTGTTTTAACAGCCCAAATAGACTAGACAGCATAACA
Source organism: Varecia variegata (assembly GCA_028533085.1). NCBI lineage: Eukaryota > Metazoa > Chordata > Mammalia > Primates > Lemuridae > Varecia > Varecia variegata. The sequence continues at coordinate 87,352,467 of CM052438.1, forward strand.
AAGAAAATCATCCTAAATCCAACAACATGGATATAATTGTTCATTTAGTTTGTTTATAAGTTTTGATATGATAAAGATCATTTTGATGAGCTTCTTTTATGTGTGTCTCTTTCCTAAGTTATATAAAATAATTTCCTTCAGGTGGATTTCTAGAATTAACATTTCTGGATCCAAGAGATTTGAAAAAAATTTCATATAACTGCTTAAATTAATATAACTTATAATATATTTTAACTCTTGGATGTTAAGTTTCTTCACATTATTTTTTATTTTATAAATATAGGCATGTGTATCTGTGTGCATATACTCACACACTGATTTTTTTCAGATTTACCTGCCTCCCAAAAATCCTTCTTGTATTTTAATTGGAATTGCTTAAAATTTATATGATAATTTTATTTTAAATATATAGATTGTTCCCATCTAGGAACATAATATCTTTCTTCATTTAACTAAGTTTATTTTTATATCCCTCAGTTACTTAACCTTTATTTCTTTTTTATGCTAAAGTGATTATTATTTTTAAATAATTTTAGGTCTACAGAAAAGATGCATGAGTAATACAAAGGGCATTTTTTTCCAGAACTGTTTTAGAGTAATTGTGAACATGATGTCCCATCACCCCGAATACTTTAGTAATTCCTACAAGCAAGAACATAATCACAATATAGTAAATTACCATCAAAATCAGGAAATTAACTCCTTGGATTTCCACCATGCAATCCAGAGACCCCATTCAAATACTGCCAATTGTCCTTTGTAAGGAAATGATTCAATCCAAGATGCAGCATTGCATTTAGCATCTTGTCTTTTTAGACTCCTTCAATCTAGAATAATTCCTAAATTTTTCCGTAACTTTCACAACCTTGGCACTTTTGAATATTATAGACCATTTTGTAGAATGTCTGTCAATATGAATTTGAGTTTCTCCATGATCACAGTCAGTGTGTGTATCTGTGGCAGGAACACCACAGAAGTGATGCTAACATCTTTCTTGTTGCATCCTGTCAAATGGTGCATAATTTTTACTTGTCCCATGAGCAACATTCACTTTGATCCTTGATTAAAGTGTGTCACATATTGAATTGTGTCTCCCCAAAAGATATGTTGAAGTCTTAACTCCGATATCTGTGAATGTGACCTCATTTGGAAATAAGGTCTTTTTGAATGTGATGGAGTTGAGATGAGGCTATGGTAGGTTAGAGAGGCCCTGACTCCAATGACTGGTGTCTCTGTAAGAAAAGAGAGACTTGAAGACACAAACAGAGAGGGCAGAAGGCCACATGACAACACAGGCAAGGACTGGAGTGACATGTGAGTGAAGGGACCCTGAGGACTGCCAACAACCACCAGAAGCTGGAAGAGCCAGGCAGGACCCTCCCCCAGAGCCTGCAGAGGGCGCTCGGCCGGCCCACTCCCCGCTTGTGCTCTGGCCTCCAGGGTTGGGAGAGGATCAACTTGTGTCATTTGAAGTGGCCAAGCCTGAGGAAATCTGTTATGGCAGCCGTAGCAAATGCATACATGGTAGTATCTGCCAGGTTTTCCCACAATAACGTTACTCTTTTTTCCTTTGTAATAAATAAGGGTTTTTTTTTTGGAGGGCGAGGTCCTTCGAGACTAGGTAAGAAAGTTCCTTATCAAACTTTCATCTGTTAGTTTTTAGCATCCATTGATGCTTCTAGGCATACTTAATTATTACTATTTTGATTGACAAATGGTGATTTTTCTAATGGCATCATTCCTTCTACATATGTTTGTTGGTATTCTACATAAAGGAAAGGGTCCTTCTCTAGCTATTTTTAAAAAATATTTTTATATCTGTATAAATTCATTATTCAAGGGGTTTTAAGTTATTATTTATGTTAATGCTCAAATTGTTCCAGACATGGCCAGCAGGAGAGCCCTTTCATGCTGGCTTTATGCCCTTTTGACATATTCCCATGATTCTTTGACACAACAAAATGTTCAGGTCCACTTTGCACTTTTCTATCCTTGCCCCAGCCTTGGATCCAGCCAGCCATTTCTCTGGGGAGTCCCAGTTCCTTGCTAGCAGAGACCAAGGCCTGGGTGCATGGAGTGTCCACGGCTGTGGAGGTGTTGCTGTGAGCGGCTTTCTCAGAGAGCGGTGTGAGGGAATGGAATCCCGACATACATACATAAATAGAGGCGTGCTCATACCTTGGAAATCTGTATTTATTTCTGTATCTATTGATTTATATGCCTATTGAAAACCATGATTCATACTATATCTCCAATTCCAGTCCAGCACCTTGGGTTTATTTTAATTTTCTCCCTTTCTGCTTTTGTATTTCCCTTCTCTGACAGTGGGAGACACGGCTTTGAATGCCCCCAACATATTTTCTTATTCATTTAGCATCCCATGTTTAACCAATCCCTGTCACTGCTTCGACTCTCCACCCCTCGCTCGAGAACCCCTCCTGCACTCTGTGGGTGCCCTGATGCTCTTGCTCTGCTCAGATGCCTTCTGCATGTGTGAGACCCTTAATGGGCCACAGCGGCACCTCTGGGGGAAGCCGTCTTCACCCCGACGGGATGCTGACAACTCACACCAGTCCTCCTCGATCCCTGGACTGTGTGGACACCACCTTCACCTGGCCCGAGCTCCGGCAGCCTTGCCAGGGTTTGATCACTGCCTCATTTGGACCCTTCCGCAACTCCCTTGGGCTCTGACCCCTAGTGCCAGGCTGTAGGAAGGAAGACAGGACAGTGGAAAGGCAGGCAGGCACACTATGTCTCATCAGTTTTCGATTGATTTCCTTAGATTTTCCAAGCAGATCATAGCATCTGCAAATAATGATGGGTTTTCCACTGACTTCCTAAAATTTCACTGAATTGCACTTTCAGGAAATGTTGAATAATGTGAGGATAATATATTTTTTCTTAATTGGAAATGTTTCTAGTGTTTCAACTTTGTGTGTGTTGACAGTTGGTTTGAGATAGACTTTTTAATATCATATTGGGAATAGATATTAATTCTTACTTTGTTTTTATCAAGAATGAATGTTGAATTTTATCAAATACATTTTGGTATATATTGAGATGATAGTTTGACATTTTTCCTATGACTTAGTAACATCACCAGATACATTAATAAATATTTTAATATTAAAACATTCTCATATTTGTAGAAAGGACTGTACTTGTTTATATCACATCATTCTTTAACTATATGGTTAGATTTAATTTGATTATTTTTTAAGAATTTGCAATTATTTATTTTGCTATCTTCTTCATATTTTGGTATCAGACTAATTTTGGAAAATAAATTGAAAAGATATTCTTTCTAACTCATGACACAAATGAATTAAATGAAATAGAAATTATTCGATTTAAGGTAACCTGCTTACGCAAGCCTTAGCACATATGGCCATTGTAAAGGGAGGGAGGTATATCTTTATGACAACTTTAAACATTTCTTCCATTATTAGCAGTCTGTTCAGACATTCTATCTCTTTTTGAGAAAATTTTAGTAATGTACATTTTCCTAAAAAATAACTTGTTTCATTGACATTTCCAAATTTATTTTCAAATGGAGTTGTATGTTTTAAACCTCTTCTGTATTTGTGGTTATATTGCTTTTTAAAATATGTATTGTTGTGCATCTCCACTTTCTCTTTCTCTCTCCCACATCTCTCTTTCTGGCAATTCTTCCAGAGGTTTGTTTATTTCAGGAGTCAGCACATTTTTCTGCAAAGGGCCAGGAGTAAATATGTAGGCTCTGTGGGTCATACGGTCCCTATCGGAACTATCCAACTCTGCTCTCGTGCCATGAAAGCTGCCGGGGACAGGACGTAAGTGAATGAGTGTGGCCAGGTTCCAATAGAACTTTATTATGAACACCGAATTTGAATTTCATATAATTTTCATGTCACGAAATATTATTCTCAATTTCCCCCCCAGCTATTTAAAAATGTAAAAACCATTTTAACTCGAGTGTCATACAAAAACAGGTGGTGGGCAGGATTTGGCCTGCAGTACATAGTTAGCCAACCTCTAGTCTATTTCATAGATATGGGCAAAAAAACAAACAAAATATCATTTAAATATGTTTATCATATAATTATGTATGTAATTCTTTGTTCTTTAAATTATATCTCTTCTATCTACTTTTATTAATGTTGATTTTTTTCTATCTTCTTGAACTTAATGTTTTGTTTTTCTTTTATTATTTCTTGTGAGTGTTTGAGTATACAAAAATCTCTGTAGTAATGTAACCAACAGCCATCCCCTGGTTACCTGGCGTAGTAAGGGAGCGCGTGCTCCTAGAGAAGAGCGCGTCTGTGTTTGGCAACATGGCAGATGACCCAGCTTACATATCTTCCCAATGGAAACCATTTTAAAAATCAAAAAAGCTGGATTAATTGTGTTTTGAAATGTATCACTGAGCTAAATAAACAGAAGGAATCAACAGAAGGCTGAAAACCATCGAAAATCAGGGATCTCAAAGGGTTTATCACAAAATGTCAAAGCAACTTTTGTCCTAAGGGTTATCTGCCAACTCTGAGGTCTAGAGCTTCTGTTTTGGTGCCAAAGGAGGCCCCAGGGGAAGGACTCCATCAGGGCCCTCCTGGGCAGAGCCAGGCCTGGGACCGAACCCTCGGGGAAGGTAAACACAAATTAAAATAGCATGACTTGAACGGGGCTCTGTGGGAGAATGTAAACTGCCAGGAGTGTTTGCTTTCCAGAGTCCATGTTCACACACACGTGTGGCCTGAGTTCATACCACTTCTGTGGTTGAAAAGCTGAAATTGGGAATTTAATAAGTGCTCTCAGGTTGGTAAGACTTTCAGGTGATTGGCAGAAAAGCAAATAAAACGTGCTCCAAAGCAATGCCACTTCAAGTAGGCCTGAAAAATTTTCTACAAGATACATGGACTCATATTTTACAATCTCCAAAGGAAATAACAAAAATAACAGAGCAAATCTGAGTCTGAAAATGTTTCAGATAGTGTAATGATCAGATTTAGAATATAAAGTAAGTAGGCTTAATATGGTTTAAAATAAAAAAAGAGATCCTTAAAAAATGCAAATGGAGCATGATATTTCAAAAATGACTTCAAAGATTTGGAAAAGAACAAAATGAAACAACTAGCAATAAAAAATGTGATTGAGATTTTTTTCAAGATTACAGGTAAAGAGCAAATTAGATAAAACTAAAGAGATACTTGAATTCATGAATAGAAGATAGATCAGAAACATTATCTAAAATGCAGCCCAGAGAGAAGCAAAGAAATGGGATCCATGAAAGGGTGGCGAAGAGATAAAAATGCTGAGAAGCGTATATGTGTGTACATAGACACACATATATATCGTGTATATGTACGTGTGTGTATATAGCTCTCAAAGTCCTAGAGGGAGAAAATAAATGAGTGGGGATGAGGCAATATTCCAAAATATAATCTCTGGGAATTTTACTCAGTTGTTGAAAGATACCAAGGCCCAAATCCAGGAAAACCAATAATTCCAAAGCCAATTAAAATACAAAGAAATCTACATGGAGTAATAAAAATTCTGACCACCAAAGAGAATGACCAATTAGAAAAGAGAGATCATTTACAAAGAAATAGAAATTAGACTGACAGCTGAATTTCTAGCTGCAACCGTGGAAGCCAGAGAGAGGAGAATTAGCTTCATTGTGCTGAGAGAAAAAGACCAGCAAAACAGTATTTGAAGATTGAGAGGAAATAAGACAATTATTAATTATCTATTTCAGGTACAAACATTATTTCAAATGGAAAGTTTGGGATGCACAAAGGAATATGTATAAAGGTAATGGTAAATATGTAGATATAATTTCATATATAATAGGTTTTGGCTCCATGCATTTCTGTTTTCCAGAATTGGGTAGAAGTTGAATACTAGACTCAAATCTTCATCTTCAAAGGAAAATTTCTCACTCTTTTTTTATTTTTAAAACAAATGTAATGCATGCTTGTGGCACACAGTTTAGAAAAGAGAGGAAAGTGAAAAAATAAATGTAATGTATCTGTAATTTATCAATTGTTAATGTTTTGATAGATAACTTTTAGTCTTATCTATTAATATTTATACCTTTTACTTAGATTCATGATGATCCAACTTTTTTTGAATCATGAATATAAAATGAGGCTTCTTCTATGACATCAAATATTCTTCAGAAACATCACTTTATAATGCTACTTAACATTCCACCCTCTGAATATATCATAATGTACCTGACACCAGCCATATGCTCACCAACCCTGGTTCCTCTTCCTGGGCACACAGATAGTTTCTCTCAGCCTTTCTGGTGTTAATTTTGAGCCAGTAACTGTGTTCTGGCCGGGGAAACACGTGCAGCACTGAAGTGTGCCCTTTCTAGGCAAGGCCCTAAAAACCCACGTGGGGTCCTCCTCTAGGTGGAGGGCTGGGGACCAGTGGAGGACCCCGGAGGAAGCCCTGCTGGCCAGCCCTGCGTGGGGGTCTGAATAGCTTCCTACTGGTGCCAATTTAGGAGTAGAGAGCTGGGCCCAGAGGGTGCGAAAATGGGGTTATAGAAAATAGCCTACAAGGAATATCACTGAGGAAAACAACTAGGATCAAAAGATTTTATATTGTTGTCAATTTTAGACGAGAAACCCGTTTTCAGATAACTTCTGTGTACAGCTCTCATTTGCTCAAGGAGAGACTGTTTATTCAGTTGGTAATGATCACTCCTTTTCCTGGGCATATATCTCAGAAGTTTTAGAAAAAAGTGCCCATTTAGCATTCTTGGTATGTGACTTTTCATTTCCCAGCCCTTGCCATTTTACAGATTAATTTAGAATATTTTTTAAATTTATAATCTGGTTATATATTACATGTATGTTACAAATATTTCCCATTTTATTAATAGCTTTTATGTATTTTGATATTTCTAATGAAGATGCCTTTAACTTTTTCAATCTTACGAAGCCAATCCTATTGTTTTTTGTTGTTTATAATTCCTTCTATTGATTTTACGCTTTGAACCTTAGCTCTCCCAGAACAAACATATTTTTTTCTTGAATGGCTTTTAAGTTTGACATTCCATTTTTACTTTGCCTGGAATTCATTGTGTTGTATTTATAGGTTAGGTATTAACATTTTAAAAATTGTAAACACACACACAAAACAGAAAGATTGTACTGTAGATTGTGTGCTTACTGAGCAAGTGCTAACTGCTTTACGTGTTCTACTTGATCGGATCCTTACAAGAATCCACTGAGGTAATACTGTTATTAGCATCCTACTTTAGAGAGCAAGAAAGGGAGCTGAGGGGCTGTTACGCACCTCATCCACAAGGACAATGACAGAGCCAAGAAGTGGGGGGCTGGGATCTGAGCCCAGGTCACAGTCTGGTCTCCTAGGCTGTTCTGCGCTGTCATCACGTGGGGCAGGGCTGATACCTGTAGAGTCCAGGTGAAGCGTTCTTTATTACACACACATTCTTGCATGAATTGGGATCTGTTCATGGGGTATCGGTTCTGTCCCATTTATCTGTCTGACTCATGCATTATTATCTCATTATTAAGTATTAGTAATTCTCAAAAAAATAGTGTATAATGCCATTCTCCATTAAGCTTTTAGCACTAGCTCAGCTGATTGCTGCTCCATCTTTCTTTGAATTTTAATTATACCTATTGATATTTTCTTTTGGAATTCATGCTTAGAAAATTTCTAATATTGTTCCTATTTTATTTAATACTTATTTGCACACTTGCCTTAGTTCCTGTGCTAGACTGCAACTTTTTATAAGGCATGGGGGACTTCTCTGTAGCACCTGGCACAGTGATTTCTCATGGCTACTCAATAAATCATTGTCTGATGTAATTCTTTTAAGTGGATTATATTGATTGTATTTAGTTTATTTAACATATGATTATGGTGCCTACTGTGTGTCAGGCTTTATTCTAACACACATAACAACCTGGTAAAGCAGGAATTATTATTGCCCCATTCTATAGGCGGGAAGGTGAGTGACGGAGAGGCCACACTGCCTGTGAGCGGCAGTCAGAACTGGAGCCTGGGCTGGCTGGCTGGGGCACGCGGGTTCTGTGTTCACTGTGCCCTGTGCCCTCTGCTCACCGGTGCATCAGGCAGTGAGAGGTGGGTGCTAGCTGACGTTCCTGCAGATGGGACTCCACTCGGTCCAAGAGGGCTGGTAAAACACAGGTAGGCTGAGAGAAGGTGTAAAGGCACGTTTGGGCAAAGAAGGACAAGTGGGCAAAGCAGGACACCGTTTGTGGAAAGCAGCCCGACTCCAGGGAAAGATGTCTGTTGAGGAATCAAATAACTCCCGGGGGAAAAACACGTTACCAACAAGTCCTTGTTATTTTTTCAAATAATTTTGACTCCTAATTCTTCTTTATCAAATCTAAGCAAATTGAAATTCTGCTTTTCCTAGCTTTGGGCTATTCCTTTTTTTAATGCGCACAATGTTAAAGCAAAAATAATGCCAAGCAGCAGAAGAATTCGCAAGCTAAGTCTGGTTTGCATTTTCCAGTCAGGGCTTGTGTGAAGTTGGGGAAATTACATTGTCCCTGATTTTTTCCAACAAGACATGATAGTGGATTATCCGGCTGCCACCACTCATCCCGGTGCAGCTGCTCCCTGTTCTGTTTGTCCTAAGCTCCCTCGAACCCTGTGGAAGTCAGATGGGCTGCGGAACATACTGGAGGCAGGCTGGCTCCACAATAATAGGGGCAGATTGAGCATCCAGTGAAGCGACAGCAGACTGCGGTGCAAGTCCAGCTTAGACAAACTCTTTCCTATTTGATATGCTAACAACACATTGTTGGAGCTTGTCTCCCTTAATTCAAAAAGGAAAAAAAAAGGTTTTTCATTTGGGCCTCAAAATTGTCCCCCAAACCCCTTTACTTTTCAGTGTTTGACCTTACTAAAGAAGTACCATAACCATTCCATTTTTAAAAGGAGGAAGTCAGAGATATGTCAGAGAGAGAGAAAATGAAATTTTGCATCAGGCAAAATTTCTGCATAGATATTTCAGAAGGATTCATAATTCTGTGGCTGTATACAAATGATCCATTTTGTTAATCTGAATTTCGAGGGTCATTAAAATTTTTTTCCTCTGCTCTGGAGTAGTTTATTACTTAGAGAGAGAGGGAAAAAAGCCAGTTTAAAACTAGGTAAGGGAAGAAAGCTGACAAAAACATAAATTAGAGGAAGAACTTAATTTAAAAAGTGTCAAAAAGGATAGATAGTCTTAGTTCAATAATAAAGCCTGGTTCAAGAGCCTTCTATCTTTAAATAAAGCGTTCAAGCACTCTATTACCTGTATACAACCAATCTTTGATTTCCAATCTAACTCTATTTTTGCTACTCGTGATTAGCATACAAATGTGAAAAAAAGAAAAAAAAGTGGTTACACGCGTGACGATTAGGACATGCCTTTGCTTTAATGTCACTGGTTTGTCAGGCTAGATGTGATGAAATGAATTGCTGCTTTGTAGGCTCCTTAGAGGTAAATCTTGTCTGAAAATGACTCCTATCCATCTCCTCTCATTTTTGCTCTAAGTTCATCATGCAAATGGCAAGCATATAAGCACATATTTGTTTTAAGAGTTAAAGCACGATAGCATATAGCAACTTGCTGATGTATGTGATGTAACGTGCAGTTCCTCGGGCAATGCCAGCCTGTCCACAAAGTAGCTGTGAGTCCAGAGACTGAGCCTAAATGTGGAAACTCTACCTGCCAAGAAACACACGCTCCACATAAGAAATGAGAGGGCAGAGTGTTGAGACACGTCTCATGTTGGCTACTGACTCCATGCACAGGAAGACCCGAGACTGGAGACATCTTTTTCAGCTTTATCTCTGAGCGTAGTGTTCAGAGGCACCACCTGTCCCACAGACTTTGTGAAAACAGCATCTTATTTACTTTTGTATGAGCAGCATGTCAGCCTGCCAAGGCTAACGTGTACACTCTTTAATAATGTCGTTTGGAAGGGACACATGCCGGATCCCCGCCCACCACTTTCCTCCGAGTCATCTCCGGAGTCCTCTCTGAAGGATCAGTCCCTGATCGGGGGGCTCTGACTTGCAGGGGGTGCGCCCAACCTGCAAGGTCCTTGGGGGGCTTTGGTCCCCGCGGGATGGGCCTCGCAGCAGGGGAGGTGAGACCCTGGTGTCTGCGGCTGTTGACGGATGGCCCCATCGACATCAAAGGCAGTTATTATGCATGAAACCACTCAAGCAGCATTTGTTTCAGGGAGTTCAACCAGTCGATTTTTCAGTTCCTTTCTGGTTCAGGGTCAGAAGCGAACGACGGATCTCAGGTTGGTTTCATTTTGGGCCAATGATACTTCCTACCTTATTAACAGCAAATTTGTTTAAAGAGTATCCAACTTATAATATGTGAAAGGGTCTTTTCTATGTGCCTCGGAGGGGCCCTAGGGAAGCTCGGGCAGGGCTGGAACTTCTATTGGCACCACGTGCGAGTTCACCTAAACAGATGAATCGTGTGCGGGACTCACCGGACACTCAAAGTCACAAACCTGTGAGCACATGCCACGAGGAGGGCCGCCATCGGTGCAAACGCACGTGGAGAACCAGGCTTAGGGTCCAGCTCGAAACCCCGAGTCAGCTTTGAGAGTCACTTGAATCGGAACTGAAAGGAAATGATCTTTCTCCACTTTGAGATAAGGCTTCAGATTCAATTCTAGGACGAGAAATGATTGATATGGGCTTAGAGCTCCACTCAAAAGTTCACTAACATTTGTATAGCACATTCTAATTTAAAAATGATGTATTATTTATAAATAGAATATTATTTAATCCATATAATAATCATAAGAGGAAGGCATTATCCTTGTTTATCAATGAGGAAGCTGAGTCTCCAACTTCAAGCCAATTTCACAGACAAAATAAAAGCAGCAAATATATAATAGAAAAGTAGAAAAAATATATATTTTTTCATGCTAAGATTTCAGCAGGAATCACATTCTGATTGCAAGAAATGAGAGGGCAAAGTGTGTGACAAATGTCATGTTGGCTCCTGACCCAATGGGCAGAAACTCCGGGGCAAACACGCTCTGCTTTTACTTTTGTCTCTGAGTACAGAGCAGAAGAGAGCTGTTTCAACACTAAGCAGACAGGAGAGGACACGCCTCACTCTAAGCATGTGCTCTCTAAGTTATTGGCTGCGGTGGCACGTAGAGTTTGTGCCGTCACCTGGCCTTCCTCCCTTCCCTTCAGATCAGTGGTTGGGGCTTATCTGTGCAACAGAGTCAGGGTTTTTCTGTACCAGCTGTCCAAGGCTGGTAGAACAGAGCATGGAGTTCTGCCCTCTGACCCTCCACTACATTCTTTCTGCTGTCCTTGTCACCTTTCAGTGACTTCTCCAGAGAAGCATGAGAGTGAGCTGAGAATCTAAAACACTTCCTGTGTAATGCTGCCGAATGCCACTTCAACCCATGTAGCAAAACCATAGTGGGGGGATCTGCGTGGACACATAAATACCTACACCCAGAGAGTGCCGCGTCCAGAGGGAAAGCACGTCATCCTTAGGATCTATTAACTTCCAACCTTGTACAGATAGCGCCGAGGCCATCCCAGGGCGATATTTAATTTGACGAGTTCTGTGTGCCTATTTGTTCATAGGAAAGAGGCCAGAATAACTTCATTATACACAGATCTCATATCTGAGATTTCCATCCTTTATTTGAAGGGAGGAAACAGAATTGATTGACAGTCTCATTTCTAAACATCAGTGTCTCAGTATTATAAAACCAAGGCTTTGTGTTCATCTGCCTGTGGAATGAGGTTTTGTGGAAGAGTCCCATCATTTAAAAACACTCGATTGTAAATCTGAATAAAAGTAAAAAACAATTAAACTCAATAGACACACATTGGAGTTAAATGCCTTCCTCAGTATTCCCAACGATCACTGAAGGGAACGCGGAACCAAGACTTTCCCCTGTAGGACTGTGTGTCAGTAGCTTATTCATTTTATGTTAATGACACGTTAGAGTCCACAGTGTGAAGAGTCTGTCCCACAGGCACACACCTGAGGCTGGTGAAGGCATAGGTGCATATACTTATAAGAAATAACATCTGGTGTCATCACATCTCCTAACAGATATTTCACGCACACAGAATATATTTAACCAAACATTTCTCCCATTGATACACACATGCACAAAATGTAGCCAGTTCTGTTTGTCTTCCCACTGTCATGTGATGTGGTACCATCTGGCATCCAAACAGCAGCACCTCTGACATCAGTGCATTTCTGTGTGTGAGTGAAGTGACACTGTGTTATTAAAGCATTTAAACAGGTAGTTCTTAGGCGCTGTGCAGAGATAAATGTTTTTTTCAGCATTAATGCATGGAGCCCTCGAAGTGGCATCAGTGAGCACATTTATAAGTTGTGCAAGCTGAATATTTTTTCTCAAAGAAGAGTGAATAATATTTATTTAAAGATTTTCAGTAAATAAGTCAAGCTTATGTACATATTCATCCATTGTATGAATGGGATGTGAAAGAATGGAGAGCACATTTATTAACAAAACTAAATAATAAGTGAGAATTTAAAAAGAGATGCAATATAATACAGGTTTTTCCTAAACCAAAAGATGAAAATATGGAAATATATTTTGAAAAAAAAATGAGCAGTTGTAGATCTTTCAAGTGGTTGAAGTCATCTGGAGTATAATTCATGTAAAGGCCTCTTCAATTGTATTAGTAAATCGGTTCTGCAAAAGAGAGAGACTGCAAGAGCAATTTAATATTTAACTTACTAATTTCCAACAATCTAAGACTTTTTCGATAAATGGTTAAGCTAAAGATGGTGGTAGATTCATTTTGCTTTTTCAAAGCAAACAACAACAGTTTTTAAACCATCATTCAGTATCTCCACAGAATGGATGGGGCTCATCCTCTGTGCCGTGCAGAGACAGCCTGCAGGCGGAAAAGGCATCTGCAGAAAAATAGAAGTTTACTTGGCAGATATTTGGTGACACCTACTAGGTGCTGAGCACTGGGGACAGGGCAGTGAACAAGGTGGATGGAATCTCTGTTCTTCCAGAGCTCGTACTGTGGTGGGGAAGGACACCCTGCAGTAAGGTGCCAGGTGGCGAGACAGCAGGCTGAAATCGAGGGGCTGTGCTGACAGATAGAGGTGGCAGGGTGGGTGTGACTTTGGGTGACGCTCTGAAGACTTCTTGAGGAGACGCTGTCCAGGCCAGTGATGTCCAGACACCAGGAGCCAGCTGCCGTGGTCTGTAGACCGTGTTTGCAGCAGGGGACGAGGGAGCGGAGAGCACAGATGAGGGGCCGTGAGCAAGTCAGCGGGGCAGAGCGCAGGAGGCTGTGGAGCCCTGTGTCAGGAAACCGACCTGAGCCTTTGGTTGGCAGGGAGAGCTCGGGGCAGTGGCGGCCGGGGCTGGGGCGAAGGCTTCCTCGAGCTGGGTGCTGTTGGGTGAAAGGGAGATGATGGCGACGCAGATGCAGAGGGTCCCGAAGCGCCTTGCACACCTCGCACTGGGTCCTGGGGACACCCTGGGGGGTAGGACTGAACACTCCTGCCTCTGACACAGGGTTCTGTCTTAGTGAATCCACACATTTAGGAAGTTCCACAGATTAATATCCAATGGGGCAAGTATTTGTCAACCTTTGTTTGGCTTCTCTATTCTTGCTATTTTAAAGACAATTTTGGAAACTATTTATTTACTTATTTATATTCCATAATCTCAAGCTCTTCTTCATGAAGCATCTTCACGTTGGAGCAGTTCTGAAGCACAGCATTTCCCTTTGAGGGAACACAGTGTGTGAACCAAAAAGCCGTCAGGGAAGCGAGAAGTCTCCAACTCCCGTCAAAGGCACAGCCCACCGGGGAGCGAAGGATGTTTATCCCAGAGAAAAGGAGACTTGAGGGGCCTTGAAGGAGCTATGTGCCAGCAGCGTGAAGGGTGGTCTCGTGGAAGGAGGAGGGGGTTTGTGGTTGGTGCTGGGCTGAGGGAAAGGCAGCCCGGGATACAAGTCGCAGGAAAATAGATGGTCTCTATGCGAGGAGGGACTTGCTGCAACAAGAATAAGCGTCGATGCACCTTAAGAGGCTGCCTCGAGACCTGGGTTCCAATCCTGGCCCTGACTTCTACTAACTTCATGGTCTTGCACCAGTCACTTTTCTTCTCTGAACCATCACTTCCCAATCTGCAAAATAAAAAACAAAAGGAGATAATCACACCCATGTCTAAGCAGGGGTAAAAGGCCAGATGTGTGAAAGAACCCAGCACAGAGCAGCTGCCTGGTAATGCAAGTGCGAATCTGTCCAACCGTGGAATGTGCTTGCAGTGGCTCGCGTCCCCCAGCAAGAGCTGGTGAGCACTGCGGTGGCAGAGGCTGGGACAGTAGATTTGAGAGAGCTAGTCCATTATTTCAACACCACGAGCAACTTACCCCGAGGGCTTACTATTCCTTGAGAAAAAAGTGACCAGCGTCGGCCTGAGAAGCCCAGGGTGGCCACCTGCTGAGCAGTACATGATCAACATGGAAGCCCTAATGACATTGGTGTGCTATGGGCAAAACGTCCTGTTTCCTGAAGTCTGTTTAATTTCTACCATCATTATTAAGATGCAGTGGAAGACTCAGGTTAAGCATAAGCTTTCTTGCAGAATTCAACACCATTTTTGTCATCTGTAGAGAACTGGAATTCTTTGATTCTGAGGGCAGACTGTTTGCTACGGCTTAGTTATCTTTCATTGCAGTGCGGATGCCAACGGAGAGTTCCTGAACAGCTGCTCTGACGGGCACCTAGGAGCAGGGGGAAGGTCCCAGGACCTTGCACACAAGGCCCCGGCTCTCCAGGCACCCAGGAGGCCAGAGCTGGAGGTGGGGTCCATGAGGGCCACAGTCCCCAACATTCCCCACCTTCGATCATCTCTTTGACCGTGTTCTATCCGAATTCCAACCTGCACAACTCAATATTTGCTCTGGCCAATATTTTTGATGGCCTTTTTGAAGTCAGAGGGTTAATTACCACATCTTTGTCCTTCTAAAACGTACCTAGATCCCTTCTTGTTTAAAGGCCTTTCTCATCACACTTTCCCATCTCGGCCTGATCTTGTTCCCTTCCTTCCTCACACCCTTCGTCAGAGTTTGGTTTACAGATGCTCCGGAGCTGTGTGAGGATGCCGCGTTGCCACCTGGCACGTCAAAGGAAAGTAAGCGACTTCTGCTGCAACGCAGGGTAATGCCAAGGGATGAAATCGTTGTCCCGTGAAAGGGACTTTTGAGCAGTTTCAACCGTACTGAATTAGGTGCGGGTCTGAGAGACCACGTGGGCATTTAACATCAGCTCTGCTCATGTTCGTGATGTGTTTGTCTCAGAAGATTAGTTGGAAAAAGAAAAGTTTTCAAAGGGCATATAAAACATGCTTCAGTCTATGGTTGTGACTCATATTTCATGGCTCTTCTAAGCCCTTTGCATGAGAAAACGTGTCAGTTCCGGTCTGCTGCGCCCCTACAGCAGGAGCCTTGACACTTTCTACGGAGCGCACAGCCCTCTCGGCCTCCTGGTGACCTGCTGCTGCTTGCAGCTGTAGCAGTGGGTCTTAGAACTTTCAACTTGGTACCTGCGTCCTTTATTTAAAGCCCAGGGGAGCTGAGTTGTCCTCTGTAAGAATAGTATAAATTAAGATGTAAAAGGTAGGAATCTCAGCCCACTAGCTCAGGTAATGTAAGTTTATTTTATAAAATGCCCCTTCTTCTCCAGTTCAGAGCATCCATTATACTGGGTGAGCAGAAAAACTTAACTTCAGGTCTACCTGCGGTTGCATGCCCTGCTCAGACTCATGCGACGCCAGAGCTTGGGGCTGTCGGGTGTCCGGCCATACGGTGCACCTGTGCACGGCCTCCCAGCTGCAGCCGTCTCTTCTCTGCCCTGTCTCCCCTCTCTTCACCTCCTCCAGGGGAAATCGTATGGAGGATTTGTTTCAGATGTTGCTCTGTGTCTGAAAACCTCCATACAGAACTAAGGTTTTAAATTATATGTTTGTTTCCTTGTTTGTTTTTAAAATAAAAAAGTTAGAAAGACTTGCAGGCTCCTGTTTCTCAGCTTCTCCCAACTCTTTTCTGAAACAGAGAGTATGCAGACATCACCTTCTGGGTAAAATAAAATTCAGAGAGAAAAAGAAACTAGTTAATACAGTTAATAATATATTATCCATATAATCTTACTGTAGTCTTAACATATAATGATTAAAAATAATTTTAGCGACCCTTGCAAAAAAATCGGTATCTTGGATAGAGTCTATATGTACATAATAATTTGAGGATGACCATCATTTTGAATTTCTTCTATCTTGTCTAGACCTTTATATAGCTCAATGTGAATCTTTTAAAAGGCCTATTAGAATTCTAGATTTTTTGGAACAGTTTTCTTATAAAAATCTATAACATGTTTCAACCTTAGATATTACAGATAAAACATTTTTGCCTATTTTGCATTCTTTAGACCAGTGGTTCTCAAGTGTAAGTGTGCATCACACACAACAGAATCACGCCCTGGGGGGTTCGTTAGACCACAGATTTCCAGACCCCGTGTCTAGAGTTTCCTACGCAGGAGGTCTGCAGTGGAGATTCAGAATTCACATTTTTAACCAGTTCCCGGGTGTTGCTGGGCCAGAGGCCAGGCTTCGAGAACCACAGACATGAACATGTAGTAGCCAGACACTGAAGCAGTGTAGGAGCGGAATGACCACGGGTGTGGAATCAGTTTCAAATGTGAGGCAAGCCCCACATGCATGACCACGAGTAAGCGGCACAGAACGGAGGTGACCCACATTCCTGTGTCGTTAGCATGTCCTAGCTACTGGCCAGCTGTCGCAACTTTTTGTAATCTTCATAGCCTGTTAAATGAAAAGAACTGGTATTAAAGAAGACATAATCATGATGATAAGAATACTTGTGTAACGAGTTTACAGCTTGAAAAGCATTGTATACAGAGAGGCAGCCTAGCACAGGACAGTTACGGAATTTGGGTCCAATACCTGGGTTTGGAGCCCTACTCTGCTATTTCCTGCACAATGACATTACTTTAGACAAGGCATTTAATCTCTTCAATGCTATTATTGCTCACATATGAAATGGTAAAAAAAATAATGCCAGCTTCATATTGTGCCCAGTGCTAAATACAATGTTATTTCTGCTGAAAACTCTCACTTTTCTGTTTTTGAGTGTAGACATTTAGAAATTGACCAAAATTAAACTTTACGTGAAGGAATATGTATTTGTACATGAGTCTCTAAATTGTTGGGGAGTACCTTCAATCTCAATTAATTTTTCTAGGCAGCCAAACTAACTTGATAGGAAAAAAAATCAAAAGAAACATCTTTTGGCAAGGAAATAACAGGAAAGGTATTAAAAAAAGGTTATCTGACGGAAAATGAATGTTGTCTGGAATAGGCAAGTGGTGGTGGTAGCAGCAGTAGTAGCAGCAGCTACTGCTTGTGAATACAAGACTCAAAAGCTTGAGCACGTGGCTTAGGGTGAAGACTGTAAGTTTAACACAGTCTTGGCCCCAAGAGAAGAGCAGAGCTATAATCAGGCAGAGAATTAATTAACCTTGGAAGTGGCACTGTGATTCGTCAACGAACACGACGCAGGAAAGGCATGCTTCCTGAGGGAAGGAGCCGACGAAGACCACCAGGAAAATGTGGCAGAGATTGGACATATTCCGAGGAATTCAAAGGCCTTGATAGCATGTTCTGGTGTGAGCAGGAAGCCCAGCATTTCAAGTCATACCCCCGAATCTCTCCGGAGCTCTGTGTTCCCCCTCTTCTGTGTGGCTTCAGATCTTCACCTTAGTCTCCTCCACTCTCTCGGATTGAAAGCTTTGTGCATTTCTTGTCATCAGCAGCCACCTGTGTCCAGTAAGTAGGATTCGTACAACCCTAACACCAACCGGTCTGTGTCAGACCCTGGCATCCGGCTTCTCACTCGGAGGGGAGGTTGGGCACAAAGTGAAAAAGACAAAAGGAAGGTACGAGCCAATCGTGCCGTTGAGGTAGAGACATTTCTCTCAGCAACAGAAAGTTCAACCGGAGAAATGTGTTGGATACACGTAACAGAAAGTCCCATCTTCGTGACATTTAAGGAATCATATTTCTAGCCTTTATTTTTAAGAGTAAAAAGCAGCCTGTGTGGGGGGAAATGACCCAAATCACAGGGTTTAGTTGGGCCATAGCTGAGCATCATGGTAATGATGAACGCAAGGACACATTTTATTTTTCTTGTGTAATAGAAAGCAAGTCCAGAGAGCCTGGGAAGTGAGAGGGAGCTTGAAGCCGCCCATCCAGCTTTAGTCCTTGTGGGGAATCTCGGGAACGTCCCCACACGGGACGTTCCGCCTCTCCCCACGTTTCCAGTGATGAGTCAGCATGCTTCGCTTCTGAGCAGTTTGCACCGTTAGCAGTGACCTTCCCTGTGACTGTCCGGCCTCTTCCTCCCTCTGACCTGTATCTGTTGTCCTCACTGTGCCTTCTGCTGCGAGACAGAGTACAGGAGGGAAAAACACCCTTATAGGCATGATAACCAATTTTTCTAAAAAACATTTCCAAATGACAATGAGCCAACCCACAATTAAAGCTGCATTTGATGAGGGGACAGGGGTGTATTTCTCCAGTCCCCACGAGGGTTCTGCTTCCCCTACTCTGTCCCCATCTTCCACCTTCCCACTTCCTGAAGCTCTGATGTTGTCTAGGACTCATGGTCCCCATCAGTAATGTTCTTTGTAATGTGAACTTCTCGAGCCTCCTTTGCTAACCCAAACCCAGTGTCCCCTGGGGGCACTGCATGCTCTTGAGTGTGAGGGCTGCTTTCCCTCCAGGCCCATCCAGGCAGGAGGGGTGTTTCTCCTCGCTCCCCACTGCTGCTTCCATCTGTTCTGCTCCCTCCCTGCATCCTGTCCTGCAGGTGTCATCTGGAGATTTCCAGTCATTCCCCCTCATTTCTCTGGGCTCTGGGGTCACACTCTGGGTGGTATTTTCTAGGTGGTTTCAGCATCCACATAGACCCTGTGCAATAGATGATTCCTTTCAAAACTCTTGGTTTCCATTACCTGTATTCCTCCAGCCACTCACACTCGCGTGAGTGCCCCGGCCAAGGACTACAGAGCCTCCTTATCTCACATTCAAGAATCCCTTCTGAGCCCCCCAACTTCCCTGTTCCAAGCAAGTCCCTTTAATATTTAACTTGAACATCCTTGAATAGTGGGGCTTAAACTCCACTAACAGCAGTTGATATTCTGTAATTGAACTTTAAAACCACTTCTGTGGGAACCGCCCCAGCTCTGCCCCTCCCTGGCTTCATCTTACTCTTTTGGCCAAATCCCAGTCTTGGTTAAATCCTGTTTTTGCCTCATTGCATCTGCATCAATGCGGCTGAATGTGCTTGGGGAAAAATTCAACCAGGCTGGCTGATCTCATTTTAAAATCATGACCACAAATCTCAGCCCCAATTCTTCACGGCCATTGCACTGCATTTTTCATGCTTCTTGTTCGTGATCTTTTAGACAACAGTTCACACCTTTGTTTTGTCTCCTCGACCTCCAGCATCTCCTCTTGCGCCCTCATTCTTAGCCGAAGAACTTCTATGAATGAAACTACAGCCCTCAGGGGCCTGGCAGCTCCCATCCACCCGCCTACCAGGGACTGTGGCGGAAGGCTCCGCTTTCCCGCCAGAGCTGGCAGTGCTCCTGCCAACGGCCACTCCATGCAAAGAAACTGTCCTTGTTAGGCCAGCGGTGACTTTAACGTTGCTACCTCCAGTGGTCAGATCTCAGTCTTCCCCTGACTTGGAGCATCAGCAGCATTTGATACAGTGAACCTCCCTTCCTTGAAGCATTATCACTGACTTCTGGAAATGCCTCTTTTCCCTTCTTGTTTTTAGTTCACTGCCATCTCCCGGGTGTCTTCTGTCTCACCTGCCCTTCTTTTCGATTTCCTTGGCTCCTTCCTTGTCAGTCTCCTGACCTGTGGGCAGTGGCGTGTCCTGGGTCACACCCTGAGCCATCTCACCGTCTTGCATCAGTCACTGTCCTGCCAGTCCTCACGTGGTACCTGCACCTTTCCCTGATCACTAACTGACGGATCAGACCTTCTCCGCGTCTCCATGTCAGTGTCTGAAACCCTCAGTCAGGACATTTCAGACATAAGCTCCTCATCTTCGTCCTCAGCGAGCTTCCTTCTAGTTACGCAGCGCCGTCCACCCTGTCGTCAAGTCCCAAACTCTGGAGCATCCTTGACTTCTCTCTCTCCCATTCCATTGTTGTAATCCACCAGCAAATCATCCATTCTAACCAAAATATGTGCAAGATGCACCCGCTTCTCACGGCCTCGATCACTAATGCCCTGGTCCAAGATTTGACCCCCTCTTGCCTGGATTATAACTGGTTTTCCTGCGTCTACTGTTGTTTTCTTACCCATTCTCCGCAGCACAGTGGCCAGAGTACTCGTCACACATCAAATGCACCACTGCCCTGCCCGAACCCCTCCATCTCCCTGGGCGCAAAGGCCGATTCCGTACATCCAAGGACTGACGTCACCCCTCCCGACCCCACGCTCTGGCACGGTGCTTGCTCTGGCACGGTGCTTGCTCGAAGCCTCTGCCTGCTGTTCCTCTGCCTGCGGGGGAGGGGGTGGCTGCTGTCCAGAGGCGCTGAGCTTTGGAGCACAGTCCTGGTACTGACCCCGGGATTCCTGCCTCAAGTACCTAAGTGTCCCTGCCTAAGGGCCATTTTCCGGCCCTGGAACTGCGCTCAGCCTGCACAGGGCAGACCGGGGGTGTCAGCCAGCGGCCTCACCCAGCGATAGGGGCGGCATCCGCTCAGCTTCCCCTCGCCCGGGCGGGCCGCCTCGGTGTGTTTCTGACTCTGCTGAGCTCCTAATTTTACCTTTCTTTTCATTATGGTAATATTTGTTATTTATTACTTCCTCTCTTGTCTTTTCTGTATGATTATTTTCTTGTTTGTTTTTGTAACGTCTTAAACAGGCTGCTTAACTCATTGCCTTTCAGATTTTCTTCTTTTTCATGTAAAGTATACATGCATTTAAAGCTGTACATTGCTCCTAAGTAGAAAACATTGTCTATATTGCCCGGGCTTTTAATACCTAATATTTTTGTTATCTTCCTGTGTTTTCTAATTAACATGAGCTCTGTTATTTAGAAGCATTTTAAATCTTAGTTTATTAAAGTATGTTTTTCTTTTAAGTTACTCTTTGTTCTTGATTTCTAACTTAATTAGCTTTTGCATAGAGAACATGGTCTTTATGATATTACTTATTTGAAATTTATTTTCCAGAATATTGTCATTTTCAGAATATTCTATGTATGTTTTTAAAGAATACTATATATGTCATTTAGCTCAAGTTTGTGTATTGTTTAAATCATCTGCAGCCTTACTGAGTTTGTCTGATTTATTGGTTACTGAAGGAATTAAACTTTTATACTGTAATAGATTTGTCAACTTTTATTAGAGTTCCCTTAATTATTGCTTTACATGTTTTGAGGCTATGTTATTAGATGCTTACAATTTAGACCCAGAATTGTTATATGTTCCTGATAAACTGAAATTTTTGTCATTATATAAGAACTTAAATAAGGTCATTAATAACAAAGTCATTTAATACTGACTTTACTTTAGAATCAGTTTTGGCAGACATTAACATAGTTTCTTTTGATTGTATTTGCTTAATAGAATATTTTTAAACTTTTTACTTTCTACTTTCTGTTGAGTTCTACTTTCTATAAGTTTGTACACATATAAATGATGTTTGATAAATTTATGATAAATTAATGATCAATTTATATCATACATAATATAAACACATAAATATACATGTATATATATTCGTATGTATATAGACAAATTATAAAGATTTATAAAGCTATACAATTCTCTTTCTCAACAGTCAGCATGAAAATATTTGTCTTATGACTGCAGAGATTAGTACCTTTAAATATATTGTTATTTTTGATACATTTTTGCCATCTTATCTGGTGATTTCTCTTTACTTAGCTTTTTTTTTTTCTTTACTTCTTCTTTCTTAACTTCTATTGAACTGATACATTTTTTCGTCAGTCAATATTTCATTATTTTAGTGGTTATCCCAGAAATTTTCACAGTACGTTTTATGTAATAAGTTTAAAATTAATCAATACCTTCACCATTCTCTCAAGCAGTACAATCTTGCGCTTCATAAACTCACCCCTGCCTGACTCCTCTACTATTTTCCAACATTGACGCAATAAATGTCTGTTTAGCCCACGTGTTAACCCTCTTCTCTATTTACCATTGCTTTTGTATGTTAGATTTTCATTTTGGGTGATTTCTTTCTTCCTGAACTACATTCTTAGGAGACTTCTTATAGGAGGCTCTATTTGTAGTAAAGTCTTTCAAGTTGTGTTTGTCTGAGAATGGTTTTCTTTTCCTGCCATTTTTGAAGACAGAATTTTCCTTCTACGTATCTACCTTAGTGGTTATTTTCCCTTTGCCTTTGGAAATGGTAATCCGCAACACCTGGCTTCCTTGTTTATTGTGGAGAAAATACCTATCAAGTTTGCTACATTTTCTTTGAAGTAATCTCGATTTTATAAATGTTCTTGTTTATGTATTAAGTTTCATGCATTTTTACTATCATGTATGCAGGTGTAGATTTTTTTTTTATTTATTCTGACCAGAATTTATTGTGATTCAGAAGCCTGAGGACATTTTCATCCAATTTCTCTTTGGATATTGCAGTTCCCTGATTCTTCCTAGTGTTTCTTTCTGGGATTTCTGTTAGATGTATGTTAGGCTTTCTCATTTTATCTTCTGTATCTTTTAATCACTTTAATATTTTAATCTCTTCATCTGTTTGTGCTACACAGTTTGAGTAATTTCTTCAGATGTACCTCCCAGTTTTTCAAATGCATCTAATCTGTTGTCAGTCCAGCTACCAAGGTTCTTATTTTATTTGTTATATTAAAATATATATAGACCTCATACTTAATTCTTTATCAATCTGCCTGGTCACTTTTGATAGTTTCCTGTTCATTAATCACAAATTAGATATGCTAATTTATTGCTTTAACTTTGCTAAATATATTTTATATTCTGTAATGATTATTTCTACAATTTACAATCTTTATGGGTCTGATGTTGTTGTCTTTTCCTTCTGTTTATTGTCTCTCACTTACTTACCATTTTAAAAAGTTTCCCAATTTATTTTATCATTATCTTTTAAAAATTGTGCATTCCTTTGTATTGGAGCCTTACCTGTGGAGATTCTTTGAGGATTGATTGAAAATCCGTCCCTTCAGGAAAATTTATATTTCCTTTCACCAGGGGACAACCCAGACCACTTGAAAACTAAATTCTTAACTTGACTTTTTTGGGGGGCCACAGTAGTAGGTGATTGCTAGTGCCAAACCCATGTGAGGGGCTAATTCTTGCTAAATGTTTTATTATTTGAAGGTGGGATTTTCACTCTGTCTATCTAGGTCGGTGATATTCCACCTTCTCCCAGAGCCATGTCTAAGGTGCCAGTTTTCTTTCAGTTACCCTTGGTGGGGCAAGGGATTTTTGTTTTTTTTTTCAGTTTGTTTGTTTGTTTTTCGTAGTCTTTTCAACATGGGCCTTTCTTTCCATGGACCTAGGCTTCCCAAGGGCTGAGGGTGGGTGGTATTTCCAAACCTCCTCCCCAAACTGCATAGCCTTAGCCTTTATCTCTATTGTCTGTGCTTAGGTAACTAAATCCAGAGCTCCAGGGAACCAGGAATTGGTGGATGTTCCCCAGTTGTCTGTCATCCTCATGTCCTGCTCACATATATATGATATTTGTTATTTAATCATTTTGCCTATATTTAAAAATGTTTTGTCTATTTATTTATTTTGCTCAGGAAGGTGTTCTTTATTTTTTACATCATTGACTCTACCTATTGCCAGCAAATGGAATCTACATAATGCCTTATCAACCTCTATGAAGAAAAACTTTTTCCCAGAATTTATGATGCCAAGGGACGGTCATTATGCTGGTTCCTGGCTTGACATCAGTTAGTAGGATGGTGTCAATATTTAGATTAAAATCCATAGCATCCAGCTCAGAGTAAGCAATCTAAAATTTGTAGCTTTCACAGTCATTGGTAGATGTAGTATTATTATTGATTAGGAAGTTCCGTCTACTAAAACATTGATTGCATCTTTATAAAAATAATTCATTTCATAATATTTTGTGCATTTATATAATATTGTGCAAAACCCAGTGATGTGTCCAGTTCATTTCAGCTACCATTCTCTGCTTTAGTTGGTGTCAATATGGAATTGCTATCAATTCTGTGTGGTTGTTCTGGTAACAGAGAAAAATAAAGGATTATAAGGTAAGAATAGTCTGAAAGGATCACTTTTTCTTCATGTGAAAATATACTCATCTCAGCAACAAAAGGTCTAAATAACTTAAGACCTTTTAAGTAATGGCTGAGTTTAAAGATAACCTAAAATGCTTTTGTTGTTTTGTAATTTCCAAATATTGCTGATGGTGAGGTTAAGCATCTACTAATTTTGTTTCTACTCTTAAAGTTCCAACTTGCTAGTATTAACCTTGATGAATTAATATAATATTTTGTATGTTTAGTGTGTTTTAAAAAGCATATTTATTATTACTTCAAATTCTCTTTGGGATAAGGTACAATATATATGTAATCAAAACCAGAAACATGGCTAAATGATATTTAACACACTGCTACAGTCATCATGATGTGGGAAATCATTTCCTTGGTTTGAAATCTCAGCACTGCAGTGGAGGTAAATGGAGAAAAGTGCTGCATTCTGCTGCTGTGGGGATTATTGTATTTCAGGATAAACGAACGATCTGTGATTCCCATGATTTCAGGAGCTTGAAGCAGGAGGAGACTTGAGGTGCTAGTGACGTCACCCAGACTCTGGGCTCAGGAAGGGCAGGAATGAAATTTGATGAGTGTCTTCCGCTGGTTCCATGTGTCACACCCAGAAAGTTTTCAGCTGCTCTGAGGCCTTGCTCAGCACCTGGTGGCCCTATACCTGCCACTCCCCTTCAGACAACCTCTGACGTAAAACAAAATCTCAAATACAGCTGAAACGTAATAAGATTTTATAGCTGTGAACATAATGTGAGTAATTCTTCATATTCTACCTTCAAAGCAGATTATTTATTATAATTCCCTGTGTAGTTAAAGGCATGGGTCTGGTTTTGTTGACAGGATTGAGCTGATGAGCTGTGGTGGCATCGGAGGTGCGTGATCTGAGAGGGACCCAGGAGGAGGGGAAAGAGGAGGAACCGTGTCCTCCCCTGGGCAGAGTGTGTGCTCCTGCCATGAAATGTGGGATCCTGGAGTGGAGAGCATAGTCTACCTGAAAGAACTGGGAAAATAACTTTCCTTTTTGGCTTTTGTATAGGTCATCTTGTTCAGGATTGTGTGTAGTGTGCGGTGTGTTGTGTGTGATGTATAGTATTTGGTGTGCATGTGTGTGTAGTGTGTGGTGTAGGTAGCATGTGAATGTGTGGTGTGTGTCTGTGTAGCATGTGTGTGATGTAGAGTGTGTGGTGTGTGTGGCGGTGTGCTGTAGGGTGTGTGTGTTTTCCTGGCATCATGGATCCCTAGAGAAGTGCTTCTCACCAGTGTTTCTTGCTACTTGCCACACTGGTGGACTCTGACCTCTTGAATTTGAGGGACTTGCTGTTTTCCTCCTGTGTTTCACTTACATAGTCTGGGCATGAGAGGTACCGCCTCACGCTGCTGTGAAGAATCTCCTGTTTGTAAATGTGTGAGGATTAGCACATAAACGGGGTTCACAGCTTTTATCAGCTTCACAAAATGGTTTGCGATGCCCTTCCCCTAAAATAATCTTAAATGATTTATTTTAACAGCCTCATTTTGCAAATGTCTGCTTAATTTCTAGAAATCATAGCATATTTTCTATAACTCCTCCAACTTTTTAGTTAGAAGGGCAATAAATTTACCCCAGATAAACATCTACTTGCACTGTGCTTGCATTTCAGTAATGAAGAAATGGTTATTGTTTAGACCTTCAGCCGTGATGAATTGAATTTGGCAAAGCTTCATGTTATGACACACCAAATTCGCTGAGACAAAATCGCTTCAAAGTTGATAAACTGAAACAAATGAATTTAAACTTGAAGTGAACTTTAGCAAAAGTCATCCGTCTCATTTTAGTTATAATTTACTTTTTAGAATGACATAACAGACAACATCATAATCTAGATAGTAGATGACAGCGCAGTTTCTATTCACAAGGTCAACAAGCTTTTATTTACTCAGGTAGTTTCCCTATTTCCAGGTTGAATAGTCAAGGTTTATTTTAAGTTTTTACTTGCACAGTTTTTTCTACTTAGCACAATATCCTCCAGGTTCATCCATGTTGTCACATATTGCAGAATTTCTTTTTTTTTTAAGGCTGAATAGTTTTCGTTGTATGTACATACCACATTTCCTTTAGCCATTCATCTGTTGATATTTAGGTTGTTTCCATATCTTAGCTATTGTGAATAATGCTGCAATGAACATAGGAGTGCTCTTTGAGATCCTGATTTCAATTCTTCTGGATAAATACCAGAATAAATAAATAAAGTGAAATTGTTGGATGATATGGTAGTTCTATTTTTAATTTTTGGGGAA
>CM052438.1:87379236-87404236 GCA_028533085.1 Varecia variegata
CTGTGAGCTAGGCTGATGCCACGGCACTCACTCTAGCCCGGGCAACAAAAGCGAGACTCTGTCTCAAAAAAAAAAAAAAATAAAAATAAAATGGAGTATTTAAATTTAAGTTTTATGTTGGTTAATATCTAGGGTTTCGCCTTTCTGTTTATCACATATTAACCAAACCTGCCAATACTGACAAATTTTCAACCTGGAGGAATAAGTAACATTTTCAGTTAAAGAACATCAGAATTAAAATGTTATAAAGCTCTCTATATGACTTGGCTTTAGATAAAACTATAAAAAATTTTCCGTATATTTCCCATACTTAGACAAGTAAAAACATGAAATTTAAACAAAATACCATTCTTTTCATTCATAAATAAATAAATAAATAGCTTTCTATGAAGTCAAAAATTTGGGAAAGGAAAAATACACCAATTATTAAACTGTGAAACTAACTGTTTTTTACAGACTTCAAAGCATGACTGGGGATCTGGACACGTTTTAGAAATTGGGTTGTTGTTTGTTAATGTGATGGTTCCTTGAAAATCAACTCCATCAAAACTATGTGCAACTAGAACATAAGACAGTGTGGCCACGAGACGGGATCAGCTATGTACTTACAGTTAGTTGTTTAAGAAGATGTAGTAAACGGGGTCTAGCCTTTGTGTCCTACCCCTTCTTACTACATACTACTGGAAAATTATCTATTTTTTGACAGAACAAAAAAATTTTGTCACTGAAACATCATACAACTCTTCTTTCCTTGTATTTCTATTATACTCATTAGTGGATTTCTGTTTAAGAAATAACTGATTTCTGAAAGCTAAGTGTGCAGGTAAAGGAAATATATCTTTTACAAACATATATTTCTTATATTTAACATATATGTATATGTACACATATGGATGTTTCATCTACACACATATTTTACATTAACCTTTTTTGATGTATTTTCTTCTAAAGGAATTCTGTATAGCACCTAAGTACCAATCATCACATTACAGAAGTACACGTGTTCAGGTAGGACACCACTTAGTGACAATTGCATTTGATACATTTCCATCTTTAATTTCAATTATTTTCAACCTTTCGACTAACAGTTGACTCCTTCATCTTTATCTTCTTTAAGAAAGTTTGCCAAGTTATCTGGTTTAAGCCAAGAAGTATTATTTCTGTAGAGGCCTTCAGTGTTGAGAGACTACACTCCTGTGTCCTGATTTAAAAGAAATCCACTTAAGAGAGTAGTGTCAATGGGTTATAGAACTGCTGAACTCCTCTGAAGCATTGTGGAACAAAATATATGTGAAATATAGTATTCGTAATTAAGATTTTAATGAATTGCCTTGTTAATCCATACACTGTATGCATGTTGCAACATTTTCTAGGCTTAATTAGTGCGCTGGATGATTATGTTTATTTTCTGATGTACACACTGATTAAGCATTGTCCGTACCCGGGGGCTGGAAACAGGATCAATCTGTAAAGTAGTACCTAGTCATCTAGCTGGGGACTCAAATGCAAATAGATCAACTTATGTGAAATTAAATTAGTTCTAATAGAACCCATTTTGCCCGAGCAGCCAGTGTCACTTTATAAACAGTGTTCTCTTCTTGTAAGAAATAAAGGGCTTTTGTTGACAGATCCTTAGATCCCTTTAAGCTCAAAAAACTCAATGCACATGATGCTAGAGTTGAACTGTAACTCTCCGACATAGGCAATTGTGGAGCATTTTGACTTAACTCATTCTATTGTGCTCTAGAAATGCAACTCATTATGCTATTATGGCATTTGGGGGAATGAGTATCAGGTTTCAAAATGCTTTTTATTAAAATCTCCTGTGAATTACAACTTTTGTAAATTCTCTTGAAATTCTCTAGGTAATTCCCTTTTTAAAATTCAAATTCAATTATTCTAATAAATACTTTGAGCACGTGTTAGTATAGACTGGGCTTGGCTTGTCGTCCCTTCTCTGTGATTCCCAGCTTACACTTTAGCTCAGACTGGTGACAGTTGGATGCCAGAAACAGGTATCAGACTACAGCTTAACATAGATGCGGATGTTATATTAACAGTTCAGATGGACTTTTGGCTCTTTTCAAATCTTCCCAATCTTTTTAACATAGTCTTTTAAAAATATATATATTGTATTAAGAACACTTAAAAATCTGTTAAGAGGGTAGGTCTCAGGTTAAGTTCAGTATCACTGACCTACCCTCTTAACAGATTTTTAAGTGCGCATTATTGTTGACTGTAGGTACAGTGTTATACAGCAGATCTCTAGAGCTTATTTCATCTTGCTTGACTCAAATTTTATGCCCACTGATTAGTAACTTCCCATTTCTCCCTCCCTCCAGCTAGTCACCATCCCATTCTTTGATTCTATGAATTTGACTATTTTAGATGACTTCACATGAGTGGATGCAGTATTTGTCTTCCTGTGCCTGGCTTATTCTACTTAGCACAATATCCTCCAGGTTCATCCATGTTGTCACATATTGCAGAATTTCTTTCTTTTTTAAGGCTAAATAGTTTTCGTTGTATGTACATACCACATTTCCTTTAGCCATTCATCTGTTGATATTTAGGTTGTTTCCATATCTTAGCTATTGTGAATAATGCTGCAATGAACATAGGAGTGCTCTTTGAGACCCTGATTTCAATTCTTCTGGATAAATACCAGAATAAATAAATAAAGTGAAATTGTTGGATGATATGGTAGTTCTATTTTTAATTTTTGAGGAAGCAACATAATGTTTTCTATAACGACTGTACTTGTACTAATTTACATTCCCACCAACAGCCTATTAGGGTTCCCTTTTCTCCGCATACTCACAAACACTTGTCTTTTTTTCCCCTAGTAGCCATCTTGACAGGTGTAAGGTGATATCTCATTTATTTAATTTGCTTTTCCATGTTGATTAGTGATACTGAACTTTTTAAAATACATGTTGGCCATTCGTATGTCTCCTTTGGAGAAATATCTATGCAAGTTCTCAGTCCATTTTTTAATTGGGTTATTTGTTTTTTACTATTGAGTTGTAGAAGTTCCTAATCTATTTTGGAGATTAACCCTTTCTCAGATATATGGTTTGCAAATATTTTCTCCTATTCTTTGGGTTGCCTTTTCACACTGTTGATTGTTTCCTTTGCTGTGCAGAAGCTTTTTAGTTTGATGTGATTCCACTTGCTTATTTTTGGTTTTGTTGTCTGTACTTTTGCTATAATTTTCATAAAATCCCTGCCAGGACTAATTCCATGAAGCTTTGCTCCTAAGTTTTTTTCTAGGTTTGTGGGAGTTTTACAGTTTCCAGTCTTACATTAAAGTCTTTAATTCATTTTGAGTTGATCTGTGTGTACGGTGTAAGATGAGGGTCTCCAGATAGTTCTTGGGTAATAAAGTCATATATTCAAAAATTTATTGAACACTTCTCTACCTCAATTTGCAATACTTCAGGCATGTCCTCTTTTTTCCCTTCCATTTGATGGCTAAATTTTTAGAGTCAAGTTTACCATTTAAGAAGTTGATAGACCAAAAGTCTATTTTATCTTTTGCAACACTATCAGGAAAGCATTTGTCCATTCATTTGTGTATTCCACAAACATTTGTTGAGTAGCTCCTGTTTGGTATCATTCACTGTACTATGCATTACAGTCGTGTAAAAAATAGTTACTGTCTTCAGGGAGATGGTGACTTTATGGGGAATATGTTAGGAAGGAAGATACATGACAAAAGAACAGTTTGACTGTCCTTTGGAGGTGTTAATAATGCATTGGTGGAGAAGAGAACCTAAAAGGAAAATTTTTATTATAAACTGGTACTCATTCACATGACTTCTGTAAGACCTGCTTCCTGCAAAAACCTTAGACTTCATGATTCCCCGAGCTATGGGGAAGGGACAGTTGGGTCAGGGATATTAAGTGATGCTATTGATTATCTGTTGGTAAGCCACTAGATGTTAAGCATCATAGGGAATAGTGCCTTAATGAGATTTAAAACATATCCAGCAGCACTACTGACTTACTATTGGAGAGGTCAGGTGGAAGGGCTCTCTTGCATTTGTGGTGATGGTATACATTGGTACTACCATAGTGGAATGCAGCTAGGAGGAAGGTATCAAACACTTTAAATATGTTCATACACTTTGGCACAGTATATTTATTTTTGAAAATATTTTCTGAGATAATCCTAAATAGAGAAAAAGTCTCAAAAGATTTATAACAGCTTTAGTGAGTCATAATTCATATACCATATACTTCACCCACTTAAAGTGTATAATTCAATGGATTTTAGTAAATTTACAGAGTTGTATAATCATCACCATAGTCAATTTTAAAGCACTTTTATTACCTCAAAAAGAAAACCTGCTCCCTTTATCTGGCAACCCCTTTATCCCTCCACCACACCAAATAATCACTAATCTACTTTCTTTCTTTCTTTTAGAAGGATGATTTTTTTTACTGCTTTTAGATTTTATTTTATTTTTTATCTTTTTAAATTTCAGAATATTAGGGGGGTACAAATGCTTAGGTTACATATATTGCAATTGCCCAGCCCAAGTCAGAGCTACAAGCGTGCCCATCCCCCAGACAGTGCGCACCACACCCATTAGCTGTGAATATACCCATCCTCTTCTACCCCCTCCCACCTGCCCAACACCAGTGAATGTTACTACCATATGTGCATGTAAGTGTTAATTAATTAGTGCCAATCTGATGGTGAGTACATGTGGTGCTTGTTTTCCATTCTTGGAATACTTCACTTAGTAGAATGGGCTCCAGCTCTATCCAGGATAATACAAGAGGTGCTAGTTCACCATTGTTTTTTGTGGCTGAGTAGTACTCCATGGTATACATATACCACATTTTATTAATCCACTCATGTACTAATGGACACTTGGGTTGTTTCCACATCTTTGCAATTGTGAATTGTGCTGCTATAAACATTCTAGTGCAGATGTCTTTTCTATAGAATGTCTTTTTTTCCTTTGGGTAGATGCCCAGTAATGGGATTGCTGGATCAAATGGTAGTTCTACTTTTAGCTCTTTGAGATATCTACATATATTTTCCATAGAGGTTGTACTAGTTTGCAGTCCCACCAGAAGTGTATTAGTGTTCCTATCTCTGCATCCATGCCAACATTTGTTGTTTTGGGACTTATTGATAAAGGCCATTCTCACTGAAGTTAAGTGATATCTCACTGTGGTTTTCATTTGCATTTCCCTGATGATTAGAGATGTTGAGCATTTTTTAATGTTTATTGGCCATTAGTCTGTCTTCTTTTTAAAAGTTTCTGTTCATGTCCTTTGCTCACTTTTTAATGGGGTTGTTTGATTTTTTCTTGTTGATTTTCCTGAGTTCTATATAGATTCTAGTTATCAGCCCTTTATCAGATGTGTAGCATGCAAATATTTTCTCCCATTCCGTAGGTTGTCTGTTTGCTCTTGTGATGGTTTCCTTGGCTGTGCAGAAGCTTTTTAATTTGATCAGGTTTCATTTACTTATTTTTGTTGTTGCTTTGATTGCTTTTGGGGTCTTCTTCATAAATTTTTTCCTAGGCAAATGTCTATAAGAGTTTTTCCAACATTTTCTTCTAGAATTCTTATAGTTTTATGCCTTAGGTTTAAGTCTGTTATCCGTTATGAGTTGATTTTTGTGATAGGTGAGAGGTGCAGATCCTATTTCAGTCTTCTACATGTGGCTCTCCAGTTTTCCCAGCACCATTTATTGAATAGGGATTTTTTTCCTCCCAGTGTATGTTTTTTGTCTGCTTTGTCAAAGATTAGATGGCTATATGAGGATGGTTTTATATCTGGGTTCTCAGTTCTGTTCCATTGGTCTGTGTCTCTGTTCTTGTTCTAGTACCATACTGTTTTAGTTACTATAGCCTTGTAGTACAGCTTGAAGTCTGGTAAATTGATGCTTCCCAATTTGTTCTTTTTGCTTAAGATTGCTTTTTCTGTCTGGGGTCTTCTCTGGTTGCATACGAAGTGTAGAATCATTTTTTCTAGATCTGCAAAAAATGATGGAATTTTAATAGGGATCTCATTGAATCTGTAGATCATTTTGGGTAGTATAGACATTTTAACAATGTTGGTTCTGCTGATCCATGAGCATGGTATGGTTTTCCATCTGTTTACATCCTCTGCTATTTCCTTCCTCAGTGTTTCGTAGTTCTCCCTGTAGAGATCTTTTACCTTCTTAGTTAAATATATTCCTAGGTATTTTATTTTCTTTGTTGCTGTGGTGAAGGTTATTAAGTCTCTGATTTAGTTCTCAGTTTGACTGTTGTTGGCGTATGGGAGTGCTACTGATTTCTGTGCATTGATTTTGTAACCTGAGACTTTGTTGAATTTGTTTATCAATTCCAGTAGTCTCATGGCAGAATCTTTGGTGTTTTCTAGATATAAGAACATATTATCAGCAAAGAGTGATAGTTTGACCTCTTCTGCCCTCATTTGATTTCCTTCTATTGTCTGATTGCCCTCACTAGGACTTCCAGCACTATGTTGAATAGAAGTGGTGATAGAGGGCAACCTTGTCTGGTTCCAGTTCTAAGCAGGCAGGCTTTCAGTTTTTCTCCATTTAGTATGATGTTGGCTGTAGGTTTGTCGTATATGGCTTTTATCATTTTGAAGTTAGTCCCATCTATGCCTATTTTGTTAAGCGTTCTTATCATAAAAGGGTGCTGAATTTTGTTGAATGCTCTTTCTGCATCTATTGAGAGGATCATATGGTCTTTGTTTTTACTTCTATTTATGTGGTGAATTACATTTATAGATATGTGTATATTGAACCATCTCTGCGTCTCTGGGGTGAAGCCCACTTGGTCATGATGGATTTATAATTGCAAACCCAGCAAAAGAAAAGAAATAACCAAGATCAGAGCAGAACTAAGTGAAATCTGTAATAAGGAAACTATATGGAAGATTAATAAAACAAAAAGTTGGTTCTTTGAAAAAATAAACAAAATTGACACACTTCTTGCTACATTAACCAGAAGCAGAAAAGAAAGGACTCTAACGAGCTCAATCGGGAATGAAAAAGGAGAAATTGCAACTGATACCAGGGAAATACAAAATATCATCTATGAATACTGTAAAAATCTCTATGCAGATAAACTTGAAAATGTGGAGGAAATGGACAAATTCTTAGAAAGACACAGCCTCCCTAGGCTCAATCAGGAAGAAATAGAATTCCTGAATAAACCAATGTCAAGTACTGAAATTGAAGCAGCAATAAAGAACCTTCCTGAAAAAAAAAGTCTCAGACCAGATGGTTTCACACCTGAATTTTACCAGACCTACAAAGAAGAACTGGTGCCTATCCTGCAGAAATTATTCCACAACATTGAGAAGGAAGGAATCCTCCCCAACACGTTTTACAAAGCCAACATCACCCTGATACCAAAACCAGAATGGACTCCACAAAAAAAGAAAACTACAGACCAATATCCTTTATGAATATAGTTGCAAAAATTCTTAATAAAATCCTAGCAAACCAAATTCAGGTGCTTATCAGAAGAGTACATTTTTTAAATTGTGTACATGTAAGGTGTACAACTTGGTGACTTGGTATATAGATACATTGCACAATAATCATTATAAATAAGGTAATTAACACATCCGTCACCTTACATAGTTATTTTTTAAGTTTCAGTTATGCAAGGTATATAGGTTTTGGAGAGAGATCTACCATATACTATGGTGACTTTAGGTAACAATCCTGTACTGTATAGTTGAAATTTTCTAAGATGGTAGATCTTAAGTAAGTTTTCCCACCACACACAAAAAAGGGAAAAGGTGTTTTCAAAGACATTCACCACAGCATCATTTATAATGGAGAAACACTGAAAAAAAAAACCCTATAACAGAGCAGGGGAATGATTGAACATATCATGGAACAAAAATGTGATGAAATTAAGTTTGTTGACTCTGTCCACTAAAATGATTTTCACAAAAGGTTGAGAAGATTTAGAAAATGCTTATGCTATGATGTTAAGTGAAATTAGTGGAAGACAAAATTGTATATGTGACATGTTCACAACAATGCAAAACAAGAAAAACACTTTTCTCATGAGAAAAATTCTGGAGGAAAATAAAACAAATTATTGTTATTCTTTTACATTTTTATTTTCCAAATTTTCTCTAGGTCCATATTACATGTGTGGGGGAGGGAAACAAACCTTAAAAATATAGCTCAGTTATAAGAGATAAAAATGTGGTTCTGTCATGATTAACAAAAGTTATATTTTTCACTCAAGATTGGCCCTAACTTTTTTTTTAAACAACATAAGTTTTTAAAAGCTTTTACAGACTCACCTAACAGAGTTTCCATCCCTAAACCTTTAAGAGAGAATATTTCTGCAGAGGGCTGGTATATAAAAGCATCAGATTCTAGGTCAGAGATTCAATACACAGCCCAGTAAACTTGGCCCAAACCAGCTTCTATCAACTTCCCCATCTGCAAAATGAAGGTCTTCTGCTCAGTTACTTCTAATGACCTTTAAACATCCCCCATTTTGATTATATGATCTCATGAAATTGGCAGTGCAGAGAAAAGGGTCACTCACCTCCTGACACTCAAACTCCAGATGAAAAGTGAGTCAGAGGAGAACCCAATCAGTTCAATAATGTGCTCTGATTTTCCCAAAGACCACTCTAAT
Source organism: Varecia variegata (assembly GCA_028533085.1). Classification (NCBI taxonomy): domain Eukaryota; kingdom Metazoa; phylum Chordata; class Mammalia; order Primates; family Lemuridae; genus Varecia; species Varecia variegata. The sequence goes on from CM052438.1 coordinate 87,387,888, forward strand.
GCATAGTTTCTGATTGTATTGAACCACGCTTATTTGCAATAAACTTATCCCCAGCTGAGCTGCTCAGTGGTCCAACTGGCAGCCAGTATTTTCTCAGGAATGTCTGTAGCAGTGATACAGATTGTGCCTTCATATAGTTCTAACATCTTTTGAAGTGACAACCTGCAAATCTTTCAGAAGCTTGGTTTTTCAGAACTATGCCAGTCTTATTTCTTGGAATTGGGCATCTGGTTACACGTGTTATCACCATTTTCCTGGAGAAAACCATCAAATTCAGGCTACCTGAGAATGGGTTCACCCACTTATCTGTGCATTAAAGCTCATCAGAAAGGTTTCCTAGGTATAAACCCCCAGTCCATAGTCCACAGGAGGATTATGGGTCCCTTATTCAAGTCTAAAGTCATCATCACCCTGCATCAGTCTAACTCTTCTCTGATAGAAATAATATTTAGTGATAGTTTTTGAAGAATATCCTAGATATTCTAATTTTTTCCTAGATTGAGTTACAGCAGCATAGCTCTTTTCAATTTGGACTCCTTGCAGTACAGTTTGATGTCAGCAATGTATACTGAAGGACAGCATCAAAAAATCCTGTGTGCCAACATCATACTGAATGGAAAAAAGTTGAAAGCATTCCGCCTAAGAACTGGAATAAGACAAGAGTGCCCACTGTCACTACTTCTATGCAACATAACACTGGAAGTCCTAGCCAGAGCAATCAGGCAAGAGAAAGGAATAAAGGGTATCCCAATCAGGAAAGGGAAGATCAAACTATCCCTGTTTGCCAATTATATTATCTTGTATCTAGAAAACCCTAAAGACTCCACTAAAAGACTCCTAGAACTGATAAATTCAGCAAAGTCACAGGTTACAAAATCAATGTACACAAATCAGTAGCATTTCTGTATACTAATAACAGTCAAGCTGAGAGTCAAATCAGGAGCTCAATACCATTTACAATAGCTGCAAAAAAAAAAATAACTAGGAATATACTTAACTAAGCAGGTGAAAGATCTCTACAAGGAGAACTACAAAACACTGATGAAAGAAATTAGAGATGACACAAACAAATGGAAAAACATCCCATGCTCATGGATTGGAAGAATCAGCATTGTTAAAATGTCCATGTTGCCCAAAGTGATTTACAGATTCAACACAATTCTCATCAAAATACCAATGTCATTTTTCACAGATCTAGAAAAAATAATCCTAAACTTCATATAGAACCAAAAAACAGCCGAATAACTAAAGCAATCTTAAGCAAAATGAACAAATCTGAGGTATCACATTACCTGACTTCAAATTATACTACAAAGCTATAGTAAACAAACAGTATGGTACTGGTATAAAGGTAGAGACATAGACCAATGGTACAGAATAGAGAACTCTGAAATAAAACCATATTGCTATGACCAACTGATTTTTGACAAAGCAAACAATGACATACACTGGGAAAAGTACACCCTATTCAATAAATGGTGCTGGGAAAATTGGATAGCCACATACAGAAGAATGAAACTGGATCCTTATCTTTCACCATATATAAAAATTAACTAAAGATGGATTAAAGACCTAAATATTATATAAGGCCTGAAACCATAAAATTTTAGAAGAAATTGTATGAAAAAGTTTTCTAGATATAGGCCTAGGCAAAGAATTTATAAGTATGATCCCAAAGGAAATACAACAATAAAAATAAATAAATGGACTTAATTAAATTAAAGATATGCTGCACAGCAAAGGAAATAGAATAAATAGACAACTTATAGAATGGAAGAAAATATTCACAAGCTATACATCTGACAAAGGGCTAAAATCTAGAATCTATAAAGAACTCAAACAAATCAGCAAGAAAAAAACAAATAACCCCATTAAAAAGTGGGCAAAATACATGAACAGAGTTTTTCAAAAGAAGATAGACAAATGGCCAACAGACATATAAAAATGCTCAACATCACTAATCATCAGGGAAATGCAAATTAAAACCACAATGAAATATCACCCTAACCCTATCAGAATGGCCATTATTAAGAAAGCAATAAAAACAACTGATGTTGGTGTGGATGCAGTGAAAAAGGAACATTTATACACTGTTGGTGGGACTGTAAAAACAGTATGGAGATTCCTCAAAGAAGTAAAAGTGACTACTATTCAATCCAGCAATCCCACTACTGGATATCTACTCAAAGGAAAAGAAGTCATTAAATCAAAAAGACACCTGTAACCAAATGTTTATGGCAGCACAATTGACAATTGCAAAGATATGGAATCAACGTAAGTGCCCATTGACTGATGAGTAGATTCAAAAAATGTGGTGTATATATACCACGGAGTACTTCTCAGCCATAAAAAGGGATGAAATAATGTCATTTGCAAGCAACTTGGATGGAACTGGAGAACATTATCCTAAGTGAAGTATCTTTAATGGAAAAACAAACACCACATGTTCTCACTAATAAGTGGGAGCTAAATGATGGGTACACATGGTCATAAAGTGGTGTAAAGGACATTGGAAACTAAGAAAGGGGGAGGTTAGGAGGGATTGAGGAAAAAACTTACCTATCAAGTGCAGTGTACACTATTCTGGTGATGGGCACACTAAGAACCCTGATTTCAGCATTATACAATTCATCCATGCAAGAGGAACACTTGTACCCCCTAACATTTTGAAATAAAAATTATAAAAAAAGAACCTTAAAAATAAATAAAATGGGGGAGCAGAAAGACAAAAAAGACCCATTGTTTAAATGAAGGAATGATATGAACAGGAAGTGTAAAGAAGAAACACAAGTGGCTAATTAACATATGAAAACAAACTTAATCTCAGTGGTAATAAAGGAAATGAAAAGTAAAAGTGCAACGAGATTCTATTTTCCCCCATTAGATTAGCGAAAATTAAATGTTGATAATATGCAATGCTGGCAAACGTGTGGGGAAGTGGGTCGGTCTTCTGATTGGTGGAAGCAAAGCGTAAATTAGCAGAGCCTTTTCAGAGGCCAATTTGGCAGTACATACTAAAGTATCAAGTGTGGATATGAAATAAAAAAGCCCCGTGTGCACCGCGAGGGTGCTCGCAGAGCACTGTGCATTGTGCTCTGCAGGGCCTTCCTTAGAGTCACAGGTTCCAGCCTGGCTCCAGTGCCAGGAATAGCTGCATTTCTCCCGAGTGGCAGGTCTGCTGCGATCTCGTTGGTGCCATGAGCCGTGTCACTATGGTCCCTTACACAGTACTCGCTGGGAAGCACAGCAGTGTTGCCGCATCCCCCAGCAAGGGAATAGGGCCTCCTGCTCTGCGTTCTTCAGCCATATCCCTGGCCTCTTTGATATCCCCTGACTTGGCTTTCCCTTCCTTTACTCTTCCTTTAGATTTTTAATACATTCTTGCATTTCATGAATTCTTACAAGCTTTCAGTTCAAGAAGGAAAGAAGGGCGTTAGAGGGAGGGAGGGAGGGAGGAAGACTGCTCCTGCAACGTGGCTCAGCCACCTGGAGGAGGCGCCCGGCCGATGAGTGCCATCTCTTCTTTCTCGCGCGTCCTTGGTCTGCTCCAAGGCCTGTGGAGTCAGGAGCCGATGTGTACCTCTTTTGTCAATACTCACACAGCACTTGAAACACAGGTGAAACTCGGGAACTACTCTGAATCCGAGGAGACCGGGAAGGCCGCTTGTGATTGCCGTCTGGGTTACGCTCAGTTCCCGGAGATGAAGGGCAGGGCTCATTTTAAGACGTGCAGACACAGTCACACTGGACCAAAATGCGCTCTGATATTTCTCAGTATTTAAATTTTGTCCTAACCGGCAAACACGTAGTGATGCATTCTTAATGTGTTCTATTGTCCCCAAAGGGAACTTGCTGATGAGGATGAAGAAATACCAGTAAGTCACCAAGTTCATATTTTGAGGTGAACTACGATTGTAATGCTTATTTTCCTGCCCTGTTTCCTTTAATCTCGCTCTGATCTCACACGTCTCCCCTGGATGAATTAGATGCCGAGATGCAGGCGGGCACGAGAGAGCAGTAGAGGAATCCCGGGGCACGTGTCTGAGATCAGCTCGGGCCGGCAGCCAGAGGAGGTTCTGCGCTTTGCCACTGAGCCTGCCAGCCGCGTGTGACCTCCGGACGCCCAGGCGGAGTGTTGTCACGAATGCCCCGTGTAGCACCGGTATGCAGCAGAGAAAGTGTGTAACACTTAAGTACAGGCTGCATAGTAATAATTATTCTGCAGTGTTTTGTGGGTGGTTAATACTAGGCATATATTTTCCCACCCGATTATAAAGCCTTGGAGACCTGGACGTTTTGGTGTACCATCTTCTGAGGGCACCAACAGCTTTGAATCTCTCCACAGGGGAGACCAGGGTTTTTCTGTTTTTAACTTACCTCCGAGTTTGAAGGAAAATCGGTGGTTTTTGCTCCCCGTTGCTACTTCCAACTTATTTCTTCTCCCTCAAATTTCCAAAATTCCAATTTATTGGAAGCTCCTGTTCTCTTAACACCCCTTGCTGCTCCTTGTCGCTGCTCATGCGTGTTCACGGAGGGCCCCAGCCCCAGACCCTGCACCCTCTTCACCACCCTCGTGAAACTGCTGTTGGCAGCATGGCCACCCACCTAATATATGGCCTTTCGTCCCTCAGCCTCCTCACCTATGGGGTCTTTTCTGCTAATCCCCCTCAGGGCTCGTCCCCATTTCATACCCGTGTCCTTATCATCACCAATGACCAAACTGTCTGGAGGTCTACATTTCAACTGTCCCCTCCTTTCCAGGCACGGATGCGCACGGCTCATCGTTACACCCCATCAGGACCAGCAGGCCACCGACCCACCTGGCCTCTCTGATACTCACCTGCTTCAGACATAATCCTCCAGCCGCCCTGCAGCTCTGCCCTCGCACTGAGGCAGGTACGAGGGCTGGAGAAGGAAGAATGGCTTTATATCTCCCTCTCTTCCCAAGCCACTGGCACTCTCTTGCTGTCCTAAGTAACACTGGCAGGTGCCAACTCCGTCACCCTTCCCCTGTGACATCTGCCCACCATCTCGAATCTAGATATCTCCTTCACGTGTGCGATGGATTCCAACCCGTCCGCTTCCTTAAGGGTTTGCTGCTGTGACAGTACCTTCCCTCCATGTCAGCAGCACTCAGTCCTTTGCTATACAATTGCCAGGAGCACAAAACAGCATCTGTGTCTAAAGAAACTTTTCCTTGATCCCATCTCCAACTGCATTTATGTCCCTGTCCCATGGCCTATTGTCACAGTAACACGTCTGGAAAGGTCCATCGTCACCCAAGTGTCCACTTCTGTACATCCCATTTTCCCCTCAGCCCACTCTGGTCTGTCCTTACCATTCCAAAAATTGCTGTTGTGTGGTCACTATGGACTTCAAGCTGCCATTTCAGTGGTCTCTTCTGTCGTTAACTTATTTGACTCCTGGCCAGTATTTAATGCAGCTGCCCACATGCTCCTTCTTAAGAAACTTTTCTCTTGACAGCTGTGACGTCACCTGCTCAGCCTCCCCTCCCGGCTTCTCCTTTTGTGCTTGTCCCTAAACACAAGCTTGTTCTTGGTGCAGTCCTTGGATTTCTGTCCATCTCTAGCTACACTCTCCCTGTGTGATCTTATCCAGTCCCTTGGGCTTTAAATATTAGCTACACAGCTATGACACCCAAATTTATATTTTCTAAATGAGACTTTCCACTGAAGGCCAGAATTATTCCCAGTGAGTATCTTAATTTTAACATGGCTAAAAGAGAGCTCTATTTCCCTCCCCAACCAAGACTTGTTTCTTTCAATTTCCTTTAGTCACTAAATCAACGACCTTCCATACAGTTGCTCCAGCCCCCCCCCAAAGAAGTGTTTATCTCACCGCCAACAAATTCTATGGATTCTGTCTCCAGACTACTTCCTGAATCTGACTGTACTTCTCCATCTCCACGGCCACCCTTCCAGGATGCAAGCCACCCAGGACTGCCCACTTTATTTCAACATATTTAATTTGTCTGCTTGCCCTACGTCTCCCTTCAATGTATTCTCCATACAGTAGCTACAGTGATCTAAAAATGGAAGCCAGACCGTGTCTGTCCTCCAGCAGCTGCCATTGCACTTGCAGTAGAGCTAACCCCCTGCGGCAGCCCGGAGCCCCACTCACTGCACCCTGGCCAGCTCTCTGGTCTCGCTCCCTCCTCTCCCTTGTTCACGCTGTTCCACCATAGGCCCTTCCTGTTCTCTTTCAAATATACCAGGCTCTTTGTCTCGGACAAGGCCTTTGCACTTGCCTCGTCCTCTGTGCAGGGCTCCCCCCTCAGATCTTTAGTCTTTCAGGTCACAAACGACACCTTTCACTACCAATCCCACCTTTCCCAGTCCTCGGTTCCATCACGATGCTTTTTGTCACTCACGGCCATCTTCTTGTGCTTACTTGTTTTTCTGTTTATTCTGCAATTTAAGCTCCTTGGTGGTAGGTACCTTGTCTCATTCTCTCCTAGGGAATTAGAGGGAAGCATCTGGGACCAGGTGCAAGAAGAATTTTTTGGAAAATGAACCATTGTGGGTGGTAATTTGCACACATCACTGGTGTTTGAAGGCCATCTCCTCACATTTCCCCTAAGCCAGACCCTTTCCTCTAAGCTGTATCTTACCTCTTGGAGCATCTAGATTTAACCTTAATATACCTGTGTTTGTCTTCTCCTGTTCAAAACCTGTTCTGGAATATTACTCCGTTTCTTGAACTCAAAATGAATGCTGTGTATTCATCAGGACTCAGGTTTGCGAGGGCGTAATTCTGACTCCATCCATGAGGGCAAAAATTGGGTCTTGAAGGAAGGGCAGGAGTGTGTCTGGGTTTTAGGAACAATTGAAAACAGGGATTTTATCCCTTAAGCCTCTTGTGTCTGGATCTCTCTTCTTTGTTACGAGCTTTACTCTTTCCTGCTGCAACCCGCTTCTTCTGTGTCACTGGAGACGCGGCGTCAGCAGCTTCAGACTATATCTCAACCACCCAAGAAAGACTGAGGCTTGATTTCTCTGAGCTAAAATTGAAAAATCTTAGAAAATGTTCTAATTGGCTGCAATGGCTCATTTTAAACCCTAGATATGTGAAATAATATGATTTGCAATATTTTCTACACTAGACCCGTCAGTAAGAAGAAGCCATCTCTGTGATTTAAAAGAAATGTTCCCCATAAGAATGTCGACCATTCTGGGCAGATGACACAGCACACGCTTTAGCATGGGCAGCAGTGGCGACACTTGGTCTGTGGTCTTCGGCTGGGCTGAGGTTGCTCCAATTCCCCTTGTCGGAGACCTGAGGTGGCATCTGTGGGGGGACCTCCCTCTCCTAACCCCCTGAGAGATATGATGTCTTATGCCTTTAGGAATTCATATCTTATTCTACTCTTCTTCTTGAAGTGCATTTCAAGGATAGATATATGAAAAGGAGGAGAGAAAATTAGGCTGAATCTAGCTTGTCTTAGAGCCTAAAAATTCCTTTAAGAATTCTTGAGAACACCTTGGTTTTGGTTTTGGCTTTTTCTTCTTGTTTTTTTGGTCTCATCTGTATGTTATACTTTTCATTTGTTTTCCTCAATTATAGAATCCAAAACTAAGGTACAAAGAATCCTCTAATTTCATATATTGATTTGTGAACAGAGCTGCCTTCATTTTTTGTGATTGTTGTTGTTGTTTTTTTTGACTTGACATGGTAGTTAAAAGACAATCTCTTTGGCCAGATATTTTCTTATCCAATCTAAACCTCACTTCCTTTGTCTGTACTACAGAGTTTGTTACAAATACTTCTCAGTGTTTTTGTGAAAATTAAATGACATTAGGAAAATCAAGCGATTAGCACAGTGCCTAGGCATTAAATATTTAATGGATATTTGTTATTATGTGTAGTAATATGATTATTGGCCCAGGAAAAGTTAATAATATTTACTTCTAATATAATTTATTGGGGTATTATATAGTAACAATAGCTCCATACTATTATTTTGATGACAACATAATAGAGCATGAAATGAAACATAATAAACTAGACTAGATATGCACATTCACGTAAGTCTCTGTTGGATTAAAGACATGCAAGTTACCATAACTTAGATATTTATAAGCAATCAAAAAGCTAAAAATACCCAGAGCACTGACACCACCAAATGCTAGGGAGGATGTCCAACAACAGGACATCTTACTCATTGCTAGTGTGAATGCAAAATGGTAGGAGAAATTTGGTAATTTCTTAAAAACTAAACATACTCTACCGTATATGATCCAGTAACCACACTCCTTGGTATTTACTCAAAGGAGCTGAAAACTTATGTCCACACAAAAGCCTGCACACTTTTACAGCAGCTGTATTTATAACTGCTAAAACTTAGAAGTACCCAAGATGTCCTCCAGTACGTGAATGGATAAATAAACTGTTACATTTAGACAACGGAATATTATTTGGTGCTAAGAAGAAATGAGCTATCAAGGCATGAAAAAACAGGGAGGAACCTTAAATGCATATTACTAAGTAAAATAAGCCAATCTGAAAAGGCTACATACTGTGTGATTCCAACGCTATGACATTTTGGAAAAGTCAAAACTATGGATATGGCAAAAAAATCAGTGGTTGCCACAGGATATGGGAGAGGGAGGGATGAATAGTTAGAATCAGAATAGTTACGGCAGTGAAACTACCCTGCACTATAATGATGTATACATGCCATTATATATTTGTCAAAACCAATACAACATAGAGAGCAAAGCCTAATGTAGACACTGGACTTTTAATGATAATAACGTGCCAGTGTAGGTTCATCAAGTGTGAAAATGGTGCCACTCCGGAGGGGATGTTGAGAATGGTAGGGGCTATGCGTGTGTGCTGCAGGAGGCATGTGGGAGATCTCTGTACTTGCCTCCAAATTTTGCTGTGAACCAAAAACTGCTCTAAAAATAAAGTTGAATACAAATTTTTAAAAATAATTAAAATAATTTTCCATTGGAAGTTTAGCAAGTATTATAATTTCATTTGTTCCTTTTGGATCAGTAGTTTTTGAAATTTTGAACTTTTAACATTATTGACCTGATTGGAATGCACACCTTGACAGACACTTTCTGCTCCATTGATGAGGACATTTTGGAGACTTATTGTTTATAAACTCCACATGGCTATTGATTTTCTTAATATCTTGTTACTTAATGTTCCATAAATAGGACATCCCCACTCTAAAATACTTGGACATAAATTCAACTGGAAAATGTCATTTTTAAAGAGTGTAAAATAACTAAAAGGAACTCCTATAGATTTCACTTATAAAAATCTACATGGTATCACCACAAATGAGAAGGATTAAATATACACAGAAAAATGTTAACACTAAGTTTATTAATCACAGTAATAGTTAAATATGAGGAAAACACTTGGTGCTCAGAGCCCTGCAAAGAGAGACTTGATTGCCTCAATAGTCACTTGAGTGGATCCTTGACAGAGATGATGTTCTGCAAAAATCAGGTCTGGTAAGAACTTGCCTTAGATGATTTCAGAATTTTCCAATGTCAATTATTTGTGAATTTTAACATTGGGGGATTAGGTAGCTCATTTTCTCCTCATAGCTCGAAGTATTTTGAGCTATCTCTACATCTGCCTGGGAGATGATTTAGATGGGGGAGCTGTGGGAATAAGCACATCCTCTCTGTATGTGATAGGAGAATCTAGTCTACCCAAATTGCAAGGGGCTCTTGACTTATCAGTTACCTAATCTGGATGTGTGTGGGAAATGGAAGACAGCGTGATATCTAAACTGCTAATTGTGACAGTCCAAAGAGGGGCAACAAAAAACCAAGAAGGCAGAAGAAGCCCCTCACAGAAGCATTAAGGCACAACCTCAGACAATGTGGCTCCTAGGTGTGCCTTATGGGGAAAAACAGCAAGCTTTGTAACAGGCTGAGAAGAGCAGTAGGAATGGTTTTGGCCCTTTTTGTGAGGAGTACTCTGGGAGACAGTCACATTCAGTGCCTCTTAAATGATGTCTAGAGATTAAATAAAGTTATTCCCAGGCGAGGATGAGCATAACTCCTTCAGCAAATGGGGAAACGTTAGCTGTGCAATTTGTGTGTGGAGAGTAGCAGGTAAGGTACCTGCAGAAGCAGGCTGGGGCACTACGTAGAAAGTCCAAGTAGTAATAAGAAATTTGGACTTAATCCTACAGGTATAAGAGACTTTTAAACAGGAGATGTATTTATTAGGGCAACACCATCTTTATACAATAGAAACGCATCACAAAAATGTACAATGACACAAACACAAGAGTAATTCAATTCTTGATCATATATTAATAAATAAAAATTCTTGTTTTGTGAAATAAGTTGGGCTCGTTGGTCCATGAAGTCATTTAGGACTCAGATTCACTGGAGCTCATCTTCAACATGTGGCTTTAGAGGTCATCTCTATGCAGTTGGTAGAAGGGAACAAGGCTTGGAGGTTGTGTTTCAGAGGATTTTATGTGCCACACCAGAAGTGACAAATACATCATGCTGCTGCCCTGCCTTGGCACAGAGCCACACCTAACTTCAAAGAAGAGTAGGGTCCATGGCTTGAACATGTCCCCCAAAAGCTCATGTGTTGGAAGCTAGGTTGCCATTGTGGTAGTGTTGAGAGGTGTGGCCTCCATGAGGTCTCATGAATGGCTTAATGCTGCTATTGCAAAAGTGGGTTAGTTCTCATGGGAGTGACTTTATTTTAAAAGTGAGCTGTTTCTCGCCCATGTTCTCTTGTCCTTCCATCCTTCCACCATTTTGACACAGCAAGAAGGCCCTCACCAGATGCCAAGCAGATGCTGGTGCCATGCTCTTGGACTTCCCACCCTCCACAACCATGAGGTGAATAAACTTCTTTGTAAATTTCCCAGTCTGTGGTATTCTGTTTGGCAACAGGAAACAGACCAAGACAGTGGGAAGTATAGTCTGGTTGACTATATTCCAGGAAGAAAAGGAGAGCCATAAGGACGGTGTGACTAGAATTGCTTCCCAGAAAAATAATGCTGGAGACTGGGAAAAGGATGTACTGGAATGAGGCACATTCCCTGGGGCCCTCAGAGAGACTGGGTCTTAGGACATGCTCAGAGCCCAGATAATGGGTGATGAGAGCTTGGAACAAGGCCTGGTAAATAGGGTTGGGAAGGTACATTTAAAGGAGTTTGTAAAGGTGTGTCAGGAGCTGTGCGAATGGCAGGTTTATTTGAGCCCAGCGTCCCTGAATGTGGTGTGGCCAGGCATGTTATATAAACCAAACTGGAAGGATACAGAAGTAATTCTCGGCAAGGTGAGTCAGCAGCTCAAGAGGACTAGAACTTTAAAATCTGAACTTCCCGCTAAGGTTGAGAAAGTTTATGTTTGGGGATTAACCCAACATGGAACAAGCAAGGAGAATGAAAAAGTAACTTGAATCCTACCCTAGTGAAGTGGCTGTGCAACCTCGTCACCAAACTGCACATCTCCACACTATTGAAAGCCCTTAACCATGGTGTAGACCAGAGATGAATTTTGAGTGACAGGAGACTCACCAAATCCAAGACAGCCCCCCAAATCGCATCATTTGTCATCCTTGCCTCATTTCCTGGGATTAGGGCCAGAATAGCCTCTGGTCATGATGTCTGTTCAGTAAACTGTAAGGAAAATATTGTGCGATCTCTGGAAGCATGATGCCCATTTTAAAAGTCTTTGCAAATGATTTATTTAAGTATGTTTCTTTTTTTTCTCGCCTTTTAAAAAGTCAGTGGCAGCAGCTGAGCACCCAGAATGCCATGCCATCCTCACCTCCAACCCCAGGGTATCGAGAGTTAGCCAGCAGGCTTTTTTATTTTGCTTGGGCCATTTTGAGACCATCCTTCCTTTGTTGCTCTGTCTTTTCTTTTTGTTGTTTTAAATGCTAACTATTCCATCATGAAGACACTCATTTCAAACATATTTACAAAAGTAATTATAGAAGCTGCAAACAATCCTTTGTTTGAGACATTCTGGTCTACTATGTCAAATCACAACTAGAAGGCAACCTGGAACTCAAATTACCTGTCCAGAAAATGTGGGGTTTTCCTAAATGGAGGCATAATAAGCCTGACTTGCCTTTCTGTAAAGAAGGAAATATGTTAGTTTAAGCACAAATTGATATAAATAGGAAAAATTTTTCTCTGTGTGTGCATATGTGTGTGTAGAAGAAGGGAGAGGGCAGAGAAATGAGAAATTACAGACCTGTGCAATAGGACGACTTCACACATGCCTAGTGTGTGCCTCGTGCTGGGCTTTTGGCTCTGGGAATGTGAGCCAGAAGGAATAAGAGGGCCAAAGTATGGCCTGGATGAGCACATTACGTGGGGACACTTCCACTTCATCTACAGTCCCATGACCCAAAGCTCCATTTCCCCACACATGTCAAGTGTGTAAAGGGATATTAATCCAGATTTTATGTGGCTAGTGATGTCACATGTCACATGGTAAATGAGAACAAGGTAGACAGAGTGAGTGAGCTGGCCACCAAACACATGGGCCATGTGCGATTCAGCTGCTTGGTAAAGAACAAGAACTATAGCTATTTGCTATCAAGGCCATATTGAAAAGATAAAGATATAGACATAATAGGCAGATGAACACAGATACAGACATAAGTGTAGGTATAGATAGATACGCATAGAAGCACAGAAATAGACACATCATGCTTCTCAGCAAATATTTTACTCCCCACTATATTGTAAACTATATTTTAGTGTCCATGTGGTTCCTGATGAGAGGAGTCACTTGGTAAAAGAGAGATAGTCAACATTTCTTATTGATTCCATCAATTGGAAGAAAATTTCACTTTGTTGAAAGAACACAGCTTTGTAAAAGTTTAGAAGATGCAACATTAGAAACTTTTTCCTTGGTATCAATTTGTTGTGAAAATGCCAGAGGATAAAAGAAAGACAAAATTTCACTGAAAAATTACAGACAGTTCCTCAGCAGATCCATGGCAGTTTTCAGTGATCTGACACGATGAGTAGACATGAGTGAAATCCGTACTATTGCATAGATAACATAGCATGGGGGCAGTGTACCATCTGAGTTTGAATTCTAGCTCCACAACTTTACTAGCAGTATGTACTTGGAAAAGTTAGTTGGACTTCAGTGTCTCTGCTTCCTAATTAATCCACTAAAAGCACTTAGAATAGCACACAGCATGAGACAAGCACTAAAATAAATGTTAACCACCATTACTGTTGATGATATCATCATCATCGTCATTAGAATCATTTCAGCTAATATGTGGCTGAATTGAAGGTGTCTCATCTTTCATTCATTATCAAAATTTCATTTGATTTTATAATTTTCCTAATGTCAGATTCCATTTTGCTACATCTTAGTGTCTATAGATATAGGAAATACCCAGAGTCTACATGTAGACGTTAAATATTGGAAGTGTGAATTAAATAGGTAATAGGCTTATGCCTTGAGGTTTTTGGATTAATCCCAGACAGCAGGTGGAATTTAGATGTGCTGCCTACTCCTGATCCTGACCGAGCAGGCTCTCAGGTGCTGGTATGAAAGATGGAAGACCCAGAAGAGGAGCCTGTACTTTAGCCTCTACAGCATTACTGAGCCTGGGGTCCAGGCTTGACATTATCAGAACCTGAAATATTCAAAGGGAAACTATGCTACTTAGCTCTGACGGGCTGTTACTGGCTGCCTCAAGGATGCCATGAGGCGCCAAGGCAGTCCAATCTGGAAAGAATGAATTCACAGACCACTCTAACCGCATCTCAGCAGGTTTTAGAGGGACAACCAGGGACAAGGTCTGGCCAGCACCGTGACAGATCCCACACTAGGTACTTGTAAAATTTTAGAGTAGAGGATTTCTTTTTGGTCTCCCAAGGGGTTACCAATGTAGGGCAGGTTACTATGCCAGGAAGCAGTTAGCTTTTAAGTTGAAAATGCTTTTAAACTGAGCTTTCAAAATTCCAAAATTAGCTAACATCATGCTGAGTGGTGAAAGACCAAATTATTTCCCTCTAAAATCAGGAACGAAACAATGATATCTGCTCTTGCCACTTATATGCTACGCTGGAGGTTTGAGCTAGGGCAAGAAAATGAAATAAAAGTAATCTGAATTGGAAAGTAAGAAGTAAAACTATTTCCATTTGTAGACAACATGATCTTTCATATAGATTTGTATTTAGAAAATCCCAAGAAATCCACTAAAAATGGTATTAGAGCTAAGAAACAAGTTCAGCAAGATTGCAGGTTACAAAATCAGAAATAGAGAAATCAATTGTATTTCTACACAGTAGCAATGAACAGACAAAATATGAACGTAAGAAAACAGTTTTATTTACAATAGCTTCAAAAAGTAAAATAATCAGGAATAAATTTAATAAAAGAAGTATAAAACTTACTCTCTGAGCACTTCAAAGTATTGTGGAAAGAAATTTTAAAAGGCTTAAATAAATAAATGGAAAGACACCTTCTTGGATTAGAAGTTGTGATATTTTTAAGATGCCAATACTAACAAACGTGATGTGCAGATTCATTGCATCCCCTATCAAAGTCCCAGATGGCTTCTTTGCAGAAATTGACAAGTTGTTCCTAAAGTTTATATGGAAATTCAAAGGACTTATAATAGCCAAAACAATCTTGGAAAATAATAACAAAATTGGAGGACTCACACTTTGGAGTTTCAAAACTTACTATCTAGTCACAGTAATCAAGACAGTATGATACTAGCATAAAGATAGACATATTGATCAATAGAACAGAATTGAGAGTCTAGAAATAAATCCCCATGTCTACAATGAATTCATTCTCCACAATGGTGTTAAGAAAATTCAGTGGAGAAAGAATATTCTTTTCAACATATGGTACTGGGACAACTGTATATTCACATGCAGAAGAATGCAGTTGGATCTCTACCTTACACCGTATATAAAAATTAATTCACAATGAATCAAAAACCTAAATGTAAGAACCAAAAGTATAAAAATCTTGGAAGAAAACATAGATGTAAACTTTGTGGCATGGAATTTAGTGATGGTTTCTTAGCTATGATACCAAAGCACAAATCGTCAAAGAAACATGTAGATAAATTGGACTTCACCACAATAAAATACCTTTGTGTTTTAAAGGACAAAATCAAAAAAGTGAAGACAGCCCACACAATGGGAGAAAAGCTTTGCAAATTCTATATCTGATTGGAAACTTGTGTCTAGAATACATACATAAAGAATTTCTACAACTCAATAATAAAAAGACAAATAACCCAATTTAAAATCAGGCAAAAGATCTGAATAAACAATGTTCCAGACCCCGGCGAGGTGGCTCATGCCTGTAATCCTAGCACTCTGGGAGGCTGAGGCAGGAGGATCGCTTGAGGTCAGGAGTTCGAGACCAGCCTGAGCAAGAGTGAGACCCCATCTCTACTAAAAATAGAAAGAAATTATATGGACAGCTAAAAATATATATACAAATATTAGCCTGGCATGGTGGCACATGCCTGTAGTCCCAGCTACTCGGGGAGGCTGAGGCAGTAGGATTGCTTGAGCCCAGGAGTTTGAGGTTGCTCTGAGCTAGGCTGATGCCACGGCACTCTAGCCAGGGCAAAAGGCTGAGACTCTGTCCCAAAAAAAAAAAAAATTTTTCCAAAATGTATGTACAAATGACCAACAAGCACATGAAAAGATGCTTAGTATCATTAGTTATTAGGGAAATGCTAATCAAAACCACAATGAGATGTCACTTCACACCCACTAAGATGGCCATAATAAAAAAGATAAGACAATAACAAGTGCTGGTGAGGATGTAGAGAAACTGGAACCCTCATGCAGTGCTGGTGGGAATGTCAATTGTTCAGACACTTTGAAAAACAATGTGGCAGTTTCTCAAACAGTTAAACATAGAGATTACTAAATGATCCAGCAGTTTCACTCCTAAGTATATACTCAAGAGAAATAAAAACATGTTCATGCAAACACTTGCATGTGAAAGTTTATAGCAACATTATTCATAACTGTCCATCAGCTGATGAATGGATATATAAAATGTGATACATCCAAACAATAGGATATTAGTAATAAAAAGAAATAAAGTACTGATACATTCTACAACATGGATAAAGTTTAAAAATATTATGGAAAGTGAAAGAGGCCAGTAATAAAGGATGGCATACTATATGATTCCATTATGTCCAAAATCAGCAAATTTATGAAGACAAAGAGTAGATTAGTGGTTTCTAGTGCCTGAGGAAGGGAATTGAGGGGTAGGAGGGTGATGAATGGGGAGCAACTGCTAATGGGTACAGTGTTTTTTGAGGGAGAATGATGAAAATGTTCCATGGTGGTGATGGTTGCACAACTC
>CM052438.1:87409236-87425216 GCA_028533085.1 Varecia variegata
GAAATCTGGTCCAATTGATCATCCCAGATAATGAGCTACCTTGTCTTCCCTTTTTTGGTAAAGGTCTTAGGGATGGAGTCAATCCGGTGTTGATTTTTATGACAATAACCAATCATTTCAATGATAAAAAAGCTCAGGAAAATTTAAAGTAAGGCTCACTTTTTAACCTGGGGAACTATAGGCATTAGAAATTATGCACTTTCTCATTTTGTGTATGTATATAATGGGAGGCAGTGTGTATATCTATGCTTACAATATACACAGACATACATATTATATACAAAGTCTGAATCACCTCAATGAAATATTTATATCAGGCAGGAATCCTCCCATTTGTTGAAATAGTCACAAAATTATTTAGTACTTGACATTAATATAAGTAAAGTATATCTTAGATTCAAAATTCATATTTACTCAAAGATTGCAGGATTCAAAATAATACTTGTTTTGTTTTCTCCTCTTTCCACACTCCAAACTAGCTGCTCCAGTCTGCTTTCGGCCACACCTTGCAGGGAGCTCCAAAAGATAGAAAGTTGTACGGGAAGCAGTCTGTTCCCAAGTTCTCGGCCATGTTAATCATTTTGACCTAAAGAAGTAAAATCCATGAGATTAGGGGGAAAAGATTTCATTGGCTAGATTGTACAGGACTTTTTAGTATCTTTATATAAAAATAATGGGGGGTTGATGCCAAGTTTCTTAAATTGTTTAAATTCAATTGACGTGATGAGATATTGCAAAAGTTGCTGGTACTTCATTCTCTTCAACTTGTAATCATATTGATGCATTTTTTTAACTGCTAGCATTTTACTGAGAGTGAGAGTTCCCTTAGAAAAATATAGCTCACCTTTTCCAGCAATTTCAATGTTACCTAGTGTCCAGGTAATGGATCTATGATAGAGATAAGAATGCCCCTGAAAGTGAGGCTGCTTCAGGAGCCAGTGTGCAGCTTAGCAATTCCTTCTGTATGGTGATTTCATGAATGGTGTTTTGACTTTTCTTTCTCTGTGGTCCATAGCTCACTGTGGTGGGTTTGTTGGATTTACTATAAAGGTTCTGTTTGCACCCTGTGGGTTGGGTTAAGAATCAGGGTTTATGCATTTACTTGTACTGTTGCATTGTTTATACAGCTTTGGTTTAGTTTTGATCTTTTTTTTTTTTTTTTTGCCTTTGAGGCTCTTCCACAGTGTCAGCTGCTGACTGATAGTAGGAAAACGGCCTCGTGGTGTGAATGAAAGGGACCTAGCGGTTGGTAAACAGAGATAAGGAATAAATAGAGCACAGGCAAAAGGAGATAGTTCTGTGGGGGCCCAGATTGCTGCCAGTCTGTTCAAGGGAGATGCAGAGCCTGTCCTTTTCCCAGATTAAATTAGTGTGCGAAATCTCCTGCGACCTCCTCCCCTTCTCCCCACACTCTTTAGCCAAGCTGAACAGCCTCTGCTGTAAAGTATTCATTTTATCCAGGGACAAGCTGGACAATAGAACTCTCCCTGATACTTATGGACAGCTGTCGTCGTTCATAGTGCTCCCAGCATTTCATTTTTCATAGGAGTTAAAAGGGTTTTTACCTTGTAACTGAAAGAGGGCATAAATGCAACTTTGCCAGTTCTGAGGCTGCCTGGGCAGGGGGTAGGACTGAGGTGGGGGTGAGGTAGGAGCAAGGAAAAACTGCTCAAGAAAGCAATTCTTTTTTGTTGTGCTAATATAATTAAAATAAGACAGAAATTAAATTTCAAATCCAGGCTCCTTGGTAAGAGAAAATATCTTTGATCTGAAAGTTTCCTAAAATTAAGGTCACCGGTGCAAACTAGACAATTCATCTCTTCTACCTGCTTCTACCCTTGTTTTGGCTAAATATGTATGCATTTTATTACCTGCGAATAACCACCAATAAATATTAAGCCTGTAAGATACCTCGGTAGTCCCATTTTTTTTTTTATTTTTTAGTGATTTACTGCAAATATATTCAGCATTTGACTGATTAAATAGACCTTCGGCAACCTTGAGGGTCACTGTGTAGAGTATGTACATAGAAAATGCATCAGCCCATTGTACCCTGGCAGCTAATGAGATTGGTCGTTAAGTAAATGACACAAAGCCTACAAAAAAAGCTTAGCAGCTCACTAGAGTATCACAGAGTGTCCCCGCACACCACACAACGACACAAACACTGGACTAACCTAGCCCACCCCTGCTTTATTCTACATCACTGCTTCCCTGATGTCAGCGTGAGAGGCAGAACAAAGGCTAGGAGGCACCGGTAAGTCAGTCCGGCAATTAAGCCCTAGGGAGAAAGTGGAACAGATCTTAGCCTAACGTGGGGCTGAAAGTCCGTTTCTCGACAAGTAGGTCAGGATGAAGGGATTTTTCTATCACTTCTGGAAATACTGCTTCCGTGATCAATGCTCTTATTCTGTTGTTATTGTGGTTTTGTTTTGCTGTTTCACAAAAGTTTGTACATCTCAAAAGTAAAGTGTACCCCAAAATGTAAGGGAACTTGAATTTGAGAGGTAGGCTGTTTGTTGGAGGAATGGTGCTTTCACCAAGAACTACCATTCAGGTGTGTGTTCAGGTTTGAAAACTTTCAAATGCATGAAGCAACTTTAATTTTAGTTAGTCCTACTGCTTCTGAAAGATCATGGAAACCTGGGGCATGAATGTATGCAGTGAAGTTCATTCTCGACAATATAAAATTGTCCCAGCCCCTAATGTATATTTAATATAAATGGAAAGACTGTTTCCTTGATCAGTATCTTAAAAATCAACCCATCAAACACAATAAAACAAGCAAATAAAAGCTCCTCTTTTTCTCGTGTATTTCATTTCTCAAATCTGGAAATAAAATCATTGCTGTGAATCTGTAATGTTGAATAGGATTAGTGCTTATTTGCTTGCCGGACTTGGGAAAAAAATCAAAGCTATCTGCCACTGGAGCAGCCTTGGCTTACTGTGTCCCTTGGAAAAATGCATTTGCAGTATTGAAGTGTAACATTGCAGGATCCTTTTAGCGAAATATGGCAACAGGAAGTTGCCAGAAAGTCTTATTTGCCTTGCTGAAATGTCTATCTGCCTTAAGATTGGTGTATTCAGAGGATGTTTGGTTCAAGAGAGGATGATATTGTTACAAGACATTCAGGTAAATTAAATATTTTATTCTAAGAACTGTCAGCTAAGTGGGTTGTCAATGGTTTGATAAACTCTGACAATCTCATTGAAAACACTAAAAAAGTATTGTTAACATAAATATGGTGTTTTGGAGTAGATCTGTTTGTAGTGTCAGTGTCAGGATTCAATTTTTAAAGCCACTGTCATTTAATATTAGAACAGTATGTCATAATCATCTGTTCATGAATTAAAACTCTATATAGAATTCGGTTTGCTAACTTGCATTATTTGTACTGAAAAAATTTATTTGTATAAGAATACAGAAATATTGTGATACTGAATAAACAGCTTATTATTAGCATTCATGAGAGATTCATGATGTAGGTTCATAATATGGTCTGGGTGATCAGAGGTCACAGACTTCTTCACCATTTTTGTCTTCAAGTACTTTTCCTCTTTTAAATGAGTTTCCAACATTCCTTTTATCTGTATACTGTGTTTAGAACTATATGTGTGTCTGCACAGTACATAATATATATGATGTTTTATAAACCCTATTATTTTCATGTAAACAGAATTTAGAAGGAAATACATTTTGTGAAGAAAGTGGTTTAACCATGTCTTGTTAATTTCAAGTAAAATATAAGTAGGGAAGATATATTTTGATTTTACTAAATTGAGAATTTTTTCTAATTTGTCATATCATCATCATGCCTTTCATGTGGTCGAAATCATGGTAAAAGCAAGCCCCCTGAACATGGCTACATTTTAGTTTAAGGCAGAGTTATGCAACTAGTTCACCCTTTCAGGCATTATAAATACATTAGGTTATCTTTTGGTGATGAATGTTTTAAATTTGAGTTATAGGTATTATAATGTATTTTCTACAGTTGCAATGTTCCTCCTGTTAATACAGCAGTGAATGTCTCAGAAAACACACAATCCTTTTGGGTGGCTATAGATATTTTACCCCCACGCTCACCGGTACAGCAAATGGTGTTCAAACTTGACTGAAGTCCGTTAGTTGCATCACTGTGGATAAAACTAAGTGGAATTACTTTCACAGAAATGTAATTGTCATTCTTCTGAACGGAATAGGGCTGTGTTATAATTAAGATTAGAAGGCCCAGATCATTGCTTTTGGTTTATGTAAACTTGTTTCCACCAATATTAGTCTTGCATTTGAAAGATTTTTTTAATTTAACTAAGAAAATATGCATGTTTTTTTTCTGTTGTATAGCTTTCTTCTTTAAAGATTTTGAGAAACTTGATCTCTGTTGAGAGAAGGAAACTTTGCATTACTGAACTTTTATTCCCAGTCACTCGCAAGTTGGCTCCAAGGACTGTAGTAGGTGCTGTGAGGAACGTAGGGAGCTCTCGCCCAGCCCTAAGACCCACCATCTGAGAGCAGCTACAGAACATTTCCTAGAGAACGAGGCAGTCCTCCCAAGTGCCATGTGAGTGACACAGAGCGACAAGAGAATCTACAATACTCTCTTCTTGAGTTCATGTATTTGAAACCTGGTTTTCCACTTACTCAGTCTGCAACCCTACATAAGTTCTTGAACTTTTCTGGGCCTCAGTTTCCTGGTCTGTGAGATGGTGGTGGGAGATAAAATTTACCTTGTAGCTTATGTGAAAATTAAACAAGATAGTGTACCTGACGCCCCTGGTATCTCGCGTTCGTGTTGTCTTTAACTTTCACTTGCAGTTTGCAACAGTGGGCGTGCCAATGTCAGGGTCCACACCTCCTATGCGTTAGGCCACCAGCACAGACCTTTTTCTCAGGTTTTCACTTTCAGAGCCCCCAATTTTGTGAGATTCTTTGAAGGACTGTGACAGCTCTATTTTATGTGGCTGTGTGCTTATATCAAGTGTAAGGTAATATGTTAAAAATACTAAACATTTATTAAACATGTGTGATTAAATTGGCTGATTATGCAGTTTCATCAGTAGCTATCAAAAGTGTATCTTAGAATTTCATTACACTTCAACTTAAACTTTCTATAAGCAGGAATATTTAATTTCATTTAATTTAAAAGTGAAACATCTATAATTTAAGTATTTAATTATAGCAAAGGTTTTTAACTACTAAGTTCACAGGGTTTACTCCTCATTTCTGGGTTTTTTAATTAATATTTTTGTTTTTGCCCCTTTGGGATTTATTTCATAAGTTTTTGGCTTAGATTATTTCTTTTAAGTGACACTTTGGATTTGGTATAAATTTTCCCTCTTCCAAGGAGATTATGATTGGAAACTATTTTATTTTATTTATTTTATTACCTATATAAAGAAACTTGAACCCAGTTTATTGCTGCATATTTTATCTTAAAAGATAAATTTTTGCTTCAGTGAACTCTAAGAGATACCTGAATTTCTTTACAAGTATTTGAATATTGTATTATTAAATGTTATGTCAATTTACAAGCCTTCAGGCAAGAATTTATTACTTTTTTGGTTTAACACTTCAGATTTTGGTTGTAGGAATATTTGTTCTGATAGGGTTTGACCTCTACATTTAATTTACAACTTTGAGAGAATTTTGTTACTAAGAATTTCTGATCTCATATATTTGGGGCCACAGGTAAATTGCATTGACCCACAAAAATGTCAATGCCCTTAAAGTTTCATTAGTAACTTATTTACACTATTAAGTAGAACTAACTACAACAGTAAAATAGATCTTTAGATCAGAACATTTTAGTTTATTTGATTTATATATTGTAAATATAAAGATGCTAGAGATATCTGCATTAAATACATGTTTTCCAGTTATTCTTAAATATTGTATTTGTTGATTTGCTGGGGTGAAATATATATTAATTGATACTATTCTAATGAAAAGTTACACTTGGTAATTCTATCAAAAACACATTGCTATTTCATAAAAAATAAGAATGAAAATTTTTGTGGTACATTTTCTCTACCTCTTTTAAGATTTAAAAGTAACATAGCTAGTTTAACTTAATTTCCTAAATTTCGAGGTTCCCTCATGAGGGAAACATGGCTAAAGACCAGTGTGTAAACCTGACCTTGTCCTTTCTTTCAGATGTGTCATATGTGTATCCAATTTCGATATGACTGAATTCATGCTTGGCATGTGACAAAACTTAGTTATCCTTACTTATAATGTTAGACAGAACCAGACTGGAATGAAATGGTTAATTATTTAAATAGAATAAACAGTATTTTCATTACTGGAATGTAGATTAAAGAGAACATGAAAACAAAAAAAAAAGAAAAATTTTGTATTGAAAACCTAATTTGTAAAAGAATACCATCAGCTAGAAAGATGCATCCACTGTTTGCTCTTTTGTCTCTATAGTATATTTGATATGAATTAGAATGGAGGTATTTACCTCTTTTACATTTTCTTCTTTCAAATATCAAACAATGGTGGAGAATTAGTAGTAACATTTCTCTTCTGAAGGGTGAAAATGAAATGAGGTTGAAATATGCTCATGAAGAAAATGAAATCAGGAAAAGATTGAGGCTGACAATATGCCTACTCTAGAAAGGGGCAAAAATCAGAGGACACAACCTATTACATACAGAACCCTGGATCTTTTTGTGTGTGAAAGATACCAGTGTCTACCAAAAGGGTTAAAGAAAATGCATTCTGTTGCATCTGCTTACTAAATCCCTTACTTTAGTAGAAATTCAAATTTTGTAAAGATTATTCGTTTTATTGATGCATATAATTATAATCACAAGCCATCTGCTGATTTGGCAGGCATGGTTAAAATTCTCTAACTCTCATAACCTTTCAAGTACAGTGCCCTTGGGACTCTATTTCACTTTTATATTTTGGAAAACATGTAGGGACAAATAAGGGCGGTCATCTGCGGAATGTCAGACCTGGGGAAGGGTAAGAGTGGGGATCCGACTTGCTGCTTTGGTTATTTTTAATGGTAAACAAAGTCATTTTTTCCTTCCTTTTTTTCTTTTCTTTTTTTTTTTTTGCTTCTGACTTCAGGAAGGATTATCCTAGTTTCTATGATGTATTTGGGATTTTTTTTCCTAGGGATTAAAGCTCTGTCATTTTACTCCCCAAAGGCAGGTTCCAGGTCTAAAACAAAATGAACAAACAAAAAACCATTCCAGATATTGCTTACACTGGTTTCTACAGGTAAATTACATATATTTCACTAGACTTTTGGAACTAATTGAATATTTCATTGATTTTCATTTTTCTGAAATACTCGCATTCAATGGAATAACCTTCCAGCCTTAGATTTCAGATTGTAGAGCAGCTTGCAAGTTTGATATGGATCTTTTGGCTTAAAGGTCAAATTTCCAAGCATTTTTTTTTTGTATGAAATCATATACTGACCAGTTTCCCATGGCAGGTACCACCGCATGGCCCTTCTGTGCTGCCGTAAACATTTGAAGTTTGGTGAAGTTTCATACCCGACTCACTTACTTCCATGGGAATGTTTCTGCCATAATTAAACTTTATCAACCAGAGGATTCCAAGGGTCAGGTTTTGCAGAAGATTAGAGGCAGGATATAGACCATACCACAGAGGGTGGAAGTGAGCTGGAGGGAACTGAAGAAGCCACAGGATCCCAGGACTTGGCTTTCTCGGATAATGGAAACATGCACGTAGGCAACGCCCTCTCTCACCCTCTTTCACACACACGGGCACACACACCCCCTTGTGACATCATCGACTAAAGAACTGTTTCTTAGACTTTGGCAAATAAGCAAAAGAACTTCTAGTACCAACATTGTGCATATAATTTTTTTCACAACGATGATATATATGACAATAATTATAATAATAACAATTCTCAACATTTACCAAGTGCTTATAATGTTCCAGGCTCAGTGTTAAGTTCGGACATGTATTATATAATTCAATACTCATGATAATCACATTTGTATCCCATTTTTACAGATGAAGCAACTGAGACTGGGAGACATTAGGATGCTCGTCCTTGTGTCACCAGCGGGATTGAGGCTTCAGCCCAAATCTGCCTGTTCCCCAAATCCACGCCCTTAATCTCTCCCTATGACACACTGTCTCTGGAAACAGGGTCTAGGGAAAAACCAGTGTCAGCAATACAGTGTCAAATGATGCTCAGTCCCAAGTACATCTGGGTTCCAGTCTTAGTTAAATATCATTAAGTAGTTGAATGATCCTGATGAAGTGACTTGACAAGTTGCTTTATTTTCCTTATCAATAACATCTGTCACATTAAGGGTGACGCTAGGGGAACCCTGGGGTCCTTTTCATCCCCTAAACTCTGTAACTCTACGAACTTTTTATAATTAAAACATCCCATGAATTTGAAAAATAATTCACAGATAGCATAAGCCCTCATCATGCCTCTGCAAGACATACATGTGTAGCACACCAATTAACCTTGGTATCAGAAGTAGACTGTTCTAACAATCACATGAGCTTTAGCTCTGATGCTAAACATCAGGTCAAAAGTTATACATTTGGCCAAACATCCAGAAATCTTAGCTCTGTGAGTATAAACATAGAAACTTAGAAACATTTAATAGTTGAATTCTTCCTCTGAGTATCTTGGTATCAAGCAGAAAACATTTTTCCAATAAAAAAATAACAATAATATAGCACTTACACAGAGCCATCCAGTCTTCTGAGTACTTTATTAATTCTTTTAATTTTCACGACAACAATCACCACAGCAACATCCTGCAGGGTGAGGTCTGCTATCATCCCGTTTTTGTAGATGAGAAAACTGCTCCTTCGAGAGCCACGCACCCTGCCCGCAGCTCCAAGGCTGCGTGGCCACGGCCCCGAGGGCGTGGAACCGCCACGCACTCTGCCTCTGTGTGCTCGCTCTGGGGGCTTGTCAGCAGGGCTGTGCTTGAAAGAAGGCTCCTTTGCTTTAAAAAACGTTTTAAGACATGGATTACAGGTCACGAAGATGTTTAGACCACTGTAGTATGTATTTTTGTATGTTAGATCTTAGGCAGTTAATATTGTAATACTCACATAGTTGCCTTAAATTACTATGGAAGATTTACCTAACGCATTTTTTAATCTTTTGTAAATACCATGTTGAAAGTATAAATAATAAGTAAAAGGAGTCAAGTTAATGAAGTTTGACAAAAATCCTTTAGAAGAGAAACGGAATTTTAAATATTTTATTCTTCTCAGTACCTAGCAGAGAAACGTTAACACACTGAGAAATGTGTTCATTGAAAAAAGGAAAAGAACCCAAGAATGAAGAGTTTTTCTTGTGTCATACCCCTGATAAAAAAAAAAAAATGAAGAGTTTCAGTTATAATATCACAGCTCTTCCTAGGTAGAGGCCACATCAAGTTTACAAGAGATTAAAATATTTTATCCATCTGGATATGATTTAAAATGTTGTTTGTATTTTTTATGTACAAAAGCTTCCAAGAGAGTGAAGTGAAAAATGTAACTATCTGAACTAGAAAATTGTGAGCAGGTAATTTAGGTTCTGTACCATCAGTCGATTAAGAAATATTTACCTGCCCAAAAGGCGTCGGAAATAGAAAGAATGAATATCAGCCGTAGCATCTGCCCTCAAGGACGTTGTGAGCCAGAGTGGAGAAAAGTGACGTAGGTGGAGCTCCCAGCCCTGTCCGGGTCCTGCGACCGGTGGGCTGTACAACACCCTCCCTGTGCAGAGACAGAAGAGGTTGCGGCCACACGCGGTCCCACTGTGCTACTCCGCCATGTGTGTGGGGCCAGGTCATCTCACTAGGCATAGCCAACTCTATTTTTCGTGTAAAAGGTGAAGTTGTGGCCTAACTTTAAATAGAATGGCCACCTTTGCTTAGAGGTAACCTCAGGGAAGATTTCATGAAAATGGCATTTAAATAATCTTGACTCCATCTATTCAACAAACTTATTGACAGTCTACTATGTTCCAGAAACTGTGTCAAACAGTGAGGACACAGACATGCATACTTGAAGAGCTCCCACCATAAGCAGGCAACACAAGCATATGACAATCACAATATAGTGAGACCTATGATACATATGTGAGAGGCAAGCCCAGGACATAGATTGGAAAACTGTTAAGGAGTCAGAAATGACAGCCATGTGGCTTGTACTACCAAGTGAATGGGTCACCAAGGTAGGAGATTCAGAAAGAAGAGGTCGTTTAGAAGAAAAGACGATGGGTTCTCTTTGGTACTTGCTGGATGTGAGAGGAACAGGTGGTGTTGTTGAGCGTACAGTTGATCAAGGGATCTGAAATTCAAGAGCAGGATCTGGGATGAAGAGATGGATATTTGGATGTGGTTTCCCAGGAGAATGTGCAGAGTAGGGAAAGGACCAATACTGGGAATGCTGGCGCACACCAGCATATGATGGGAAGGTACAGAAGGAGACCTAACAAAGAAGGAATTTAGAGAAGGGTGAAGGCAGCCAGGGGAGTCAGAGAAAAGAAACATAAACAGTTTCTCAAGGAACGACTGAGTAACTGTGTTCATTGCTTAGGAAATAGACTGATATCGCAGAACTAGATATGCCAAATAGCAGGTGGCTGGCGACCCTAGCCAGAGAAACTTCGGTGATGCACGGGCTGGAAGCCAGATGGCCATGAGTCGTGCAGCAAAAGCAAGGTGAGAAAAGAGAAGTCGCTGGGAATTTTAAGAAGTTTAACTCTGAAGAACAGAGTTAGCAATATACGGAGGAGAAATGTGTCTATTTGCTGAGGAGAAAGAACCTGAAGAGATAAGAAGACTGAAAAGTTTGATGATATGGAAGAAAGAAAAAGTAGATGGAGTAAGAAACAAAAGTAAATAGAGCCAGCAGGAAACCTACCCTTATAAAGAAGAAGGGCATCTCTTCCTTCCCCGAAAACTAGAGGAAAGAGGGATGGATGCACATGAAGATACATTTGCAAGTGTAGGGTGTGCTGTTGAGACCATTTAGAGTTAATAGCCTCAAAATTTTCTGTAAAAAAAGTAGCAAAATTCTATATTGACTCCATGTGAAATGGTTTTAAACTGCAAGTTCCTTTAACATGTTGCTTTTTATTATTACATGGACATGATATTATTAAAAAGAAAAGATTCTACCTAACTCCTAAACCTTATTTATAGTTAATATTACCATAGAAATTCAGAAGACTGCAAGAATAATAAGGACCAGAAGAGTGAGGGGTTTTCCCCTCAGATCTGTGCAGTCTTCGAAGTTGCGCGAGGTTAGGAGGCTGCAGGGGAAGAGGAGACTGACTGCTCTTCCATCTGGGGCCGGTGGGAGGAGGGTGGGAAGAGTAGGAGAGGGATGAGAATGGCTTTTCTCCATTGAGAATGTGCGTGGGAGAGTTGGAGGTAATGAGTTTGGATCACAGCAGGCAGCAGATACGTTTCTGCCCTTCACTTCTCTTCTTTTCTTGTTTCGCACGGGGGACGGGACTTCAGCTGCTCACTTTCTCTTCACCTTCACACCTGCATCCCGGTCCAGCCCCATCTCCTCCTGTCCCGCTGACCGCCATGGCCTAGAAACTGACTTCCCTGCTGCAGGCCACTGCTCAAAGCTGTCCAAGAGCTTCCCATTGTAAATAAAATAAAATGCAAGCACCATGCTATGCTCTGTATGGTTCTAGCGGTTTTCATAACAGCTTTATTGAGATATAATTCACATACCATATCATTTATTCATTTAAAGCTGTAGTCCCCAACCCCTGGGGCATGGATGGGGCCACGGATGGGGCCACAGAACTCTGCCCCCTCTCCCCACTCCTCCCCACCTCCATCTGTGGAAAAATTGTCAAATTGTCTTATTCCATGAAACTTAGGAATGATGGGGGTATGGGGGGGGAAGGGCCCACACAGAAGGAGGTGAGCGGTGGGTGAGCAAGCAAAGCTTCATCTGTATTTACAGCCGCTCCCCATCATTCTCATCACCACCTGAGCTCCATGCCCCCACACACACACCATCCATGGCAAAAGTGTCTTCCATGAAACCAGGCCCTAGTACCAAAAAGGTTGGGACTGCTCATTTAAAGCATACAGTTCAATGGTCTTCAGCAGCTTCAGAGTTTTGCATCCATCACCACAACTAGTTTTAGAACATGTTCATTTCCCAAAAAAAGAAACTCCACACCCTTATCCGTCACTCTCCAAACCCCCGCCTCCCAGCCCTAGGCAACTGCTAGTCTACTTTGTCTCTATATATTTGCCTATTCTGGAATCTCATGTAAACAGAATCACACAATCTGTGGGCTTTGTGACTGGCTTCTTTCACTGAGCATAATGTTTCCCAGGCTCATCTGTGTTTTAGTCTGTGTCAGTACTTCAACCCTTTTCATTGGTGAATAATATTCCATTAATTAAATATATCACATCTTGTTTTCCTTTCATTGGTTGATAGACACTTGGGTTGTTTCCACTTTTTGGCTACTGAGAATACGCTGCTATGAACATGTGTGTACAATTTTTTGCATGGATACATATTTTCGTTTCTCTTGGATATGTGGAATCAAATTGCTGGATTATGTGGAAACTCTATGTTTAACCATTTGAGGAACTGCTGGCTGTTTTTTAATGTGGCTGAACCGTTTTACATTCCTACTGGCTATATATGAAGGTTCAATTTCTTCACATTCTTGCCAACACTTGTTATTGTCTGTATTTTTTATTTTAGCCATCCTAATGGGTATACAGTAGCATTTCACTGTGGCTTTGATTTGGATTTCCCTAATGACTAATGATGTTGAACATCTTTTATGTGCTTATTGGTCATGTATGTATCTTCTTTGGAGATATGTCCATTCAAGTTCTTTGCCCATTTTTCATTGGGTTATTTGTCTTTTTATTGTTGAGTTGTAATCATTCTTTATTCTCAATACAGGGCTCTAACTGCTCACACTCTGGCACATGGCTCTTGCACTCTTTCTCAAGTCAGCAAAGGTCACTCTTACCTCAATCTAAAATAGCCCATCTTCTAGCCTACGCTATTTTTCCATAGCACCTATCACTGCTCTAAACTGCATTGCGTATTTACTGTTTCCTCGGGCCTCGGTTTGTCTCCCACACTGGAATATAATTTCTGTATCGTCCATTCCTGCATTTCCATCACCCATCTCAGGACGTTGACAGACTATTGTGATCAGACACATGGGCCTTAGTCGAGAGTCTGATCCTGGGGCTACTCCTCACCAGCTGCGTGACCCTGGGAAAGGACTTAGGTGCTCTGTGCTCCAATCTCC
Organism: Varecia variegata; assembly: GCA_028533085.1. Classification (NCBI taxonomy): domain Eukaryota; kingdom Metazoa; phylum Chordata; class Mammalia; order Primates; family Lemuridae; genus Varecia; species Varecia variegata. The sequence goes on from CM052438.1 coordinate 87,422,508, forward strand.
TCATTTTAAAGATGGGAATAATTAATAGTTCCTGATTCATATAGTTGTTGTGCAGATAAACATACGTAAAGCATTTATAACAGTATCTAGCACAAATAAATAGAATAGAACAGTCAATAAATAGTTTTGAATGAATACTTAATGAATTATCCACCTAATTCCGTGTTCTCTTGAAAAAAATGAACTGCTTAATTTCTGAAGATTTGGTCACTCTCATCAACACAAGCCCTCACCATGCCCACACAGGGCATTCCTTGTGGAACACATGCCTGCGGGATTTGTGTAAGGACTGATGTCTTTTTGGATCATGGAGTTTCACTGAACATCTACTACGCACCATGCCTTTTATGTGTGGTGTCTCATGCAGTCCTTATAGCTCTAGAGGAAGGTTCTGTTATTGTTTCTTTTAACAGATGAGGAACCTGAAGGTGAGGGAGGTTAAGTACCGTTCTGAGATCACAGAACAGTAAGGGTCAGAGTTAGGATTCAAACTTGGGTTGGTGTTAGTTCAGATAGAGCGTGTCCCCAGTCTAACTCTGGCACCTTGGTCCAGTGTTCACGGTCTCCAGTCATCCATAAAGCACTTCCCAGGTTATTCATTGCTGTCCTTCCCAAATATCTGTTTTATGATTTTTACCATATTTCAGTGTCTCCATTTTCTTAGCTCTTACAACTGATGTTCCAATGTTCCATCCCGGCTATATCCATTCTCAATGCAGCACAAAAGTTCACCTTGCTGAAGGACTACCTTATCATTGTAGGTCTTTCTGTGATTTGCTCGAAGGAAGATGTGCAGGTATCTAGCTTCTCACTGCCATTGCAGTCAGGGCTGCGTGGGAGGAAGAACATTGGCATCAGACATAATTTTGAACACTAGCTCTTACTAAACAGCGTGACCTAGGTTCACTTGCTGTAAACTGGGAATAATAATGTCAACCTCCTTAGATTGTTGTAAGATTTAAATAATATTTAAATGTAAGATGCCTAGTCCAATGCCTGAGTCAGCATCAATATACAATAACCAAGAACTGGCAGCAATTGCTAAAAGCCTCATCTGATTTGTTTTTATCCATTGCCTCCTTTAGACCATTCAAAGCATCATTTACTACGCGTGTGTGTGTGTGTGTGTGTGTGTGTATGTGTGTGTGGTGTCAGCCTAGCTCACTGCAACCTTAAACTCCTGAGCTTGAGCCATCCTCCCGCCTCGGCCTCCTAGAGTGCTGGGGTTACAGGTGTGAGCCACCCCCGCCCCTGGCCATCATTTACTGCGCTCTGTTTCCCACCACCACCATTATCTCATTTGAGATCAGTACGTCCCTTAGCATATTCACTTATATTTTCATGATAAATAATATTGTATTTCTTCCATTATCTTTTTACTTTATTTCTTTATGTTTTCAGACCTGCCCAATTTAGTTTTTTTGGCATTCTTAATATTCCAGTCACTCTTCTAATTTTAACATGTGATTGACCTGGCAGTGGCAAGCCTTAGATGTTAATGTTCCCTTCCTCTGTGCCTCAAAGTTGATAGTTGTGTGTGTTAAGGATATGGTACTATTACATATGTTTTGTGTGTATTTGTTTTTTCTTCATTTGTAAAAATTAATCTCAATTTACAAGTAAGCTATTCATAAGACTTTTCCTACTTCACTAGTGTTTGGATACAACATCAATAAGGTAGTATTACCTACTTTATGCATTACATTTCATTGGTCTTATAAGCGAATCTTAACTGTATGTTTTCACCAGTATCACTCTTTGCTACATGCTGTGGATATTTACTGTTTTGTCTTTAAATATTTGGTCCATTGTTTTCCTAAAAGTCAAATCACAGAGGCAATGGCCTCATCATAGTCCTTTTTTTTCTTAAGACAGCAAGTCGTCAGCTGGTTCCCATTCCCACAGGCAGCCCTCCCGGCACCTTAGCACCTTCCTTGCGGGAGGGACCTGGAGTGAGGAGCTTCCAGCCTGGAGCGGAGAGTGCGCGTGTGAACCACGACTGCATTGCACAGGTGGTAGGAGAGAGGCAGGCACAGCTTCCTGTGGGAGGGCGCAGCCCCGGTGTGGGGCAGGAGGAGGCAGGATGACAGGAAGACCATCCAGGTCACCCTGAGGCAAGGTCTTCCTTTCGTGAGTGTTCTTGTCATGCACTTTGAAAGCACATTGTATAAATTAGGTCTTTGAAAGCAGGGTTTCCATAGTTCTTGAAAGGCATTTTATTCTTGTACATGCTCTTTTAGAAAAATATAACATAGCCAAAAAATATGTAATCGTTTACCTCTAACAGAAAACTAAGAAGGATCGAAGACAGAGTCAGAGAGCAGAATGGAGATTACCAGAGATTACCAGATGCCGGGGCTGGTCAAAGGGTCAATGTTTCAGTTAGGCGGGAGGAATCAAAGATAAGCATTTGAGTTCATGGTATGTTCATCAGCTCGATTCAATGATTCCACATTGCTTGCATGTATCATAGCATCACTTGGTACTCCATAAACATATACAGTTACAATTTGTCAATATCCAATAAAAATAAATTTAACTTAATTTAAAAAGAAAACCCCAAAAGGTCAGATTTCCTCAGAAATCAGCCACAGCTAATGAGACACCATGATCTAGAGAAAAGCCAATTGGCTGGTGAAGGCCAATGACAATAATAGACTGAAATTGGATAAGCACCAGATAAAAGGCCTGCTGTGGGCTGTACTGATC